>CM021106.1:512082281-512176574 GCA_007115665.2 Sequoiadendron giganteum | reverse complement strand
GAGAGAGAGAGAGAGAGGCGGGGGGGTAGGAGGGAGAGACCTGAGAGATAGGGAGAGAGAGGGAGTACGAGAGAGAAGTAGTGGGAGAGATAGGGAGTGGGAGAGAGATAGAGGGAGTGAGAGAGAGTGGGAGTGGGAGAGAGATAAAGGAAGTGAGAGAGAGAATGAGACCTGAGAGAGGGAGAGGGGGTGGGAGGGAGAGACTAGAGAGAGAGTTATCTAGTTATGTAGCTAGGGTGCCTTAGGGAGAGACTTGAGAGAGAGAGAGGGGGGTGGGAGGGAGAGACTTGAGAGAGAGGGAGAGATAGGGAGTGGGAGAGAGAGGGATGGGAGACAGATAGATGGAGTGAGAGAGAGAGGGGTGGGAGGGTGAGACCTGAGAGAGAGGGAGAGAGATAGAGGGAGGGAGTGGGAGATAGGGGGTTGGAGAGAGATACTTGAAAGAGGGAGAGGGTGTGGGAGGGAGATACCTAAGAGAGAGGGAGTGGGAGAGAGGGGGTTGGAGTGAGAGGGACTTATCTAGGTAGGGTGGGAGGGATAGAGAGAGAGGGAGGGAGACATAGAGATAGAGAGAGATAGAGAGACAGAGAGACAAAGAGACAAACAAAGAGAGGGAGTTATATAGGTAGGGTTCCAAAGGGAGAGACTTGAGAGTTTAGGGTTTAAGGGTTTAGGTATTAAGGGTTTAAGGGTATAAGGTTGAGGGATTAGGGTTTAAGGCATAGTGTCCAGGGTTGAGGGTTTAGAGATATGTTTTAGGGTTAAGTGAGAGACCTAGATGGATAAGGATGAATGGATGGTTGAGAGAGAGAGTTACCTAGGTAGGGTGTTAGAGGGAGAGACCTGAGAGAGAGAGGGGGGGTGGGAGGGATAGACCTAAGAGATAGGGAGAGAGGAGTGGGAGAGAAGGGAGAGAGAACAATAGAGAGAGAGTGGGAAGAGATAGAGAGAGTGAGAGAGTGAGTGTGGGAGTGGGGAGAGAGAGATAGAGGAGTGAGAAGCGAGTATGGGGTGGGAGAGAATAGAGGAAGTGAGAGAATGAGACTTGAGAGGGGGGAGGGGGTGGGAGGAGACCACAGAGAGAGAGAGAGAGAGTGGGAGAGAGATAGAGGAGTGAGAGAATGAGAGACTGAGAGAGAGAGAGGGTGGGAGGGAGGAGATCTGAGAGAGAGAGAGGGAGAGGGAGAGAGAGGGAGAGGGAGAGGGAGAGGGAGAGAGAGAGATAGGGAGTGCAAGAGAGAGGGAGTGAGAGAGAGGGAGTGAGAGAGAGGGAGTGGGAGAGAGATAGAGGGAGGGAGTGAATGAGAGAGGGAGAGAAAGAGAGTGATAGAGAGATAGATTAGGGTTTAGGGTTTAAGGGTTGAGGTATTAAGGGTTTAAGGGTATAGGGTTGAAGGATTAGGGTTTAAGACATAGTGTCTAGGGTTGAGGGTTTAGGGATAGGGTTTATGGTTAAGTGAGAGACCTAGATGACTAAGAAGGGATGGATGGTTAAGGAGAGAGATAGAGAGGAAACCTTTAGAAAATCAACATTTTCATAATGCGAGCATGTTTTGAAGAAGAGACATAGTCATTTTTTATATAAAGACAAAATATTCTTGCGTTATAATACGAGCGTATTATAACGTGAGCGCGTTATAACGTGCTTGTGTTATAACATGAGCACATTATAACACAAGTGTGTTATAATGTGAGCACATTATAACACAAGTGTGTTATAATGTGAGCACATTATAACACAAGTGTGTTATAATGTGAGCACATTATAACACAAGTGTGTTATAATGTGAGCACATTATAACACAAGTGTGTTATAACGTGCTTGTGTTATAATGTGAGTGCATTATAACACAAGTGTGTTATAACGTGCTTGCGTTATAACGTGAGTGCATTATAATGCGCTTGCGTTATAATACGAGCGTATTATAACGTGAGCGTGTTATAACACGAGCGTATTATAACGTGAGCGCGTTATAACACGAGCGTATTATAACGTGAGCGCGTTATAACATGAGCGCGTTATAACACGAGCGTATTATAACATGAGCGCATTATAACGTGCTTGTGTTATAACATGAAAACATTATAACACAAGTGTGTTATAACGTGAGTACATTATAACACAAGTGTGTTATAACATGAGCACATTATAACACAAGTGTGTTATAACATGAGCACATTATAACACAAGTGTGTTATAACGTGCTTGTGTTATAACATGAGCACATTATAACACAAGTGTGTTATAACGTGCTTGTGTTATAACATGAGCACATTATAACACAAGTGTGTTATAACGTGCTTGTGTTATAACATGAGCACATTATAACACAAGTGTGTTATAACGTGCTTGTGTTATAACATGAGCACATTATAACACAAGTGTGTTATAACGTGCTTGTGTTATAATGTGAGCACATTATAACACAAGTGTGTTATAACGTGCTTGTGTTATAATGTGAGTGCATTATAACACAAGTGTGTTATAACATGCTTGCATTATAATGTGAGCACATTATAATGCGCTTGCGTTATAACGCGAGCCGCATTATAACACGAGCGCATTATAATGAGAGTGTGTTATAATACAAGCACATTATAATGTGAGCGCGTTATAACACAAGCGCATTATAACGTGAGTGCATTATAATGTGAGTGCATTATAATGTGAGCATGTTATAATGTGAGAAATTTTTGGATTGCCCTAAAAATGATAAAAACAGCACACCTGTGATCTAGGCCCACATGTTTTGTTATTCTCCTAGTTATGCACGCGTTCTGACAAAAAATAGCTTTTTGATGCTGTTGGAAAGTGCACATGCAAATTTTTCATTCTACCACCTTTGCATGAACTTTCCACCACCTTTTTATGGTTTTCCAACTTAGGAAGGAGGAAATAACAAAGTTTTCACATCAAATTTGATATATATCAATTCAAGTCTCAATTTTTGTAGTGTTGTAATGTTAATTGTCATTGAATTGTAGGAATTTAACATTATACATTGGTTATTTGTATTGATGTAAGTAATTCTATTTGAGTGATATATAATTGAATGTTGAAAAGGAAACAACCCTGTGAAAAACTCAAATAGTTGAGGAGTTTGATTCAAGAAGAAAAAAAAACTACATAATTGGGTAGTTCCTCCATTCAAATCTTCATTTTTTAGGTATGTCAAGTCTTTACATATTTTCTTTACATTTTCCTTAATTCTATTATGTTTCTTTATCATCCCTTATCATAAATGCTTAATACAATTCTTTTATTTTGTTATTATGCATATTCCATGTTCATCAAATTGTTTATTTCTCATTATAACCTTAGCCCCTCTTGGCACATTTTAAACTACACAATTCTTTACACTTGCCAATTACATTTTAAACCACATCTCTTTTAGACATTTTGTTAAACAATTGAGCTACCTTGTGTATGCTTCCAAATTTTATATACACATTTATGAGAGTAGTTATAACTATGTAATATAATACATCATTTCTCATTCCTTTTTTATGGATGTGCATACCCCTTTCCAAAGCTTCCATTTTGGTATAGGCATGGAGGATGTTGTAAAATGCTTGGAATTTAGTTTTACACCTAGAAAATGAATTTGCTTGAAATTTTCTAAAGCCTTTGCAATAAATCCATTTTGTGCATATCTTGCAATCATTGTAGTCCATGAGGACATATCTCATTGAGGAATTTTGTTAAATAGTTGATATGCCTTGTCTATGCATCCACATTTCACATGTGTCTACTAAGGCAATTACAACCATAACACTCATGAAAATCCACCCCTTTTATGTTTTGGTAGATGTCATACCCCATTCTAAGGTCCCCATTGCAAGGTAGTGAGCTCACTACCTTGTCAAAGCTACTACATTGAAAAGGTAGTGAGCTTTTTGAAAAAATGCCTCATAGAAATGGGGTCTCACGGTGATGACAAGGTAGTGATTTATTTGAAAAAAAGCCTCACTACCATGAGATCCCATTTATATGAGGCATTTTTCAAACAAATCACTACCTTGTCAATGCTAAAGAATCAAAAAGGTGTGATTTAGTTATTCAAAATATTCTAGTGTATCAAATTATGTCTATTGGAATTATGGAGCCTTGAAACATGAGCATGAAGTGTAGATGGTTTGTGTTGGTTGTTCCTGTGTTGTAATTGATTTCAACATGGTGAAAACTGTATGGGAAGTTTACTTATTTATCGAAAATTGTTCTCTATCGATAGTATTCTTTTGTCATCAACCAGTGCGTTGGTATTTAAGTCTGGAATTCACCGCAAGAAAAGATATGGCTCTAATCTCTTAACCTTGCTATCATGTCTCATTCAAAAAACTATATCCTAGATCTTGAGTAGTTTTGGGTTGTGAGCAGAAAGTTATCACTGATAGAGTTCAACTCCTTATTTTACTGTTGTTCTCTGCTCTGCATATCAATGAGTGAGACTATGCATTTTCTTAAGGAGAACATTCTAATGTTACAGTTCTAATGGTAGTCTCTATGATGATAGTATGTTGGGAAATTGATGTAATCTCATATCCGAAAGGTGTTTTCTTTGAGGATTGTATGTTGGTTTGGAGTTTATGTGGATTAACTTCTAGTCTTGGCCGAACTAACATATGCAATACACTAAGGAGACTAGTTATGTTTTATGGATGTTATTCGACTTGATATAATGCACTACATGGATAAAATGCTTTAAATCATATATGGTTTTGACAAGAATGTTTTGATTATTTTGATTTCATCTAATTAGGTTGACCTAATTGATGAATGCAATATACTTGTATATATAAGTTTCTTTGAAGGAGAAGTGAGTGAGTGGAAGAGAGGAGTTGTGGTGTAGTGAAGTGCAAAGAGGATTAAGGGGTATGTGAAGATCCGAGCCTAAATTCTTTATCAGTTGAGGATCATAATAGATTTTTGAGCGACTACTATGAGAGGCAATACTTCATTTTTAGAGCTTCATTAGAACTGAACCTTGCACACTTAAGGTGTATTCTATTAGTTCATACTTTTGGCAGTGAGCCACTATCTTTGTATCTTGGCGGTTAGCCATATTTTGTATTCAAGTTGTGAGACTTTCAAGGATAGTGAGTCGTGGAAGTGAGCCCTGTAATATCTTGTATCCAGATATAATATATTGTGAGTTAACCCTCACCGTGGTTTTTCCCTTTTTGGGATTTCCAAGTAAAAATCCTAGTGTTCATGTGTGTTGTTGCATTGATTTTTTTCTATGTTCTCTCTTGTTGATTCAGTCAGATTTGTGATAATGGCTAGATGGATTTATTAGAATAGTTTTATGGAATAATGATTCACCCCCCCTCTCAGTATTCCAGATGTTCAACAATGTCTACATTTTGTGACAGTATAGTGTATGAGTATGCAAGGCATACCCATAGAGCTTGATGGTTGGACTTGAAATTCAAGCTATGCAAGCACACCTTTCCATTTGGTAGCATTTTTTCAGTCATCGACTTTGCAAAGAACTACAATCTACAACCACAACATGAGGTGCAATCACAATATTACAACTCCACACAGGTTTCTATATTTGTGCGCATAACATTCATTCATGTAACTAATAGTACAAAGGATATCAAGAAGGTATTGAGGGAGCATCACTTTCACATTGGTGATGATCACACACATTATACAAAGTTTGTGCAAGGTTGCTTTCAGTTTTTATACAATGATTTGGATATGAGGGGCATAGCATACAATCAGCATATAATATGGTCGGATAGCTGTGCATCACAATTCAAGAACTCGTGGATGTTCTATTAGTTGAGCAGGATGCATGTTATTATAGGTGTTCAACATATGTGGAACTTTTGTGAGATCGGGTATGGAAAGGGGGAGCATTATGGTGTAGGAGCATGTATCAAAAGAGCATTAACACGAGAAGAGTTAAATTATAAAGACAATGAAAAGTTGACAGATGCAAAATCAATCGTCAAGTGGTGTAATGCTTCGATAGATCCAGGTAATGAAGGTAAGTCTTTAGTTCATAGATGATATTAACATTACACCATATGAGTATTGTTGTACACTAACATGATCAAGTGAGATACACTCTTTCCTTAGCTCAAATGTAGGTTCATGGAGTATCCATACATAGAAGATGGCATATTTGTGTTCTTCATGTACAATTCAAGCTTGGAATGAGTGTGAGTCAAACTAGAGGGTTAACAAATGGTGGTTAAGTTATCTTAGCCCACTTCACATGTATCAATCCATGACAACATTGGAACTGACACAGATGGAATCATCGGTTGACTTTGACCACATATCAGATCTAGTTCAACCAGGTAATATATCTACTTGCATAATTTTTGAAATTCCTATTTTTATCTTACTTTCTAGTGTTTTTGTAATGTTGACTAATTTCATCTAATTTGCTACACATATCAATGTAGGGCATGTTTATGTAGTTATTGTAGATGAAGACAACAAAGAGGGAACGAATTATTACTTGTGTTAATGTGTTGAGTCCAAAAATAAATTTGAGGCCCTAGTTATAGATGGACAGTGGTTGTTACTGGAACATGGCTTAGAAGGTACCCATATAAGAGTGTTAATGTTTGGTTGTTTCAGGACTTTGACATGCATCAAAAGATTCTTCATTACTCGAACCTTGTTGTGGCATCCAATGTTCATTTGATCAAATATGGGGGTATACCTTTGAACAAGACCTTGTTGAAGGTGCGTGAGTTTGAGCATGAAGCAATACTTGACACAATAAAGAGTAGAGTAGACCCGTATGGTTTGTTGGATTAATTTGTAAGTATGCACATTGGTTCTTATTAATTTGTAAGTATGCACATTAATTTCTACTAAAGTTTCTAAGTATGCACATCAAGATTAGTTGATAGTTAGACCTTTTGTTTCTATATTTCAAGTTTACATATGTTTTGGTTCCAAATTTTTACATATGTTTTGGTTCTAAGTTTACATATGAATATTGGGTAGATTATATGTTCTGGTTCAATGCAGTAGCATAGACAAGGTAGTGAGTTGTTTGAAAAAATGCCTCAAAGAAATGGGGTCTTCTGGTGATGTACTAGGATCCCCCATTTCTTTGAGGAATTTTTTCAAACAACTCACTACCTTGTCTATGCTACCACATTGACAAGCTCTAAAAACACTTGAAAAAGAAGAAGGCCAAATTGAATAAGATACATAATGTATTCAATAAAGAGATTCTTCTTGTTCTCAAGAAGTTGAGGAAGGTGCATGTGCAGATTATTCTTTGTTCATCATACAATCGAATCGACTATTCCAACACGTCTATATGGGTGGGTTTATGCTAGGAAGGGTCCTCTTTTGCACCCAAACACACTGAAATAGTCTGAGCCACATTATACCGGTAAAGTCTTGTTAAGAGACCAAAGTGAAAAAGGGAAACAAACTTTGATGAGTGATTACTCAAAAATCGTGGTACTTAGAAACATTCCATCAGAGGCTACAAGATCATGTAAGGCCCCTCTACAATAACCTCCCTCAATTTTTGATAGCTCCAAGCCATTTTCCTATGGTGAACATATTTCAGTTGATGAAAAATGAGTCAGTTGCAAGTAGTGGAAAGTTGGAAAGTGGTGTAAATTTAATTTTGTTCATCATACAATTGAACTAACTATTCCAACATGTCCATATGGGTGGTTTTATTCTAGGCAATTTTCTCTTTCGTACCCAAACATGCCGAAATGGTCTGAGCCACATTCTATCGGTGAAGTCTCTTAAGAGACCAAAGTGTAAAAGAGCAAAAAACTTTGACGAGCGATTAATCATAAGTTGTGGCACTTGGAAAAATTATTTCTAAGGCTATGGGATAACATAGGGCTCCTCTACAATAATATCTCTCGGTTTTTGATAGCTCCAATTTGTTTTCCTGGGATGAACAGATTTCAGTTGATGGAAAATGGGTCAGTTGCATGTAATGTAAAGATGGAAAGTGATGTAACTTTCATTCTATTTGTCATATGACCAAACCGATTGTTCCAACATGTTTGTATGGGTTGTTTTATGCTAGGAAATATCATATTTTTCACCCAAACACGTTGAAACAGTCGGAGCCATATTCTATCGACGAAGTCTCTTAATAGACCAATGTGTAAAAGAGCAGCAAACTTTGACGAGCGATTACTCATAAATTGTGGCACTTGGAAACATTTTGTCTAAGGATATAGGATCATGTAGGGATCCTCTACAATATCCTCTCTCAATTTTTTATAGCTCCAAGTCATTTTCCTGTGGTGAATATATTTTAGTTGATGGAAAACGAGCCAATTGCATGTAGTGTAAAGTTGAAAAGTGGTGTAACTTTCATTTTGTTCATCATACAACCAAAACGATTGTTCCAACACATATTTATGGGTGGTTTAATGCTATAAAAGGTCCTCTTTCACACCCAAACATGCCAAAACATTCTAAGCCGCATTCTACTAGTGAAGTCCCTTAAGAGACCATAGTGCAAAAGGGTAGAAAAATTCGATGAGCGATTACTCAAAACTCATGTCACTTGGAAATATTTAGTCTAAATCTATGAGATCAAATAGGGCCCCTATATAATAACCTCTCTTTGTTTTTGATAGCTCCAAGTTATTTTCCCATGGTGAACATAATTCAGTTGATGGAAAATGGGTCAGTTGCATGTAATGTAAAGTTGGAAAGTGGTGTAACTTTTGTTTTGTTCGTCATATGACCAAATCGATTGTCCCAACACATTTTTATGGGTGGTTTAATTCTATGAAAGGTCTTATTTTTCACCCAAACATGTCGAAACAATCTGATCCACATTCTACCGGTGAAGTCTCTTAAGGGACCAAAGTGCAAGGGAAACAAACTTTGATGAGCGATTACTCCAAAACCGTTGCACTTGGAAACATTCCTTCTGATGCTACAGGATTATGTAGGGCCCTTCTATAATAACCTCTCTCAGTTTTTGATAGATCAAATTCATTTTCCCATGGTGAACAGATTTCAGTTGATGGAAAATGGGTCAATTGCATGTAGTGACAAGTTGGAAAGTGGTGTAACTTTCATTATGTTTATCATACGACTGAACTGACTATTCAAACACATTTGTATGGGTTTGTTTATGTTAGGAAAGGTCATATTTTGCAACCAAACATGCTGAAACATTTTGATCCACATTCTACCAGCGAAGTATCTTAAGAGACCAAAGTGCAAAAGGGCAGCAAACTTCGACGAGCAATTAATTGGAAACCGTGGCACTTGGAAACATTTTGCTTGAGGCTACAAGATCATTTAGGGCCCCTCTACAATAAAATCTCTTGGTTTTGATATCTCCAATTCATTTTCCTGTGGTGAACAGATTTCAGTTGATGGAAAATGGGTCAGTTGCATGTAGTGTAAAGTTGGAAAGTGGTGTAAGTTTCATTCTGTTCATCATACAATTGAACCGACTGTTTCAACACATCCATATGGGTGGGTTAATGCTAGGAAAGGTTCTCGTGGTGAACAGATTTCAATTGATGGAAAACGAGTCAGTTGCATGTAGTGACAAGTTGGAAAGTGGTGTAACTTTCATTTTGTTCATCATATGACCAAACCGACTATTCCAAAACATCCATATGAGTGGGTTTATGCTAGGAAAGGTCCTCTTTTTCAACCAAATACACCGAAATAGTTTGAGCCACATTCTACCGGTGAAATCTCTTAAGAGACCAATATGAAAAAGAGCAACAAACTTCAACGAGCAATTACTCAGAAATCGTGGCACTTGGAAATTTTTTGCCTGAGGTTACAGGATCATGTAGGTCCCATCTATAATAACCTCTCAATTTTTTATAGCTCCAAGTTGTTTGCTTGTGGTGAATAGATTTTAGTTGATGGAAAATAGGTCAGTTGCATGTAGTGTAAAGTTGGAAAGTGTTGTAACTTTCATTATGTTTGTCATACGACCAAATCGACTATTCCAAAACATCTGTATGGATGGGTTTATTCTAGGCAAGGTCCTCTTTCACACCTAAAAACGTTGAAATAGTCCAAGCCACATTCTACTGGTGAAGTCTCTTAAGAGACCAAAGTGCAAAAGGGCAGAAAACTTTGACGAGTGATTACTCAGAAATCGTGGCACTTGGAAACATTTCATCTAAGGCTACAGGATCTCGTAGGGCCCCTCTAGAATGACCTCTCTCGGTTTTTGATAGTTCCAAATCATTTTCCCATGGTGAATAGATTTTAGTTGATGGAAAAAGAGTCAGTTGCATGTAGTGTAAAGTTGGAAAGTGGTATAAATTTCATTATGTTCATCATACGACCAAACCGACTATTCCAACACATCTGTATGGTGGGTTTAAACTAGGCAAGGTCCTCTTTTGCACCCAAATACGTCGAAATAATCCAAGCCATATTCTACTGGTGAAGTCTTTTAAGAGACCAAAGTGCAAAAGGGAAGCAAACTTTGACGAGTGATTACTCAAAAACCGTGGCACTTGGAAACATTTTGTCTAAGGCTACGGGATCACATAGGGCCCCTCTACAATAACCTCTCTCTATTTTTGATAGCTCCAAGTCGTTTTCTCGTGGTGAACTGATTTCAGTTGATGGAAAACGGGTCAATTGCATGTAGTGTAAAGTTGCAAGGTGGGTTACTTTTTGTTTTGTTCTTCGTGGGGCCAAACAATTAGTTCCAACACGTCTAGGTGGGCACATCTATGCTAGGCATGCTCATTGCACTTCGTTATAAGATGTTTGTAGTCTTTCTTATTTGAAGGGTCACAACTTTTTACCTTTGAAAAGCCACAACCAAATTCATATCATCACTATTTGTGAGAACCTAAATTGATTTATTTGCAACTTTTCAGATATGCTTGGGGAAAAGGCAATTCTTGAAATTGGATTTGGTTTTATTTTTGTCATGCACGTCTCTTGAAGTTGTTTATTGACTATTGTAAGCATGCAATTTTAACTTTTAAAGTTGAATTCTTCTAATTATTGGGTTTGAATTCATGTTTAGAAATAGGATGAATATCTATGAAGTTTTTTGTTGGGAAGGTTGATTCGTGGTCTCTTAATCTCCAATAATGCAATGCCCTTATGATCTTTAATAAGACTTGCATGCCTTGAGTTTTTGTTTGTGAGACTTAGTTGTTACTTTCCATTTTCTTTTGTCAATAGTTTTATGATGTTTTATTTATCTACGTAATACATGAATCATGAAGCATACAAGTGAATGGTAGCATGAAGCATACACGTGGAATGGTATATGTCTTCCTCAATGATATAAAGCATGAAGCATACACATGAAGCATCAAGCATCAAGCATCAAGCATCAAGCATCAAGCATCAAGCACCAAGCATACACATGAATTTCCTTTGTGAAGCACATGAAGTATGAAGCATGAAGCATTACTATATTCATATGATTGAGTTAATATTCAATAATCGTATAGGAGAATAATGTTCAAACTTTATTATATATTTACAATTATAGAAAAGAAGAGTACATGGAAAACACTTGGATTTTAAATATTTGAAGCAAACCATCTACAAATATCTATTTAAGCGTGGATTTATAAGGAAAATATGGACACCATCAATAAAAAATATTTGTATTAACCAAATATCCATGTAGGTATACATCAATATATGTCAATATAAATATAAAATATATACAAAATAGCCATATAGGCTTACAAGAATGCCATATAGGCATACAATGTCAAGTATATGCAATACAAAATATGTCCAAAAATGCCATATAGGCAAACAAAAAAGGACCCCAATCAAAATTCATTTCCCTCCAAGTGGAGGAAACATACAAGTGGCCTTTGTTGGTTGGGTGGATGGTGATGCATATGACACTCGTTTACTTTGAATTCGAGGGTTGCTCCTCCTATTTAGTTCCAGATCAAGCTTCACCTGTTACAATAATAAAGACATTAATATATAGAAATTTCATTATAAAAAATGATATATTTAATAAAATAATCACTTACCGTCACCAAATGATTTCTCTCCTCAAGTGGAAGATCTGCATGCTCATGGTTTGGCATGCCAAATTCTTATAGAAACCATCCAAATAGAAATTAAACTATTAATCAATAATCATTTGATTTTTCAATAATAAATAGCTATAACAACGAATGTAATTTGAAATTTACTAATCTTCCTCATACCTTCGTGAGAGTTATCGAGCTATCTATTGTGGAAGATACACTACGCTTCATTTCCCTTTCAACATCAAGAGGTTTTTTTACTTCCATCATCTGAAAATAAAACAACAAATTATTTAATCAAGAAAACTAGAATAATGATGCAGGTCATGGCTTATAATGCATGAGATAATCAACAAAATTTTGAGTACTTATTGAACTATATCTTTCTTACTATTATGCTTACTATTTTCCCTATCTATAGCTTGTTCAAAAGCACCTATTTTAGGCTTTTATCCATAGTAGCAAGGCAGCGAACTGTTTGATAAAATTCTTTGTTATACATGTATGAAAAATGTGGTAGCATAGAGAAGGAAATGAACTATTCAAAAAATGCCTCAAAGAAATGTGGTCTCATGGTGATGGAATTCCATGAAAAATTTGTTTGTCATGGCATTTCATCACCATGAGATCACATTTCTTTGAGGTATTTTTTTGAACAGTTCATTGCCTTCTTTATGCTATTATGTTGGGATGGGGTGGATGGTATAGTGTGGTCCTAGTTATGAGATGGAGGTGTTTTCATCATGAGGGGAAAACAATCATTAGATGGGGTGGAAGGTTTACTTTGAGACCACATTTCGAGAGAGATCATACAATGGAGTTGAAGAGGTACTTTGATCCGGACACAAAAGGATTTCATTAGATGAAGTGGGGGAGAGGAGATTGTGAGAGGGGGATGAAGGGATAGCTTGCTCTTGAGATGGAAAGATATCATTAGATGAGATGGAAAGGAAATGTTGATCTTGATTGAAAATTGGATCATGAGATGGAAGAGGATCATATGATGGAGGAGAAGGGTTTCCTTGATCTTTATATGGAGGGGAATCTATGTTAGCATAATTTGGATTAGGATATGGACATAGTCCATTTGATATGGATGGTGCGATGATGGAGGAAGGTTTTATAGACTCTTCAACTTGGATAGATTGATTGATAGGGAATTCGTTTAAGATTTAGGATATTAGGGTTTATCTTGATGTGGGGGTGATGAAGGTGGATGTATGATATGATAAGATTGCACCACTTTGTTTTTGCATGGGGAAATAGCCACCTTTGCAAATAGTCCTTGGAGGAAGTTATTATGAGATACATGGGATGACTTTGCTTGGTAATAGTGGGGTGATGTGGATTTTAAGGATGTGGGATATGAAAAAGTGGAATAAGAGGTGGAAGCTTCTATGGATTGGTAAATTGAGGATGAGGATGAGGACCTTGAAAAGGATTTGGAGGGGAATTTTGGATAAAGGCTTGGTTTCTATTGTCAAAGGAAGGGGAAGGATAAGCAAGAGGAGATGGATTGGGATTGGATGAAGGTAGGGAGGATGGAAGCTTAGAATAGATGCCAAGGAGACATCTAAGAATGAAATCCTTATAATTATGGAAGTAGTAGGTGAGGATAAAATTAGTGGTGGTGGATGGGGATGATATGGATGGGATTTGAGGGGAGCATTATATGGGGGATTGGTGGAAAATTGGAGCATTCTATCTATTGAAAATAGATTTATGGTGATCCACAATGCTCACATTGTCATCATTGAGATTATATTCAGGTTGGTCAAAAAGGATATCCTCATCATCATCGATATGCTTGGGGTTGGATGGAATGGATGAAATTGGATTAGAAAATATTAGGTTGGATAGAGGATAGATTAGATGGTTAGACACGGTGGAGGATTGATTGGAAGAAAGATTGGTATTAATTTTGGATGAGGATGGAAATTTGGATGATGGATTAGAAATGAACTTGGGGATTGAAAGAATAGGATCTAAGGATGAATATGGAGGATGGGATTAGATTTGGGGATCAAATCCAAGACCTTAAAATGATTTGATTTGATTAAAGAGGATTATCTATTCTTAGGGCAACGAGTTGTTTGAAAAAATGTCTCAAAGAAATGTGGTCTCATGGTGATGGAATGGCATTCCATCACTATGAGACCACATTTCTTCGAGGCTTTTTTTTAAACAACTCACTGCCTTGTCTATGATATTGCTTACTATTATGCATTGACAAAAATTTTCCAAGCATCCATAGTTTGTTGGAAAGCACTTGTTTTAGGCTTTCAGCCATAGCAACAAGGAAGTGAACTGTTTGATAAAATGCTTTGGTAGACATGTTTGGAAAATGTGGTAGCATAGACAAGGTGGTGAGATGTTTGAAAAAAATCCTCAAATAAATGCGGTCTCATGGTGATGGACATCACCATGAGACCACATTTCTTTGAGGAATTTTTCAAATAGCTCATTGCCTTGTCTATGCTATTGCTTACTATTATGCTTTGATAGATTTTTTCCAAGAATCCAATATAGCATAGACAAGGCAGTGAACTATTTGAAAAAATGCCTCAATAAAATGTGGTCTCATGGAATGCCATGACAAGAAAATGCAATTGGCAGCTGCTCCTAGTTATTAGTTATGCTATGTGAAGTAATTGCATCACTGCTTATGTTAACTCTCTACAAAACTATATTGTAATTGAAATTTTGTCATCTATCAAAATCTAGTCATTAGTTATACAATGTGAAGTAATGCTTTGAGTTTGAAAGATGAGCAATGCAATGTAATCAATGATATGGATATAAACTACACAAATATATTAAGTACAATTCATTAGTTAAACTCTTTATCATATTACCTGAGTGAAGGTCTGAACTCCACCGCCACTGGAAGGTGTTGTCGTGAAATCTCCAATATTAACTTATTCAACATCCAAAATCAGATATTAGAATACCATTCATATAACAATTCTATTCACATTTAATATTTATACTTGTTTACTAGTTACATACCTTGACAATAGATGTCGTGGAGTAATAAGGAGGTGGAGGGCTGATGAAAACAGTATGAACACTATGACCCTAAAATTTTATTACAATCATTAAACTAAATTAATTAATCTTGAATTTCAAAAATGAGATTTAATAAATTAAATTCAATGAACATGCTAACATTTACCTGAGTATCGAGGCTGAAAGCCTCATTCAACATGACATCTGTCATCACCAACTGGTCAGCTGCAGACATAGCCTACACACCAACCTCTTGACTATTGGTCATATCTACAAATAGACCCGCAAGCTTGAAAATTATGGGGTGGAACCCTACCCCTTGAAGTCTCCCCTAGCTCGCTCTGTACTGCAAGACTCACATGCTCTATGATACTTTGGGTTAGAGAACTAATACACTATAGAGTATCCACCGGCTCAACACTCTCCTTCATAATGGAAGGGATAGGAACGTGCTCATAAGCCAATCTAGCGAGTGCTCGTCTCACTGGTTATTGAGGATTGAGATGTACACCTAGTCTATCCTGTGTTGACCCACCACATCTCCCTTAGAAGTCCCGCATCATCAAAATAGTTGGGGATTTTGTCGAGGAAAAACTCGCAGTAGAGTTTCCTCAAGAAATATTGGGGGACCTCATTATTGTTGCATGGAGGATGGTCAAAAACCATCCACCACCTCTGCCAAAAATTGTCCTTTATCCCTTGTTGGTTGCAACAATGGATAGGAAACCTCTTGCTTGTAAGGTGAAGAGGTTGATTTGTACGTGGGTTAGTGAATAGTGAACACAAGTCATATTTTGTAATTTTGTAATTTTTTACTTGTTTGTAGGATAGTTTATCTGCATAAAAATCTATGTACTCATGACTCCTATCTACCCAACCACTTAATTTCTTGCTAATTGCATCTACATGTGTTAACATAGATTGAAGTGAATTTGCAAGTGTGGTTCTTTTTGAGGTTGAACTTACAGGATCGTTCAACTTCGTAATTAACTCCTTAATTTGTTTTTTGTTGTTTTTAATTTCCCCCATTAAATTTTGTTGAGTTCTAGGAGGATGTTGAGGAATTGTTGGAGGAGTTTGTTGATGTGGTTGTTCATCAGTATTTTGTTGGTGTGGTTCATGAGGAGGAGAATCAGGTGGATTTTTAACTCCTAAAAATTTAAAGAAATTAACATAAAAAACATATTAAATCTACCTTTATAACAACAAATTCACAAAAATAACCAATAAAAGCTTACTCCTTTGAGATCCCCATCAACGTGGCGACATTCTGGTGAAGAATTAGCAAATATTTGAAGAAGAAACTGTCGAATTTAGGGTATCAACAACGTGAGTGTGCCGTGGAAGGGTTTGCAGGTTGCAGATGGAGGAAATGTGGCAGTCTAAAAATGAATTCGATTTGATTTTTTTTTCTTATAACACACTGGCGTTATGTATTTTCAATTTTATTTTTTAAAAATTGCCACTTTTTTCCCCCCAACTTTTTGCACCCGCCCAATATAATCCATTGATTATTCATTTTATCCCAAGGGAAACATTCATATTTCTTATTCAATATGTTAGGATAATATTGACTATTTCACACATGTACTACTTTCAAATTAATATAATAACCTATCTAATGATAGTATACCCATATTATTTCTTTCCTTCCATTAAGAAACTTAACTTTAGGTAGTAGAGAGCTAAATAGATTATTATACATTAAACATGATTCACTTCTCAAACATATTCAAGAGAGAGAAATAAAATATAACTTAGAGGCTTTTGTTCAACTACATATACCTTCATCCTAGCCACAAATATGGTTACCATATAAAAGATAAACAATATAATTCATTTTTTATTTCTATAAATGTACATCAAGTTTTTCTTTGCACATAGAAAACATACATGCAAATAGGAGAAACACCTAGTTATAACATACATATGAAGCATTTTGTATCTTAATTAATAAGTACATGATAAAATTTAGAGTGTTGGATATCATTTAACTTCTTTCCTAACATCATAAAGTTAGTAATATAATCCATTAATTATTTATTTTATCTAAAGGAAAAATATCATATTTCTTATTCACTATATTGGGATAATATTGACTAGTTCACTCATGTATTACTTTCGAATTAATATAAAAGCTCATCTAATTATTACAAAAAATTGAACAATAATAAACCATACCAAACCTGTTGAACCATGCAAAGGAAATCTTAATGACATGATTTTTAAAGCTATTATAATACAAATAAATCTTGGAAAGGACTTGTCATAAAGTTTTGTCAAATTATAAAAAAAATAGTACTATAGAAAGTAAATACAAGTTTATAGGAAGTTTTTTTTAGATACCTAAAGGGTTTTCAAAAAATTGAGCATAAGAATTGTATTGAAAGGGGTTGATGGCATTGGAAAACCTAGGGCTCTATTTTCAAACCTAGAATATTTTTTATAATTATGTAATTTCTCCTAAACTGCATAGAATGTGAAGATGGAACCTTTTGCAAATATTTTATGATATTACTTACTAACCCTCCATATTGAAAAATTACCTTTATGAACTCTCTACATTGTTAAAGAACCACTAGCAATGTAAAAATAGGTCTACACTAATCCTACCACTTCCATGGATATAATTTTTGCAACAAAACTAAAAAACCTAAAATTTGACCACTTTTTATTGATAATGGCTATGGAGATACATTATAGTCCACTAAAACATAAATTCACTCAAAAAACAAGATATCCAAGATGAAATGGATTTTTAAGGAGTCATTATAAGAGGTGGCAAGATAAATATTCCACCACATATTATCAAGAAAAAACATTTATTTCTTGATAGATTTTATAGTTTCGAACAATGCAAATATTTCTGAGTTATACAAATTATGTACATAAGTTCAATTGGTTTGGTTCTTTTTCTTAGGGTTTCAATTTTATCAAGTCTCCATGGTTTGTATATCTTTCCCCTACTTCCTCAACTCTAGGGTTTGAATATAGTTTCTAATTTTATTTTTTACTAATAAAAATTATATTAGGATAAATATTCTACATTAATCTTATTAAAATTCTACATAGATTCAAAATAAATTGTCTAAGTTAAATTCATTAGATTCACTACTTTCTTTCTCTAGTTCATCTACTAGTTTTTTAATTTCAACCAATGCAATTATAATACAAACCTAATCTCATATATTTTAATTCTAAAGGAAAACATATGATAAGATATAATAATTTCATGGACAAGATCCAACTTTCAATACCAAATTGAATGCTTTACATTAAATTTGATCTTTGTTCTCTAGCTAGAAAAGCTTGTTTGAATTATGTGACAAAACTCCTCCAAATATCCTCAAAGCTCTATTATTTATTACTTGTGTTTAATGATTTTTAATGTTCTATGTGTTTATATAACTAAATTTGATCCTAGAGATCATGTGATCTTTTCTTTAAACTAAAAAAGTTTAATTATAAGAACATATTTTATTTCTTCTAATTAATTATAAAAATTTGTTTAATATTAGTTGTGAAATATTTGTATTTTTGTACTCTCCTCATTGTGCAAGTGTCATGCTACCCTTGACACATTGGTTTATTTCTATACCTTATCAAAATTAAATTCTATTCAAATTTAGTGCAAATATTTCATTACAAGTACTTTGTTGTTATTGTTTACATTTCACTTTACCTAGTTCTCTAATAGTTCTATAAAATTAAAATGCCATATATGGTGCACCCTTCTCTAATTTCTCCATGTAATAATTCATTTATTTTGCATCAAATTCATACATATTATTGCATTTAGAATTGTTCCTTGTCCTTACCTCTTTGTTGAGCTACCAATGCTTATTTTTATACATGTTTTATTCTATCATGTTACACCCATATCTTCTTTCATATATGTATGGACTTAATATTTCTTTGGACCACCTCATGCCACATCTTGAGAAGTCCTGTTATTGAAAAAACATCATTTTAGTTGAATAGGCTACCAAATACCAAATGGTACTTGTCATTGATTTGTACTTTCCTTCATTTATTCTTTAGAGCTAGCCTTTAACATTGTTTCATATTCTTAATATGGATACACTTGCAATTTGAATGGATCATATTGCATTTGATCTTGTATGTTATCTAAATAATTTAAAATGTTATGCAAGTTTCCTCAAACTATCTTTGTGCACCTTTGAGATACCACTATGTATCATGTTATGCTCAAATGGTCAGTGTTGTACACCTTTACTATGTTTAAATGCAAGTATATAGATGAGAAAAATGATGCTAGAATCTAATATGTTTGATTTTATAGAGATGTTAGGGTAAATTAAACTTAGCAATGCTATGTAAGCTTATATGAAAATTAGAGAATGAAAAAATAAAATGAATTTATTTTTACAAAGTAGTTTTTGTTATATATATATATATATTCAAAATTATGTCTTTTATATGATGTGTAGAGGCTCAATATACAAAAAAATGGAGTATAAGTCCAACCTAATTTAAATACAAGATCAAAGGAGTATGAACCACACATTAATGTGAAAGAGGAAGCCCAACCACATATTCTAAGTGATGATGTGGAATCTCATAGATCATTTGATAATGAAGAGAGATCAATATTGCTTCCTTCTATAGATAATTAAATGGATCTAATTAAAGAGGTTTAAGGAAAATTTTCCAAGAGAAATATTGAAAATTTAGTTGGAATTTGAAATCTAGAGAAATTAAAATTATATGTCAAATAACATAGTCAAGCTACTAAGAGGTCATTGAATAGAACTTCAAAGAAAATATTTGATAAACATGTTAAAAATCATGATACAATTGGTAGAGCCAAACTATTATCAAGTGTACTAACTCATGATGAGATGAAATATTTATTTTAATTGTTAGGTGTAGATTTCATATAAAATAAGAAAACACGCCTATAAAAAAAGGTTCAAAATATGCTATGGTCTTAATATCATATATTTGTAATAAGGATAAACACTTGTGGTATTCTTAACCTTAAAATTAGTCTTAGTTACTACCTTAACCCTTCTTAACTAGAATGAAGGGGTTTGTCCCTATAAACAAGGAAGAGAACTCTCTCATGTATCATTATAACTCAATTTATTGAATTCACCCCCTCTAAGTGTTCTATTTTTCTGAATTTTATATTTATTTTCAATAAATATCATAAAAAGTGGTATCAAAATGATGATTTGAGGTAATATTTTTTATTACACCATAACTGACACACCATTGTTAATTTTAACCTTATTTTATTTCTATTAGAGTTTCCAATAAACTCCATAAAACCAAGATCACCTGCAAAATCTGGATTAGCCTTCTACAAGGAGAAAAACCAAAGACGCAAGAGAAATTTGCAAAAGATGTGAAAATAATATTATTGGGAATAACGAATTACATGAGATGACTTGCTTTTATAAAGCAATATGTAAAACCCTAAAGGTAAAACCTAATTAGGACCTAAGTAAACTTATTAAAGTGTAATTATATATTTAATTACACCAACACCCCCCCCTTAAGTGCAACTTAGGGAGAATAAGAAACATACAAATAATGCAAGGATGGGTCTATGAAAGCATGAAAGGGTCCTAGCTATAAGGCCATGTTAGGTACCCATGTACATATGTAAAAAAGGGGAAAAGAAGAAAATCTAGTCGGACAAAAATCCTCCCTAAAAAATACAATAATGATATCCATCACAAATCCAATCAATCTCCATCCACACAAAGGATGAAAAGAGAGACCATAAACCCCCCCATAATGAGATAACTTGTTGCAAAGAAGCACTAGAAGAACACTTACTAAGTACCACTAGAATCCTAAATCTGACAAGCAAGGAAAGATAATTTTGTTTAATAGAAACCATATTAGAGTCACTGAACAACTCAGGTCAAAATCATGATAAAGCAACAATAGACCTAAAGCCAAGGAGCACTGGAAACCTCACAAATTGACACGACCCTAGAATCTATGAAGAAACAGTCAATTGAAAAAGATCATGCAAAAGAAACAGAGAATGCATAAGACCCCCAAATACACCATCCATCACATAGATACATAAGAAATGTCCCCACATAAGAGGGAATTATATGATGAAAGAATCTGGAAGTTATGTGTATCTCAATGTTGATGCTGAACTATGACTAAAAATGATCCATATGAGAAAGTACCATGAAGATTCTGGAATATTAACCATAAAATGAATGGCCCTCAAATTGAGATGTGACCTTATGAGAATGCGATTCAGGATCATTAACCATAGGCTCTCAATCTAATACATGAATTGATGTGAACCAAAATGTGTCAAGTTATGAGCAAGATTGTGGCCAAAAGAAACTACAAAATCCAAATATAATTCATGTGAGTTGTCATCAATATGAAGATGAGATCAAATTACATGTCATGTGACTACACTCTAATCAAACTATTATGTAAGAACCCCCCCTTATGGAACTTTATTAAAGTTCATTTATTACAATAACCCAAGATTGTAAAAGGATAACATGCAAAACATGCAGAAATCAAAGAGAAAATGAAAACATAAAGCATGCAAAAAGGAAATATTGCATGTAAGGATTAATATTCACATCTACCTTCATGAAAAAAATTGACCTCAGATTTGTGTAGAGGACAAAATTAGCTTTTTGACGATATAAAGTTTTCGAAAAACGATCACTGTATGCTCAAGATATGAATTTTTGAAAAAAGGGTAAATTTTGTCAATTGACAATGGAGACACAACCCTTCTAATTTGATTTTTAATTTTTTTTTTTGTTTCATGCAAAAACTAATGGATACCTAGATAATATTTTGGTGCTTCCAACAAAATCCAAAAAGCAGAACATGTGATTTGGTAAAAAAATAGAAACTTCACCTACAAGGAAAATAGCCATTTTTGCAAGTTTTTCTCACTATATGCAAAATCTAGCAAATGCCCAGATGGTATTTCATGATTTTAAACAAAACCCAAAAATTATTTTTCTCAATAATACACAAAGAAAAAGATGTTGGCCATTTTTTTTAATCTAAAATACACCAAAAAATTGCTCAAGGTTGATCCCTTGAGGATCCCCTAAAACAACTGTGATTGAATTTCTCTTGGATATGAGAAGGGGCTTGCAAATTAGAGCTTTGATACCATGTTAGAGTTTCCAATAAACTCCATAAAACCAAGATCACCTGCAAAACCTGGATTGGCCTTCTACAAGGAGAAAAAACAAAGATGCAAAGAGCAATTTGCAAAAGATATGCAAATAATATTATTGAGAATAATGAATTACATGAGATGAATTTCTTTTATAAAGCAATATGTAAAACCCTAAAGGTAAAATCTAGTTAGGACCTAAGTAACTTTAATAAAGTGTAAATAAATATTTACTTACACCAATAGTTTCCACATTAGGTAAAATCTTAGATAAAATTTTATATTGTTGGGCATGGAAATGGAAATGGGGGACCAACAAGGATCTTAAGTGGTCATTTTTCTAAAATAAGGAAAATTTGATCTTGGATGAGAAATTGAAGATACTTATGCTCAAAATTTGAAGACACAACAAGATTCATAGTGCTCTTAATCTACTTTCTAAACTACTATTTTTTTAAATGGTGGAGATTAAGGGGTTCAAATAGGGGGAGCACACAAAGTGCTCCTATTTTGTCAAAAAAAAAACATAGTGTTTGGTGTGCTCCCCCTAAAATGTTAACTTTTTTAGTATTTCAAAAATTGCTTCAATGAAAAATTAGCTAACACCATGTAGTTTAAGGTCAAATTTTCTATTAATTTTTTAAGGAATATATGTGTTTTATTAATTTTCAAAGTGGACACATCCTCAAAAACAAAAAATTAAGTGTGTGCCCTCGTAATTTTTTTGGAAACTAATTGAAACTTTAAAAAATTGATTGTGTGTAGAATATTCTAGTTTGGAAAATGTAATTTATTTCAAATTTCAATGAATGGGTAAATAATGAGACCAAAAATACCATAGGTAGGTTTTTGACAAAAAATGGAGACATTAGCAAAAAATTTAAAGATAAAAACCTTAATATAATTGAAATATACAAAAAAAAATTACATGGTTAGAAATACAAGAGAGAAATCAATGTTACTATGTCATTTTTTTGAATTGGCATTGCAATATGTGCAAACTTAATGGAGAGTACGCTCGAGATTGTTTCATTTAAATTAAAAATTTATAAAAACCATGACTATGGCCATTGACATGTAAGTCCAACCCTTTGGGTTGAAGGCCCAAGGAAAATACAACCTTGAGGGTTAGAGATACCTAAAGAAAACAATAACACAAGCACATTATATCGTTCTTGTGTTATAACATGAGCATGCTATAACACACTCATATTTGTGTGGAGAAAAAAATATTCGTCTCTCTCCCTCACCCTTCCTCCCTCTTTAAACCTATCTCACCTCTCCCTCCCTCCCCTCTCTCTCTCTCTCTCTCTCTCTCTCTCTCTCTCTCTCTCTCTCTCCTCCCTCTCTCACTCTTCCACTCTCCATTTCTCCCTCTCCATCTCACTCTCCCACTATCCTCCCTCTCTCCCCCTCCCTCTCTCACTCTTCCACTCTCTCTCTCTCTCTCTCTCTCTCTGAATTATCAAAGCAAGTTATAACATGAGCATTTTGTTGTATTCATAAAAAGGGTAAAAAGGAATGGAGATCTCATTATTCAAGATCCACATGCTTTATTTTATTCTACAATATGTGCTTTATCCAAAATGAAATACGCTTTTAATGGTGTTGACAAAATACCAATCATTGTTTAATAATTCTACCATATTTTTTGTTTTTCAATATTGAAGAACTAATTTGCATGTTTCTAAACTGAATTTGATTGTATGAACTAATATTTTCATTTTCCTAGTGTTATAATGGTAATTATCATGTTTTTTGCTTGAATATGATAATATATAAACATCATTTTCATATTTTTTACTAATTCTATTAGATTGATGTAGAATTGAATATTGAATACCAAGGAAGTTGGCAAAAAGCTCAAATTTAGAGGAGTGTGAAGCTAAAAATTAATTAGACAACATTATGTAATTGGTTAAATTGAATCCCAGAGTTTAAGGTACATTCTCTTTTTATTTCTACCTTTTTTTCATGTCACCTTGTCAAAAAATTCCATGTTCTACATATCATACTATGAATTCACTTCATTACAACCCAATTGTTGACTTGAAACACATAACCAAGTTTACTCCTATAATATTGATGCCTTATGAGTTGAGGATTTTGATTCTTATGGTAGTAGTCTAGGACCTTAATGGATGTGATATCACCTCACATATCAACCAAATGGGAAAAATAATATATGACTATTATGATAGCCCTAGGAAAAACACGTGTTGAATACTTACTTAATAATGTCATCCCTCTTTCAAATTTTTCTATGGGAGCCATTGAAGGTGATCACAAATTTTAAAACTTGAGAGCATCCCATGATTCTACATGAAGTCTCAACAATCCTTCTTTTCATGGATTGGACTTCTAAGCTCACATTATTCTCAAGTATACATAAACCATGCCTCTGTAGTTTCTAAATTTTTCCTAGCAATGAATCATGGAAACTAAAAGAATGTTCAACGTATTTATTTTGTTCACCCTCCAATGGTGTAATAAACTACCTATATTTTTCCAATGATTACCTGGTCCCTTCATTGTCTTTGAATTGTTATCCTTCCTCCTGGAGGCCCTTTGACATTTTAAAATTCTAAATCCAACACAAATCCTCACAATGGTTTCTTAAAAATACAAATTGAACAAGGGTGTGTTTCCCAAATATGCTTTGTAGTATTCCTGTTTCTATGACAAAATAAATGCACATTGGAAGAAGTAATATTCTCATACATTGCTCACACTCTCTATAGAAACACTCTTCATCATCTTGAAAGCCATGCAAGAATCCCAAACCAACATGTGAGGATCTCTCAATAATAACTATGGGATTGATATTCATTCCTTGGCCATGCTTTCCAAGCCCTTTCCTTCACATTCCATCTTGGACAATATTCATGTATATTGTTTCCTTCATTTTTAACATTTGGTATTAGAGCTTGGCTAGTTTTGTCTATTGGGTGGAAGTGTGAAGGTTTTACGTGTTGCAGTAGGAGTTATGTTTTGCATACTTATGTTATAAGAATCATGGTTGCATCTGCATCTTAGTTAAGCATTGATAAATTTAATGGATCTAAGTACGAGCTATGAAAAAAATAGAGGATCTCCTTGAAGAAAGAGATCAATGGGTTGTAAAAAATAAAAGAAACCTGATGCAATTAGTCAAGGTGACTGGGAGAAGATGGAAAAAAATACAAGATATTATCCTATTATGTCTTACATATTTCATCCTCCTAAATGTGTTTGAACAAAATACTGCATTTGTTTTGTGGAAATGGTTGGGTGAGATTTATTAATCCAAGAGCCTTGTGAACAAACTGAATTTGAAAATAAAATTAATTTCTTTTAAAATAAAGGAAGGAAAATCGATTGCAAAGAATTTAAATTCAATTAATTTGATTTTGAGTCAATTAGTATCTATAGATGTTAAACTTGAGGAAGATGAAAAATACAATATGCTTCTTTTTCTTTATTTGAGTCATGGGAAAATTGCATTCTTGTTATCACTGCTAACCTCAAATATCCCAAGATGGATGCACTTGTTGCAACTCTGTTGTCATAGGAAATGAAGAAGAAGTTTATGGATAGCTCAGTGGATTCTCTCATTGTCAAGGGTAGGCATAAAGAAAGAGGGTTAAAAGGAGATCAAGGGCCTAAGGACAAGTTTAAAGGTCATTCTAAGGCTCTTAGAAAGAAGGACAGAGTAAAGTGTTGGAACTATGGGAAAAGAGGGCATGTGAAGGAGTGTATAAATAAAAAGAAACAATGGGATTATGCCACATAGAAGTCCTCTAATGCAGGTGATGAAGTTTTACTTTCTACTTGTAATGTCATTTATAATGAATATTGGTTGGTTAATTTTGGATGCCCGTATCACATGACTCCTCATAAAGAGTGGTTTTCTACATATGAGAAATATAATGGAGGTAATTTCTACCTTAGGGACAACACTATATATCCAATTGTTGGACGAGGAAAGGTATTGTTGTGTTTCAATGATGGGAAGATTAAAACTCTCCCAATGTTTTACATATTCTTGGATTAGCTAGAAATTTGATTCGGGAATGCATGTACCATTTAATAAGCATGGTTGAATATTTGTGAGAGGAAGCTTGGTGGTAGAGAGGGGATCTCAAATGGGAACTCTATTTAAGCTTGATGTCACTACTATTTGGAAGTCCACCAATGTGACTGAAATTTATGAAAATACACTTCTGTCATGGCATCGTAGGTTAGGCCACATAAGTAAAAATGCTTTAAAAACTATTATGAATAAAAAATTATTGGATATTTTATCTTATTCTAATGATAACTTTGATTTTTGTGAGCATTATGTGTTTGGAAAATAAAATAGAGTATCTTTTCCTTTAGGAAGTAATAAAGCAAAATACAAATAAGAAATTTTTCATATAGGCGTGTTTTGTCCTATGGATAATGATTCTATTGTAAAATATCATTATTTTCTTACCTTCATTGATGATGTATCCAAATTTATATGGATTTACTTTATAAAAAATAAATCTAAAATTTTCACTAAGTTTAAGGAATTTAAAGCCTTAATATAAAACCAATCAAGATTCAAAATAAAAGTATTAAGATCAGATAATGGAGGGGAATATCTCTCTATAGAATTTGATGAGTTTTTTAATCATACAAGCATCATAATTCAAAATACAAATATTTATATACCAAAACATAATGGTGTTACAGAAAGGATGAACTGAATTATTATGGAAAAAGCCAGAAGTATGTTGAGTGATGCACAGTTGGATAAATGCTTTTGGGCAGAACTCATGTGTATTTATTGTTACTTAATTAATAAATCTCCTTGCAAAGCTCTTGATTCAACACCTTATGAAGTGTGGATAGGTAAGAAACCTTTTATTTCACATTTAAGGTTTTTTGGTTGTGAATATTTTTGTTCATGTAGCTAAAAAAAGTATTCTAAGTTGGATCCAAAAATAAGGAAATGCATATTCATTGGATATGATGAGAATGTAAAAGGTTATAAGGTATGTAATCTTGTTACCTAAAAAATTATCTATTTTAGAGATGTTATTTTCAAGGAACTTAGAGCTATTTTTTATCTTATACATACAAAAGAGAACGAAAGGAAAAATATAATGCATTTTTATTTGTAGTAAGAATATGCACATCAGGAAGAACATTATAATGGATTTGAGGATGGTGAAGAAGAAGAGATATCAAGTGATATTTATAAAGAGGAAGACTCTATTGTGACTGAAGAAGTTGAACATACTAAATAACTTGAGGAAGAATCTCTTACTCCACCCTTGAGAAAATTCATAAGATAACGAAATCCAGTAGACAGGTACAACCCACCATATTTCAGTTGTATATTTTGTTTATTGAGTATTGATGATGATCCTAGATCCTACAGGGAATCTATTCTAGCAAATGATAGTGAGTCTTTGCGACTAGCCATGTAAGAGGATATATTGACTTTAGACTCTTGTGATACTTAAGATCTTGTTTGTTTTCCCAAAGGAAGGAAAGCAATTGGTTGTAAGTGGGTCTACAAAAATAAATTTGGAGTAGACGAATCATTAGAGAAGTACAAATCTAGAATGGTAGCTAAGGGCTACTCCTAGAGAGGAGTTAATTTTGGTGAAATTTTCTCTTTTGTTGCTAAATTATCTTCTAGTATATTTCTTTTATCCATAGTTGTTGCTTATGATTTTAAAATTGAGAAAAGGGATGTTAAGACTTTTTTTTGTATGGAGATATAGAAGAGGAAATTTATATGCAACAACCAAAAGTATTTGAGGTAAAAGGGAAATAACACTTGGTTTGTATGTTGAAATGATCTCTTTATGGTTTAAAACAATCACCCTAGATGTGGGATAAAAATTTGACTCCTGAAATAGGTTTTATTAGAAGTGCAAAGAGGATCATTGTGTTTACATTAGATGTATTGATGATTAGTTACTAATTGTTATCTTGTATTTGGATGATATGCTATTTTTCAATAACACAAAAGATATGATTAGTGAGTTGATAGATCAAATTTTAGGTGCATTTTAGATGAATGATTTTGAGGCAACAGGGGACATATTAGAAATGGAAATCAAAAGAGATTGAGGTAACAAAAATATTTGGTTGTCACAAAGTAAGTATGTGAAAACTATTTTACACATATTTAGTATGCAGGAATCTAAACTAGTTAGAATTCCCTTACCAGTTGGCACTAAGATTACTTTAGATATGTGTCCTAAATCTAAAGATGATTTTGAGGATACATCTAATGTTCCATATGCTATTTTTGTAGGAAGTTTGATGTATGAAATGGTTTGAACTAGACCAAATATTTCCCAAGTATTGGGAGTTTTGAGAAGGTTTATGTCTAGCCTTGGTAGAGAGCATTAGAATTATGCAAAGAGGGAATTAATATATTTGTGTGGTGATTTTGATTAATCTTTGGTTTATTTTTTAGTACTAATAATGTGGATAAGACATTGGAAATACAAGGTTTTGTTGATGCAAATTGGGCTAGTGACTTGGATAGTCAAAGGTCCATTAGTGAGTATGTGTTTACTTTGTTTGGAGGAGTTATAATTTGGATGATTAATAGGAAACCTATGGTTACTTTATCCACTATTGAAGCAGAGTGTATGGTTTCTACCCATGTTTCTAAGGAGGCGTATGGTTGCACAAGTTTTGTGTAGGTATTCATTTTAATTATAGTGCAGTTAAGGTCGGTTGTGATAGCTAGAGTATAATTCATTTAGCCAATTTTATGTATCATGCTCAGACTAAGAATGTGGATGTTCAATACCATTTTATTTGTGAAATGATTGATAATGGATCATAGGTTGAGTTGAAGAAAATTGACACTCAGGTGAACAGTACAAATTATCTCACCAAACTTATGAGCACATAAAAGTTTACTTGGTGCAGAGAGGCCCAAGCCTTGTTTTTTATGCTTAGTCCATTCCATGATCGTGTGATTCCCCTAGATCTTGTAAGGTACTCAAAAAGTGGGAGAATTTTAGGAATTAAGGTGTCTCAACCTTAGTAATTCCTAAGTTATTTATTTATTTATTATTTTATATTTTCCCTTACTATTTCATAATTATATTATTAAATATTTGTGTTGCATCAAAAGGGGCATGATATTTTGAGTTGGAACTTTTACCACATGCCGATGCCTTACAAAAATAAGTTATTAGTTGTCAAAATATGCCCATTTAGTGATCTAACATGGAAAGGATCTTATGAGAGATTATATGACAACTATAAGGGCTAAAAGTAGGGGAGATCATTTTGGACATAAAAATCAATTATGAAACACATAAGAGAACCTTTGTATAAGTTATTTATGTTCTATGACACATGCAAGAGCATCTCCTATTTTATAGGGATTTTTTATGACAACCTGTAAGAGGGTGTAAAGTCATGTAACATACCATGTTTAGCATGTAAGGGTCATATGGATTTTTACCATGGTATTTTGGAACCTTGTTTTGACCAATGGTAATATTTTATGGTGGTATTTTGAGCCCCATGAGACTATATATTGAGGGGTTGAGATGGATACATCATGAGATGTTTTACATGTACATATTTGTTGTTGGATTGGATGCAAGATTGAGGAAATTTTATGTATTGTAATCTCTTTGAAGAATAATACATATTTTCCTTCTTTTCTTGGTGGAATTTTTTACCTGAAAGGTTTATCTCAATGTAAATCCTTGTGTTATGTGTATGTCTATTGATTTGTGTTAATTTATTTATTGTTAAAATCATTTCTCCATTGATATTCTATAATTTAGATTTTAGATTGCAACTTAAATCACATTTTCATATTATAGTGGTTGCCTTCATTTCTAACAACTTAACCTTCGATTATCCTCTTGAATGAGATGGTTATCTCCTTCCAAATATTAGGTTAGGTGACATATACCTTTCTAAACTATGTTATTTTTATGTCTCCATGTTTCTTGGAAAGTGTCCTAGGGGACATGAGAGAAATGTATTTAATTTTGGCATATTGTAATTTTATTTTTTGAGATGAAATTTAATGTTGGTGGAGAATATATTACACATCACTAGAGGACAAAATTATCCCTCCTAGGGGTTCACATTGGGAATGTGAAGGGTCTTGAGTGGGGCACCAAGTTTGGAGGGAAACAAGTGTCAATTGGTTCTCCATCTAGAAGTTGAACAACCACCAAAGCATCTTGAATGCTAGAAGTTGAAGGGGATATGGGTTAGGTGCCCATTTTAAAGCCATATACACATTAATTAATTTATTATCATGACTCTTGGTTTTCCAAGGAAGGGGCATGGGTTTTTTCAATTGGTTTTGGCACCTCTTGTTTTATTTTACCACTGTGATTTTGCCTCCCACAAATTCTATATATTGGAGCCTTGATATGGTGGTATCATCTTGTTTTATTTGTAGGTGTATAGAAGCATATGGGTTGTAGGAGATCAAAAAGGAAGTGTATTGTGGTGTATCTCTCTTATGAAGATAAATAATATAATTTCCCTATTTTCTTGTCTGGAGTTTTTTCCCGAAAGGGTTTCTCCACATAAATATGGTGTCATGTTTCTTTGTTGATTTTTCTATTATGGTAAATATGCAATCACATACATATAATTAGATTTGGTAATCTTATTTTCAAATTTGAATTCACATACACAAGTTAATATTAAATTACAACTTATTTTCACCTTGTTCTCAACACCAACTTGAGAAGTTTTCTATTCTTGGGTTTCCCCATTGGTACACAGCACAAACCTAAGATGTGGAGAAGGTTTATCACAAATTTCTCTTAATTATCAAAGGTCATAAATAAATGATCAACACTCAATTTTAAAGAGAAAAAATTGGCATTCCAAAAACCCACTCTCTACCCACACACAAAAGGTTTCACTACATTACAATTGACAAATTTTCCACTCCATGAAGTTTTCACCACTTTTTCAATAAGCATTCACTAGGGAGAATGAAAATTTTCCATGTAGAGAACTCAAGTCCACCATGTAAAGAACTCAAGTTCACCACTTTGCTAGTACTATTTGACCCAATTATTTTGGAGGTCATATCTCTTATACACAATCTCAAAATTAGGTTTTTGTTTTAAATTAAACCTTTTTTGAGAGCTATATAAATATGCAATCAAATCAAAATTTTAATTTCATCTTCACATTCATTTTACCCTAAAAACACGTATAATCTAAGAAATGGTTTATTTTTATCCCACTATGTAATAAGGGAGTACAATGAGTCTAAAATATACAAATAAACCTTAAAAATCTCAACACACTATAAGAGCTTTGAATCACTCACTCTCATACTTTCTTGTTATAAATAGAGTTGCAATAGACACTTGCATAGTCCCAAGAAAATGGCTCTACATACCACGAGTTGAGTTTATATATTATTCCCAAGACATAGGGAAGTCTCATAAAAAATTCCCCTTTCATATTAAAGGTTAGAAACAAAAGAAAAAATGATAATCTAAAATCCATTGTTAACTTAGTCTTAATTTAGGATTGGTATGGCAGCCCTCTTTTTTACTGTACAACAGTCCTATTTGATTCATTTTTCTCATTTATTGTGGCCTAATGACACCACCTAGCTATGTTTTGGTTTGGAATATCCTAAGAAACTCAAAATATTCAGTTTTATAATTATTTATTCACTTTAATCATGGGTTATTATGACTTTCACATGACTGTTATAAGTGTTTTAGCATGTGATAGTCTTAGGACAACACTCTGAAATTTTTATATGAGATTTATTTGCTCTATTGAACCATGACTCAAATGATCTCTATATATATATCATGATAGATATACAATTCATCATCATTCCAAGGAAACAACCAAAGACTCTAACATGAGAGGAGTGTGAAGAAAACAAAATGAATGAGGCTACTTCATGAAAGTAAGAAATTGAACACCATAGAATAAGAAATATCATCATTTATAATTGAAGGTGAAAATGAATCATCCACTCAAGGTATGAGAGAATAACTTAGAGAAACAAAGGAAACAAATGCAATATCTTCATGCAATGAGGAAATTTCATCCCAAATTTGAAGGTACGTCATCTTTCCCATCTCAAGTTGAAGGTAAATCATCTTTCACATCTCAAGTTGGAGGCATGTCATCTTTCATGTATCAAGTTGGAGGCACACCATATTTTTCATTTGAAGTTGAAGTTACGTCATCCTTCCCATCTCAATTTGAAGGTATGTCATCTTTCCCATCTCAAGTTGAAGATACACCATCTTTCCCATCTCAATTTAATATTGAAGAAATTCCTAATTTTGAGGCAAGTTTACCATTGAAAACAACTCCTATAATTTTGCATAGAAAGCCTAAGATTTTAATTAATATTGATGAGAATGTTTAAAAACCGATGGTTGATAAGATTCCCAAACATACTTATTGAAGAAAGGTGAATAAAATATGGAAATTATTTTTTGAAAATTTAAATGAAATTGGAAGATGTCAATTATTTTTTGAGATGACGAGAAATATTAAATTTAAACCCATAATGAAGATTCTTGGCCTAATAATATCAAATAATTCAAGTAAAAAATCTATTATTAAAAATATATGAATGCATTTGAAAGTTTGGGTTCCACCACACACCAAAGATATTAATGTAACTCGGCATGTAATTGCATCAACTATACTAAGTAATCAAACAAAGAAAGATCGCCTAATAAGAAAAACAAGTTAATCACTAAAATAAGTAGAAAATAAATAATTAAAGCTAGAGGTGTAAATGATTTGAGGACATAAATAGCAATGAATTATGGGAATTCTCTTGTATATTCACATGGGCTATATTATTTTGGCACAGTCTCTTAAGAACCCTAAGAGAAAAAAAACTTCCAAATTATGATGGAGTAGTTCTTAGAGCTCATGGCACCTAGTAATGCTATGTATATACCTACAAGTGGATATAGATTCTCTCCACATTAATCTCTCTCAATTTTGGTCAACTCAACACCATTCTACCATGCCAACAAAAAATGCATTATTGCAAAAAACATTAGTTAAGAGCAGTGTAAATTTGGCAAGAAACATATTTTACATTTCATGTATTGTGGGGCCAAAATGACTACATTAACACATTTAGGTGGGTGGGTGAATGTTAGGGAAGACCTCTATTCACACCCTAGGTGACCCAATCATTCCCAAATACAAGCCTCTAATAAAGTCTCTTAAGAAACCTAAGTGCAAAAACCTTCCAAACTATGACAGACTGGTTCTCAAAATCCATGGCACATATGATTATTTCATATGAACCTAGAACTACACAGGGTCCCTCCACAATAAAATCTCTTATTTTTTCTTATCTCCTGACCATTTTACTATGGCAATGATGGATGTAATGTTGCAAAAAACATCATTTACATTCAACACAAACTTTCCAGGAGCTATATTTTGCATTCTTTGTCTTTTGAGGCCAAACCGAGGATGCAAACATATTATGGTGGGTGGGTGAATGCTAGGGAAGGCATTTATTCATTCCTCAGGTCACCCAATTATTTTGAGCTATATTATTCCAACAAAGTCTCTCAAGAGACCGAAGTGCAAAACATTTCCAAAGTATGATGGATTGGTTCTCAAAATTTGTGGCACCTACGAATGTTTAGTTTGAATCTACAGTTGCACATAGGTTCCATCCATAATAAAATATATTATTTTTTCTTATCTCCAAAATATTTTACCATGGTGATTATGGTTTTAAGAATACAAAAAACATCATTTACGTTCAGCACAAACTTTCCAAGAGTCATATTTTACATTCTTTGTCTTGTGGGGCCAAACCAACTATGTGAACACATTGGTATGGGTGAGTGAATTCCAATCAACTCCTTTGTTCATTCCCCAAGTCACCCTATCATTTAAGGCTACACTATTCTGGAAAAGTCTCTTAAGATGCCTAAGTGCAAAAAACTACCAAACTATGACAAACTGGTTCTCAAAATTCATGGCACCTATGAATGTTTATTTTAAACCTATAATTGCATATAGGATCCATCCATAATAACCTCTCATATTTTCTTATATCCAAACCATTTTATCATGATGATAATGGTTTCAACGCTGCAAAAAGTGTCATTTATGTTCAATATAAATGTTTCAAGAGCCATATTTTGTGTTCTTTGTCTTGTGGGGCTAAACTAATTGTGTAAACTCATCAGGGTGGATTATAAAATTCTAGGTAAGGCCTCTTTTTTTTCTCAAACTCATCTAATCATTCTGGGCTACATATTCTAGAAAAGTCTCTTAAGAGACCTAAGTGCAAAAAATACCAAACTATGATGAATTGGTTCTCAAAATATGTGGCACCTATGAATATTCTATTTGAACCTATAGGTTGATATGGGGTCCCTCTAAAATACCCTACCTCAATTCTAGTCAGATCAACATAGTTTGACTATTTCAACAATGAATTCATTCTTACAAAAAGCATTAGTTAAGAGAAATATAAATGTGGAAATAGGCTTTTGTTGCATTTTGTGTGTTTTCAAGCCTAGCCGACTACACCAACATATCAATATAGGTGGTTTAATACCACCATAGGCCTTTCTTTCACCCCAATTGTCTTGATTGTTTTGGGCTACACTATTTTGGTGTAGTGTCTTAAGATCCGTAAGAGTAAAAAACTACCAAACTATGATGGAGTAGTTCTTGGAGCTTGTGGAAACTACAAATGTCCCCTTTGAACATATAGGTGGATATGGGGTCCCTCTATAGTACCCTATCTCAATTTTAGTCAACTAGACACTTGATCATTCCACCAATGAATGTATTCTAGAAAAAAAAATCAATTGAGATCAGTGTAAACATAAAAATAGGATTTATTGCATTCCATGTGTCATGGGGCCTAATCGATTATGCCAACACATTGATATCCAAATTAGATTTCAAAGCAGAGATGTATCTTCATCAAGTATAATGATAGAGTTAGAAGACATAAGATTTTTATTCCCAAGACTGGAAAGATAACTTACAATCAAAATGTTATCTTTATCCTAAGTCTTTACAACTTGACAATAAGGATAAAACATTAGTATAGAACAAGAAAAATACTATGGAGGTTTCACTTGAGGCTAAAACAAAGGTTCAATATAACCTAATGAGGATGTTGATTTAGAGAGTTAGTCAAATTATTTAAAGGAGGAAGAAAAATCTCATATGATACTTGTGATAATATCCACTAACTACGAAAATAAACTAGAAAAGTTTAACCGACTCAATTTGCATTGTATTTTTATTTTTCTACTAATGACAATGAACCTAAAACTATTTAGGAGGCAAGGGAGTCTATAGAAAATAAATACTATAAGGACATGAATGACAAGATGGTTGTAGTGGAGAATATTAGTACATGGCACTTGGTAAATATTCCTTGAGACAAGAAGCCCATTGGTTTCAAATGGATTTTCAAGAAAAAATTTAGTTTTGATGACAAGATTGAGAGGTACAAGGTAACTTAGGTAAGATCAATGACTAATTTTTATTCCCAAGAAGATGGATTTTTTTCTCAAAGATCTATCCTATTGTGAAGCTTACATCTATCATTGTTTTGGTTATTTTGTGTTGTTGTGTTTGACTTTAAGGTTGAAAAAATGGGTGTTAATATAAATATCATCTATCAATTCAAATAACAAAGATAAAGTATTTGATAGCTACTCATACCTATAAGGAGATAATATTACTCCGTAGATTATGTTCAAATATTGGTTTTTGTAATGAAATAACATGCACAATATAATAATATGATAGGAAATATGTTGCAAATACTTAATAATAACTGAGAATAGCAAGAAACTTTGAGGGAGAAAACCTTCACATATCTCCAATGAGAACATAACTCACAATATGATGAAAAAATAAGACTCACTATCTCTCATATGTATGCTAATTATGCTTAGGATATTACCCAGGTTGACTTAGATAACCATATATAAGCCTTAGGCCGACCTAAATAACTAAATAACAATATAATAATTTGTTAATATGACTTAATTAAGAGTTAAGATAGACACAAGTCAACTATTCATAACCCTATGTACTCTAATATTAAGGGCACAACATGCCCCCCTCTCAAGAACTCCTTGTCTTCCCATGTGGCATCTTTAATCAGTAAATTCTTCTATTGGATTAGATATTGAGTGAGTGTTCTACTCTTTAGCTTTCTTGTTTGTTTCTAATGAATAAAATCTAGTTCCAATCTGATTCTTCCTTCTTCATCGAGCTCGAGTAATATTATTTGAGTAGGGATATTATGCCCAATTACCTTCTTCAAAAAAATATGAAAAATAGGTTGTATCTTTATGGTTGGTGACAATTCAAGCTTGTAGGCAACACTGCCTATCTTTTGCATGACTTGGTATGGGCCATAATATTTAAATGGAGACAACTTATCCTTTTTATATTACTTCAATGACATGTGTTTGTAAGGCTATGATCCCAAGAAAACCTAATCCCCAACTTCAAGACTTCTTTCACTATGGTCTTAGTGTGTTTGTTGCTTCATTCAATCTTACACCATGGCTAGATTCTCTTTGAGCCTTGAAAGTACTTTTTGTTGATGAAGCATGCGATCCTCCACAATGTGAACTCTTGGTGGCACCTTCAATAATGATGTGATGGGAGGATGATGATATCCATATAGTGCCATAAATGGAGACATTTTTTATGAATTATGAAAGGAAGTATTATACCACCATTATTCTAGTGGTAGACAATCTACCCATTGAGACTATTTATTCAAAGTGAAAAAATACAGAGAACCTTACAAACACTTATTAATAGCTTCATTTTTTCCATTAGATTGAGGATGGTATGAAGAAATATGAGGCAATTGAGTACCCAAACATAAGAATAAATTTATCCAAAATTTACTAGTAAGATAAGATCATGATCACTGACAATAAACTTAGGTATACCATGTAAATTTTGAATATTATCCAAAAAATATTTTCCCATTGTACTTGTTATAAAAGGATATGATAATGCAATTGATAAAATGTGCATATTTGATAATGTAATCCACTACTATCATGATGAAATTCTTATTGTTAGATCTTGGAATCCCCATGGAGACCTCTTCCTAATTTTGGATAGGAATAAATAAGGGTTACAAGAGACCAAATGTCTTAATCTTCTCCCCTTTATTTCTTTGACAAACCAATCATTCAACCACAAATGTTTGAATATTCCATTTTATCCCTTCCCAGAAGAAGTTCTTCTTGAATCACTGATATGTCTTCAAAAATATTGAATGACCATCAACTAGAGACTCATGAAGCTCAATGAGAATATTTTGTTTGAGAGAGGAATTCTTACAAAGGTGCAATCTCTTTATACTAAAAAACATCTCCCTTCCAAAAAATCTTATTTGAACTACTAGGATCACTCTGTAATTGTTGAATAAGATTACTTGTAGCAACATCATTGTGTCACTTTGCTTTGCCTTCTACTATCCAATCTTCTTGTAATATTGAAATGACGTGCAATAAAGCTTCATCCTTCTCATCATTCCTAGATAGTGTATTTGCCACAAAATTCACTTCCCTTTCTTATATACAATCTCACACTACTGTATTTGACTACAAATTCCGACAGATGTTTGGTGACATATCAACAAGCTATTGTCGACTTACCAACGCAACACTGATTTCAATTTCGTCGCTTTAACGACCCATTTTTTATGTCGAAACCACGACCCAGCATCGTCGGTCCTCGCCATGGAAAATGTTGGTGATGTTTGTCGCAAAATCAACGTAACTTTGTCCATTTTTTTATGAACGTTGGAGCAAATCGTCATTGCCATTATGACGAAAACTACATTGCGTGTACAACAACCTCATCACAAATTTTTGTGGTTCGTCGAGCTATGTTTGTCGAAATTGTGATGAAACCCCATTTATTTTCTAATGAACGTTGGAGCAAACCGTCATTCCCATTACAACAAAAACTACGTCATGTGTACAACAACCTCGTCGTAATTTTTTGTGGTTTGTCGGGCTATGTTCGTCAAAATTGCGATGAAACCCTATAGTTTTTTTTTTTAAAATTATTCGTTCAAACATCTTCCCTCCCTAACATGGTTATGAAAATTTTCAAAGCCTAATTTGCACCAAATTCAATAGTTAAACAAGAACCCTCTTGTTAGAAAAAGGTCTTCTCAAATCCCAACCCTTCCACTACAGACAAAAGTCTTGCCGGTGGACCTACTACCATCGAATTCTCTCTTGTTGCCACACTGAAGAGGAGGAACTTCAAGTACTAAGTATTGAAAAAAAAAGGTGTCTAACAAGGTTTTATTACCCCATCCCCTATAGGAAAAGATATCCACAAGCATAACAAGGGTTGTGTTCTACACAAGAATCTTAAAATGTCAACATTTCTAGCAATAATGATGGCAAACTCCAAGGAGATCCAACATGTCTGATTTTGCTTGCTTCTTGTTTTGATAGGGGAACAATCATGATCCTTTCAAAGTATATGGCTATTTTTTAGAACTGCATACTTCACAACCGGCTATATATGAATCTTTGCTTTATTGTCTTTCCTTTCTGTAGTACTTAGGTAGATCTACTTTCAGAAACCTCTAAAAAATCTCAGATATTTTTCCTTTTTCTTTTCTCAAAGTATTTGACTTCTTGAAGCTAGCTACACAAGCTAAAGCAAGGTGAAAAACAACTAGAATGTTTTTGTTTAGTGGTCCCAAAAAAAAATATGCCAACTTCACATGCACTAAATAATTTTATATATACAAATGGTTTATGGATTTTTTCAGTTGGAATCAATTATTCGCATCAAGCCATTCAAATCCTACAATCAAAGTTCAAACAAATGAAAATGGGTGCAAATACTTGGCTACAACTTTGCAACATGAAAGAAAAACTAGTTTTAATAACAAATAGATGATAAACCCTCAACCATATTTACTTTACTTGCTCTTTTTCTTCAAACCTATGATGTAAGCTTTACAACAGAAAAACTGAATGTCATTACTCTATAGTCAATGGTACTTTTAAAGAAAATCTATTGCAAATATTTAAGCTACCTGATAAGTAAGGATTTTTACACCACTAGTAGGCATCAAAACAATTACATCATGTCCACTCATTGTTGCGTTGATCACTTCTCTTTGATTTGGTTGAAAAGAATGATTGCCAAAAAAAATTCTATTGTTTACCTAAAACAAGTTATCATAGTGTCAAAAAAATTATCATTACCCAGTAAACTTGCCATGACATATATTATAAACTACCAAATACCTCTATCTCTCGGGTCCAGGGAAAGTCTTTTCTGATCCACTTCTTATCACCAGACCCTTCCGTGTAGTTCACTTCAGTGAACTTGGGTATGCACTGTTCTCTCCCAATATGCTGTAATTGGGTTCTTTGATTATCAAAAATCTCATATGAAGCACAAGAAGTAGGCAATCTACATGAACCTATAGCTTCCCCAAATGACTGGTTGTGATTCTTGGTCTCTGATTCAAAGATTTCATGACTAGAGCTAGAAGTATTGTGATTTTTCCTTACAAAAGGTGAACTCACAATAGTTTCATGTGTCCTTCCTCCCTCACCATTGACCTATTGATTATGTGTATTTGCAGAAAAAATGGTTGAAGGTGCTCCAAAAGAGAAACTTGCAGGTTCTCCAGAAGTTGAAGAATAAAATTCACGCTTCTTATAATCTAAAGGAGGGCACTAAAGTTGTTGCTCTAGATAGAAAATTTTCTTGCTCAAGTGAGATCTACATATTCAAGGACTTATAGGAACATTAAATATCATCCACAATTAATGATACTATAGCATTATAAATCATTAGAAAATTCAAAGTTAACTCTCTTCACTAATTGTTCTAGACGAAGCTTTTTAGATTTTTGAGGACTGAGTTCAGCAACATTATCAAGTAGCTCATTTGATATTGAGATTAGCTGATCTTTCAGCTCCTGCAAATGTATTTTGGCTTACATACAATGAACCACCTGAAGCTTGGAAATATAAGAGCTCCAATGCAAATAAACTAACTAAATGACAAAAAAAAGCAAAATTTGCATACTAATAATGAGAAATCAATTTTAGCGGAACACCATGATCACAAATATAGTTTGTCTGATTTTCTAATGAGCTTTCAGGCATACAAGTTCCTTGAAAAAGTGATTTCTTATAAGTAGGAGCTACTTTGTAGCTTGTACTTGAAAATTTCAAAACTAAAGCCTTTGGTGTGATAGTTGATTGGTAATGATTGGATACAATTTGATCAAATATCAATGCTCTATAGTTAAATAAGAAAATGAGTAGGTACACATAACAAGCTACTTAAGTATCCTAAATAATATCCCATCATTTCCACCAAAAGGATTAAAAAATCATTGTAAGAGCTTGATATGTATAAATTTTCCACAACCTTTAATATGTCATCATCCTCCTCCAAATCCATGAAAGTTTGTTATGTTTCAGCACAACTTTTCCTGCCTGATCCTTGACAACAACTTGAGGTTGCTTCCCTATCATATGTGTTTCTGAAATGAACACCATGCTCTTCAAATGATGGGTCGGGAGTTACACCCATTTTTGTCCTAAAGGACTATTACTAGCATTTGATGCCTTGAATGTGAAGATTGAAGGAATTGATTGATTCTGAGTTGCCTAACATTTTTCTTGCTTTGGTACAGTCATATTATGGATGTTGAAAATGGTTTTGGGCCTGATGTGTGTTTAAAAGTTAATTTGGTGATTTGGTGTGTTGGGAGTCATTCTTGCTATCAAGTGAAATAGTGAAATTGACTTTGTGAGTTTTTGTTGATCAAATTGGTGATGTAGTTGTGATTCTTCAAGCATCTTAATCTTGTTAGATGCCTCTAAAAGATTGGATAAGCATTTGGAGTAGTTGGTGAGTGTTGGTGTCTTTTTAAAGGAGCCGATTATGCTGAACATTGAGTGAATTTTGGCTTGAAAAGCCTATGGAACTTCTCAGTTTGAGTTTGGGGTCTGAAGTACCCTTGTGAATGATTGGAGTTGGTGGTAGCTTATAAGAACCAAATGTGTGAATAATGGGTGAAAAATGGGTCTTGGATACATATAGTGAGTAAATAGTTTATAAGAACAATGGTAGAAGACCCAACAATGAAGACTTGGGCAAAAACTACCATAGAAATTGTTGGATACGTCTCACATGACCTGCAATAATGCAAGTCCCAAAGAATATGGGCATAGTGTTGAAAACCCACACATGGAAACTAGGGACCCAAATTTGTGTCTTAAGTTTGTGGAATCCCTACAAAAACCCTCATTAACCAATCAAAAAGTAAACAATTGTCTACTAATTTGAAAGGATTAATCACAAAATCAGTTTTAGAGATAGGTGTGAATGAAAAAATGGAAGACTTATGGTAAAATTTCAAATATGTGAAGATCTCCTTGGGAAAAAATCTAATAGTCACCTTCTTCTCTCATAGTGGAATAAAGTAAAATATGTTCTTAACATTTTACAGGCAAAAGTTAGTGTAAAGACAACATACAAGTATGTTGATGCTATCATTGAACTGCACACCAAGCTCACGAATCAAAACAAGTATTTTTCCCACAACGTATGAAGCCCACCTGATTACAATTGAGTTCAAATAGAAACTAAATCCACATCTAATAATTTCCAAACAATACATTCTATTTTTGGTCAGTTGTGTGTGTGTGAGAGAGAGAGAAAGTGAGTGTGTGTGTGTGTGTGTGAGAGAGAGAGAGAGAGGGTAACATATTATGTGTTAAAAATTAAAATAAGTACAAAGGGTAACATATTGAAGCAAAGAGAACTAATGAAAATCACATAAGCTTAAAAGTGCAACATAATGAAATATTGAAAAATGCATTACCTTATTGAGCTTCTCTTTGTTTTGAGAATAGTTTAATATTCTCTACTTAACAGGGCCAACCATGTGAAGGTGGAAGCTCATTTGGCCCCTCCCCCCCCTCACATCACTCTCAATTCCCCATACCCAATCATATAACATTAATCATTCATTCATCCATCAATAACATATATCATTCATTCATTCATCCATTAATAACATATAACATTCATTCATTAACATATTCACATTCATTCATTAAAATATAACATTCATTCTTTCAGTTACATATTATCAAAAATATGGTTGTCAAAAATATTAGTTTTTAACATTCATTAACATATTATCAAAAATATGGTTGTCATAATATGATTACAATCACTTTTTTTTGTTTCTTTTTTTAAGCTAAGAAAATAAGTGGAGTATCGTTTTCTAAATCATCTATCCCCCCTTCAGTTGTTTTTCCCTCTGCTCATGATCTTAAAGTATGCCTAGTCGTGTACTCATGACATGGAGGCCGCTGCAAAGGGGGGTCTGATGCAATAACAAAGAAATATTAAATTGATATGTTTTATTATTATTGTTACAAGTATTTCATTAATTAAAAGAACATTAGAGTGGTTCTCTTTACCTGATGGGGCCACATCATGTTCCTGATCTTGCCTTATAGCCTCATGCTCAACATGCTGAACACCCTCTAAATCCTCTGGAGTTGAAACACGAAAGGTTACATTAATTAACACACCAATTGCAATTAAATATGTTTAAAAGAACATTAGAGTGGTCCCCTTTACCTAATGAGGCCACATCATGTTCCTGATCTTATCTAGCCTGATCATGCTCAACATGTTGATCATTCTCTACATTCTCTAAAGTTGAAACGTGGAAGTTTACATTAATTAATACACCAATTGCAATTAAATATGTTTAATTGTATTAATCCATACTACATTTTGTATAGCACATAAATACATCCAGTACCGGGATGCACACCATGACCTTCATATGCAGGTTGTGCCCCACCCTCACCAGGCTGCATTCCAATGTCATGTGCAGTATTATCATTGATTTACTATTTAAAACAAATAGGCATGTAATTACTTTATGGTGGATATTAATATTGAATAGATTGCACAAGTATTCAATTTTAAACAAACTCCATTGAGTTTATTTACCTGTGTGTCGAATGCAGTGGAAGCTTGTGTTTTCCCATTCAAGAGTCTTAGGCGTTTAACCATGACTCCATAGCCTTGCTGGAAGGAAATCTTCAGGTCCTCTTCTGTCGGCACTCTGTTGAATTCAGAGCCCTACATTTTTGCATAAGATCATGAATTTTGCTTCTATGGTGTGATAAAACCAAAATTGTTTTCAATTTATTATTTGGATACAATATTTCATTTATTGATACTTACAATTCATGCGGCTAATTTCATATAACCACCAGAGCCAAGTTTGTGTTGCCCATTTTTTTCTAGTCTTGTCTTTGTTGCCTTCGATGTGTCAGGTAGCCTATGAAAAGTTTGAAATGCGTTAGATTATGTAAAAAGAAAGAGTAATAAGTATATAATTACATTGTTGATAGTATCACATACCTTCCTTGGCTCGGTGGTGTCTTTCCTTTTTTCTTTTCAACCTTCTCCTTTCCATCCGACACCAGGTCCTTCCACTCCCTCTCTGGAATCATGGGGGGATGCTCGTACTTTTTGTTCATCTCTAGATGTGACCTATATTGGTCCCTCACATACTTTATATGGGTACCAGCTTTCTTAAGGACCTTGGTTCGGTTGAATGTGTTATTACCAAACAACACAACTAAACGGTTAATGAGCTCATCTTTTAAATCTTTATTTTGGGCATTCCACTGTGTACGTATGGTGGGCCTGAAGATCTCCAATGTAATATCATTTAGATGTTTATAAAAAACATCATTTCCTACAAAATGATCATGGGATCATTAGTCTATAAAGAGTGATCAATAAGTAAATTTCAATTGGATTATATATAATAATAATTTAAACATTTTAAAGTACCTGGGACCTTCTCTATCTTTATGGGAATGAAATCCTCGATCACCACAAATGTGACTGGAAATGTTCCTGTACTAGTAATACAAAAAGATCCAGTAAATGTTGTTAAAACATCACCAATACTAGTGGCCTCTGCATCCCTAGGTACATGTCTTGATGCATGTTCTGGCATGTGTTCACTACCAAAGGGTGCACTACCCGATGCCTGCATGCTATGTGTTGCTGACATTTCAGTCAACAATATAGGCACAAATGATGGGGTCAGATGATGTGATGTATGCATAGGAAGATTAGGATCGACACTTGTACCAACCCCTACTCCCTGGGTAGCACCTGCAGTACCCTAATCATGGCCAGTAGCATCATGAGGACACAAAAAATCCTGTAAGGGTCTGATGATCATAGATCACTTGGTAAGCATGGGAATGGTTTGTAGGGTCACCAACCTTGTGTTTTGAAGCCTTGGGTTTTGGGAACATCTAGAGGAGTCATTGTCTTGTTTCTTGGAGGTTGATTGGGTTAGTTGGTGGAAGGTTGCTATTACTTTTTACCTGTCTATGAAATTTTTTGGACCACCTTCCTCAAAGACAATAGTCCCTCTGAGGTAGTACTGGTCTTTGGTTAGTTAGTCTACGAAATTTTTTGGACCACCTTTGATGTGAAATAGCCCCTCGTGCAACCATCCTTTCATTCTATTTCTAAATAGACAAACCCCTTGCCTTTAATGATTAAGCTCCACAGGTTTCTACCCCTATGGTTTTTGGGGTCCCCCAAATAAAATAATAAAAGATGGGCCCTACTGAGAAGAACCCCAAAATGTGTCAGAGTTTCTTTCTTTCTTAAGAATCCAATTAAAGAGGAGGTCCCTCCCTATCCAACATTCCTTCACCATTTTCCAGACACCCACAACATCTTCGAACCATTTATACTCTTCTGGAACTTGAAAAAGGAAGTCCACTTTCATTAGTGTTCTCTTTCGAGATTTCCCTAGTGCTGGCATCTATACTGTTCTTTTGGAGGTTTGGTTGAGTCGGTGAAATATTCAGAAGTTTTTAATGGCTCCTTGTCTTTTTCTCATCTCTTGTACTGGTGCAGGAGAACCTTGGCATAATAAGGCCTCTATGAAGTAATATTTTGAAATTTGATTCAATTTTATTATTCCTACTTTGTAAATCATGTTATTAGATTCATGTTTCATATATTTGAGGTCATGTTGAGGTCATTTGGTGTTTATTAAGTCCAAAAGTGCAAAAATGAAAACAATGTAAAAAGTTGTCAACTTAATCAAAAAGGCAATATTAAGAGATGAAGAGTCATTAGGGTCAGTTAGAGGAATTTAGAAGGCTAAAATTCAGTTTTTTTTCCTTTAAAAATGATCTTGTATCTTTAAGAACTTTGAGGGTGGTTAAATAAAGAATAAGTTCAAGGAAAATCTCTGATTTTTAATCATTTTTCTTCAGAAATCTTGCATTTCGAGGCATTGTACATAATTGTACAGCCTTGAAGGCATGGTAGAATGGTTGGATATGGTAATAATCTCAATCACCTTCCTGTTACATCAAATTTCATGCATTTTAGTTAAGATTTGTGTGAGTTATTGTGGATTTACTTCAGATTGCTAAAACCCTCAGTTAGGGTAAGCAAAGACATAAATAATTATGTTTCTCCTTTATTAATTGGTGGAATCTTCTGGTTTCTTGTGAGATTATCCTACTATGAATTTTCTTTCATGTTTTAGTGGATTTAGAGAAAAATCATAAAGATAAGATGCAAGGGAATGAATTTTCTTGATTGAAAAACTGTGTGTACAGTCTGTGAACAGAGTAATTATGAAGGTTAAGCCCTTAGGGTTTTGTGAAATACTTTTTAAATGAACTTTGATGCATTGAAGAGCATATACCAATCAAACTAAACATGTCCCAAGCACTGGACAAGTGTACTTTGGTCAAGAGTTAGTAAAGCAACAAACCCTTATGCAAATCAGGCCTAATTAGGACTAAATCTGTCTGAGATTTGAAGCTTGTGTTGTAAAAGTTTTGATACCCGTTTTGAATATGTTTTAGATCTGCAAGGAGGGAATTGAGAAGTATGGATAGACTTGTGTAATAGTGCTTAGATTGTGAATGAAGCCTTGGAAAATAGGTTGGCAGACCTACAAGCGTTGCAAACAGGGTATGAAGGAACCAGTGACAGTAAGAACTTTAAGGGCTTTTGATGATTAAGTGTGAGTTCTTGGGTGTTTTGGTTAAGAGATTACCAAGGTATAATTTGATCTCATTTAATATAAGGTTTGGTGTAAGCATGAAGTTAAAAATTCCATTGCTTTGACTGATCTGTCTAATAATAGCCCTATTTTGGAGACTAAAATGAAAGTACAGTATATGATTTTGTTAAATTGTAAAGAATAAAGGATGGGAGATGGCTTAAATTTGTTTGAAGTGAAATGGAATGGAAATTGTGTGGTCTATATTAGCCTAAATACTATTTTGGGTCAGATTACTTTATGTTGAGTTGAAATTGTGAAGTTTAGGGCAGTCATAAAGAGAGTTAATGGTAAAATGAAAGGGCAGACTGGGTAATTGTTTGTTTTGATCAAGATGAAGTTGACTAAGGTGTTTGAACTTGGAGGAATTTTGCTGTTATGGAAGACTTTAGAGCTTTAAACTTGGAGGAAGGTACAAATGGGCATTTATTTCAAAAGAATTGAATTGATGATCTGAGTTGGCAGTGTTTCTCCCAATTGAAGTGGTGCTTCGGTGAACGTGTATGCCGACGCTAGGTGTACATCCAACACTAATGGTGAAGGATGGAATGATGTGGGCTTTAATGCCTCACATACTTTCACCTATTTTGTATTTCGAGTCAGGTTGTTTAGCAGACAAGTTGGTGGTGGTAGGTGGGTCTTGGGAAGGTGGTGAAGCTATGAATAATGGAGGCAAGTTTTTCGTTAACCTCCAACATAAAATTAGACCCATTCGCAGGGAAGGTGACAATGAAGAGGTTGCAGGGTATGTTTCTCTTCAAATAAGTGCAGGTTGCTCAAGCCATGCAATTTATGTTGGAGGATGGTTTTGATTTCCTGACCCATAGATATCTAACAAATATGGATATCTACTCTTTGATAATGGTGCGGGGGTTAGATTTAGGTGAACAAAAAGAGGTGGTAAAGAAAGTAATGAGGGCTCTTGTCCATGTGGATTTCCTAGGGGATATGGAAAGCATACTGGCACTAGCCATACCTAGAGTAGGGCTGATAAAGGTTGAAGGTGTGGAGGGTGGTGGCCCAGAGATGGTGTATTTGAACCATCTTTTTATCAGGTGGTCCGAAGGATGAACGAAGGACCGATGGTGGAAAGCAACGAAACGTGGTTGCATGGCACTCAAGGTATGTGCGGAGTGGATGAAAATGGAGGAGACCATAAATAATTTCAAGGATATTTCTCGAGAAGAGAAGCGAGAGACATTGGGGCTGCGTCAAGGAAAGAGGTTGAGACCTTTAATGGAGATCATTCCTATGGAGGAAGGAACCTCATCACAGGCGCCTGATTTTTGAAGGTTCTTTAAACATAGAAATGTTTTTTGGAAATGTTTTGCATATGTAATATGTCCTTGGGGGGGTTGTAGTTGTTTTGTGCTCTGTAATTGCTATGACATTCGAAATGTGAGCAATGACTGGAGATAGTGGGTAGGTGGGTTAATGTTGGTTTTTTTGGTTGCTTCCTCTCTGTTGGTTAATCAGCTTGTGACTGGTTTGGACGCTTTTTAGTTTTGAAAAATGTAATTAGTACTTTTTATTATAATAAAATATATAATTATCACCGATAAAAAAAAATGCTAAGACAAATACAAAAACTGCAATTCACAAGCCAAAAATGGCCACCCAACTAATTGAACATCTCAAAGCTTGGTTGTTCAAACTAACCAGACACCAGTGCTAGGTATTACTTGAGTTTTTCAATAGGACATTGGCTTGAATTGACCAAAATATAGCATGCAACACCTTGATGGGAACAAACATAGTCTAAATCAATGTACTTGCAACAAGATTTCTAAATGTGGGGGAAAAATCAATTACAGTCATTGTCCCTTGGTCGATTTTACCTTTCTAAGTGCCCTCACCTCTCTCTGTGGCTTTCCTCCTACCAAATGGTTCCTAGTCTTCCTCCTCAACTCAATGGCCTTGCAACACTCATCCAGTGAAGTCTCGCAACTCTCCACTCAAGGGCTGGATGCAGTGGTTCTCGATGCAACTCTCCAGTTAGGGTCTCGGTGGAGTATGCTATGCCATGCTCCTACGCGCACGGGATCCAATTCAAAATATATAGTTTATATATATGCTATGTAAACATATAGTTTATATACAAAATTTATATGCTATGTCAGCATATAGTTTATTTTATTTTCCACAAAATATAATTTTTGTATGGTGGCTTGCTGAGCTTATATAGTTGGTTTTCTCTTTCTTTATAATTTTTTATGATTTATTTCCTATGACATGATTGGATATTATCTATGTAGTCCCAGTGATTGTTAAAAAGGCTTATGATATGTGATGTTTAATCATTATGGATGTCTAAGAATTAGTGATTGAAATACTACTTGACTAAAGATTGAGCTATATGATATTTTGTCATTGAAACATCATGGAAGAAATACTTGCAATCAATGTGTTATTAATGTAGCCTACAAGGTTTCTTTTCCTAGTTTTTTTTGGTCCTATTCTTGTTATTACTTATTTTTTTACATTGGTCTATTATAGTAATGGGGAGCATATCTAGTGAATCGATTCTTTCAGTCTCTTTGATTATTATCCTTGTGCATAACTAGTTTTCTTCTATCCTATGATTCATTGATTGTTGGTTTAAAACACTCATTACAACTAACATGGATATGAATTATGATGTGGGTGTGAGAAGGGATTGTTGAATATGAAGGAATGGTTTAGGAAATTACTCCTTAATCCAAATGAGTCATTTTCTTGTCATGGAATGTGTTAAGAGAATTTAAAATTAATATATTCAATCTAGTTAATATTGACCCATCTAAAGCATGCCAAAGGCACTTCGGAGATATGCTATGAAATAAAGAAGATTGTTAAGGTGATGTCAAGTCTTGATCCATTAGGGTAGGAAAACATAGATGCATTGGTACAAAAGGTTCCATTCAACTTGGAGCAAATGGATAATTACCTAAGGGGATAATGTGAGATTGGACCAAGTTTATATTATGATACAAATAGCTTGGGAAAAGGGATGGTGAAATGGTTAAGTATGGGAAATTGTAGAGATAAATATAACACCAAGGGAAGAACACTAGAACTAATTTTAGCACTATGGATTAATCCAAGACTCAAAATTCCACTAAGAGGCATCCCTTACCTCTTAAATTAATTCCATAGGTGGGTTTATCCTCCAATATAGTGTCATTGGTTAGCTTATCATGTGAACTTCCGCTATAAGTAGGATTACCATACACTTTCATAACATGCATGTGTGGTTTCAAAAGGTTTATACGTTCTTGTGAATTTGAAAGAAAGGCATGTTTTGACTTTTCCAATAGGTGTTAGGGGTTAATTTGACTTTGTTTTAGCATTAGAGTGACAAACCTTGTGGTTTAGGTTCCATAAACAAAATATACTCATTTTTTTAGCTTCCTATTATCATCTTTATATTCAATGAGATTTTTAAAGATCATCTAAATATTTGTTGCTAATTAAAATGCACAAACTGATGTGTAATAGATCCAAGGTGAGGCTCAGAGAGCCTCGTCTTTTGAAACCATTAACCAAAGAAATGCTAAGAAGAATATATGAAAGAGACGAAGAATAAAGTAACTTGTATTATTAGGAAGGACGAGATGCCTTTATATAGCATAACCTCATGTTTGAATCTCGAAACCATCCCATATCATCAATGCATGCGTCTAGGCTAACCATGTCAAGTTTCACTCCATACAAGCACAAATTGAAAAAAAATTAACGTTGGCCCCATTCACATGTCACTATGCGAGGTCAACATGAGGAAACACTATTTTTTTGGGAATGAAATAACCAAATATATGATAAAATAACATCTAATCATAAATAGTCATAGAGTAATTAGGATTTGATCATATGGAAATTTCTAGGAGAGCTACAATAGTTGTAACATCATGAATTAACAACATTAAAAAGTGCATCATGAATTATTTATGTAATGGCATAAAAATTAAAAATATCATGAATTAATTATGTAACCATATAAGTCAAATATAATTCTATCAAGAAATCAATATCAAATAGATAATATAATCGCATAACTCATACATTTCAATATCATTGATCGTCTTCTTCACCCAACTCTTTGTTTGTATCATCCAATCTAGATTCGACATTGTAAGGATTGGTCATATCATCGTCGTTGTCATTGATATCAGTTTCGATAATATCATCATCCACACGGATATCATCTTCATGAATATTAACTCCTACATCATCATGATCCAGTTCCTCTTCTTTGACATCTTTGTCAGGTACATCATCAACTAACTGTTGATCCTGATCATCATCTACATCATCTTCTAGTTCTTCAGTATCTTCTTCTTCCACCACATTATACTTTACCGGCCTTCCTCTTGGATCATGTCTAACAACAAATGACCAACCCGATTTACCTGGAACCTCTGAGTAAAATACCTGCTCGCATTGGCTTGGAAGAACATAGGGCTCATTTCCAGCTCGCTCAATCAACCTTGTATTAACCATGGTAAATCCATTATCATGTTCAATAATAGTTCTCTTGGGATCATTTTCATTCAATCGTAGCCTATACCATTGGATGATGAACAAAACTAATTTGAAGGACTTAAAGTCACACTCAAGTATATCATCCAAATTCCTATAGTATCAATTTTTTGAGACTTATGGATGTATGTTGCTTCTAGATGAAACATTAGTCACCTGAAAGACTGCAGCTATCCTAGAATCACAATTTTTCTTCGTGTAATCCAACTTTTTGATTCAAAATTTATGAGCATTGCACCATATAGCCTTGTGGTGTTTCAACTGAAATATGTCAAACATGTAAAAATTATTGCATTGTCAGTGGATTAACATATTTATTCTTGGCCGAATGTATGAAAAGAAAAAAAAAACTCAACATATATATACATCAATATAATTAAAAATAATTAAATATGGGTGATTAATATATTTATACATACCTGTTTATCTCTTAAACCATATGCTAGATCAATTTCCCTTGGTGTAACATTGGAACCTCCATTACGATGAGCTTCTTTAACCAATGAAGCCACACCTTCCCATGTTAATGCGCGATTGGATTGTTGATATCGTTCAATCCATACCATCATCCAATCAAGATTGTTTGCGATGTACAAATGTAGTGCATCCCACTCTTGACCAACTGTATCAAAAAAAAATGAAATTCACAAACGACGTATAACTAGTTAATTACCATAGTATATGACCTTAATTTATAATTGATGTACCTGAAAACCTAACATCCCCCTACCAATGATCTTATTATCTTTCATTGTTGGATGAATTCAAATTAAAGGAGTATGCACAAAGAATGAATTATGAACTTGAAGGGTACATACACTCTTGTAAGAAAAAGAAAAACCTTAGTGGATACACACATGTTCCTATATTGGGGAAGATATGTTTAAGAACAAAGAAGCAGAGGAGGTTATAGAAAATTTTGTTGATTTTGTCATGTAAAATCAAGGGTCTCTCTTGGTATTCTCATAAAATTAATGTTTCTTCCATCCACAAAGTCAAATTAGCCTTTTACCACCATATCGTTGCCATACTTGAGTATACCATATATGCATTGCCTTTTACCTCCTTACCGCGGCCTCCAATAAAGTAGCTCACGGTAGCGCGATAAGAGGATGGTAGTATATCATATTACCGTTGTACCATAGAGGGTTAATACCTAGCCCACAACAAAGTAGGGTCATCATCAATACTAGCAGAAGGAACTGCTATACTATGGGGGGTCAGAGTAAGGCTCATGGTAGAGCGGTAAAGTAAGAATACACATAAGGGAGAACTGCTATACCATGGGGGGTCAGAATAAAGCCCTCGGTAAAGCGGTATATAAGATAAAAAACTAAATAAACACCGTGGTACCGCTAAGGAAGATAAGGAAGTACGTAGTAGTGTGGTATAATAAGAACAAGTAAATATTATGTATTGTGGTACCATAGAGGAGTGACAAGTGAAGTGTGGTAGCACGATAATCAGCCGTTGGAGCATTAAATGAAGGCCAATCACATCAATCAACATCAAAATATAAAATTTAGCTTGATGTGAAGGATTTGAATGATGTAGAACTTATATGGAATTAATGCAATATGATATGAGAATTAAAACAAGAATATTGTGAATTCGTTCACTCATGGTAATGGAAGCTGAGTATAGGCGAGCTCAAGGTGTGACAGTCAATACAATTCTTCAGGACAAGCAATATTTTGGGTAAGTTCTAATCACCACACATTGAATTTTAAGCAATGGCACCTAAGAAAATATAAGTAAGGACTAAAAAAGAAGAAAAATCCAATAAAGCTTCATTATAGTCGCCATCACTTGCACTGCTACCTGCTTCAGTCGATAAAGGTTATAAGGGGGTCTTTAAGGATTTAGCTCAGGGGTGCAGAGACCCAATAATTCCATGGTCTGGGTGGAATATGTATTGGTATTTTTATAAGAACATGAATGAAGGGGTCCCGGTATCAAACCCATGGACTCTTGACATGGGAAAATTGATAGCTCCTAATGTGTTTGGTGATATTGAGCTAATTAGAGCTCTAGCGAGTAGATATCATGCCTTTTCAAAGTTTTTTAGGCTCCCAGATGGACAATGTCTGGTAGATATCTCTAGGGAGGCTATAATTAGGTGTTTTGACCTAAATAAGAAGGTTGTCATAGAGATATATTTGGGGAGGCTAGAGTAGGAGTACAAGAGATTAAAGAGGACTTATAGAATTGACGAACTTCCCCTACACATGAAAAGGGGTGATAAGAATAGAGTCCTTCCTATTTCGCCTTCAAAATTTGAACCCTTTCTAGTGTCTGATTTTCAGACTTATTTCAAAAACACCTATTATGCATTATGCCAAATTCTTGGGTTTGATGCTGAAGACACCATGTCAGTTGGATTGATGAGGATGGAAATGACTATCCAACACCCTAAGTCCAATGTGGAGTTTGATTTTGCTTCTATCATTGAGGAACAAATTCATGAAGGTCTATTACAGGTTAGGGAAGCTAAGGCCCCTATCACTTTCATAAATTATTCTCTACGGTGTCATCTAATTCTATTTTAAAATCAAACAAAGTGGACTAAAAGGATGAAGTTGAGCACATATGAAAATGGAGTTATGCTTCCAGTGCAAAATTGGTGCTATGTTTGGGATAGTAAGTGCCCTGAAGGTGACTTTATTGTGTTTAGAGATGATATTTCCCGTAGACTAATTGATGCCCTTGGTTTTCCTACACCAAGGTTACCACAATATTTAATGGAAGTTATGAGACCTTTGCAATACAAAACAAACCAAGGTTTCATACACAACTATGCTGACTAGTTTTTAATGCCACAATATACCATCATTAAGGTGTATCGTTGTGATCATGCCCCACATGTTTTACCAAAATTTGTGCCTAGTAGAGTATTGTTTTTAGAGTTTATTTGGAAAATGCTCTAGATGGAGCGTAGTCTTATGAAGAATTGGAGAAAGGGGACTTTCCTGCCTGACTTAACATTTTTTGAGGAATTATCAGTTGGGTTAGATATATTGGAAGAAGTGAAAAGATTCATAAGAGCCAATTTTGCTCTTAGATCAGGAAAGGTGAGAGTATGTGATCCAGAGGGTCACATCAATAATATTAGAAGGACCTTGCTTACAAAGAGGGTGATAACACATGTATTTGATCCAGAGGAGGATGTGATAAGAAACCTGGTATACTTTTCAGATGTGTTTGAAACAAGGAAAAAATGGTTAATGGTGATGAGATGGGAGGACTAGAAGAAAGAAAAAGATAAGAAGCTCAAGGGGTTCTTTGATAAAGAGCCAGATTTGTTGGAAAGGATGCACTTGATTCTAGGTAAGTTTGATGAGATGTATAAAAGGCTCAAGAAGAGAAGTTAGCTCCACCATCTGCACCCCAACCACCCTCATCCATAGCCTCCACATCACATACACCACCTCCTGCACCAATTCATCCATCTCCTCCATCCCCAATTGGTGAGCCATCTGCTAAGAAACAGAAAGTCGAATCACTAGTTGATAATGGGTCGAGTGATGAAGAACAAGAAGCAGGCATGAAACTAACTGAGATGAAAGAAGTAGCAGAGCAACAAAAAGTGTTAGAGCCTCATGACCCAAAAATAAGAATATTAGAGGAAGTTGTTGATGAGATACAAGATGATGAGAGAATAATTACTTCTTTGCAGTTCATGGAGGATAATGATTTCATCCATACAAGGGAATTCAAAGATTTTTGGATAAAAACTAAAATGAGACAGTTTGATGATAGGCTAAATATTAACCTCATTGGGATTGATGATTCAAAGCATGCAGAGGTGCAGGCCCAGACAATGGAAGATTTGGATATTGATAACATCAATATTACTCCCAAAGAAGCAAGGGAGTTGGTGCTAAGTAGTAAGATGTTAATCTTACCTGGAATGGAACTCTCTAAGGTATTTTTGTTAGATCAAATCAGAGCTCAAGATGATCCAAACTTGGTTGTGAAATTTGATTTAGAAGAATTTTTATTCCTTGCATAGCGATTCCTTGGTCAAAATGGGTCCCCCTTTTTGTTTCCTGTTCGTGGGTCTTTCCATAGAGTTTTTGGAATGGTTCTTTTCTCCAAGACTTTGTGTATTTTTATTTTTTCTCTGATGAAAGCGGAAGCGGAACTAAACTTCAACTTGGAACTCATCTAAGTTTCACTTCCTAATTCAATTATGATCCCACTCTCGTTTGTTTCGTTCATGTTGCCTTTTTCGGTTCGCGGTGTTTTCTTTTCACGGGGCCAGATCCAGAACAAATATTGAATTTAGAACTCTATAAAGTTCCAAGTTTTTTTCCCTTCCCATCTCCGCCACCACCATTTTATTTTGTCTATTTTGTTTCAAGGTCGGTTCTTTCAATCTTGGTTTTGTGTCATTTTTTTTCTCTTTGTTTGTTCCCTTCATTCTTTTGTCTTTGTCGGAACCAAAACCGGAACCGGAATTGGAATCAAACTTGGAACTTTACAAAAGTTCCCTAATTGATCTCGATTTTGATTATGCTCCCATTGCCTTCTTTTGTTCGCCACTTTACTTCAGTCACACGATGGTTTTGTACCTGTTCCCGCTGTGATCTCGCGCTTGACCTACCACATTAATGGAATTAATTGCAAGCTCCTCACATGTATGAAATTGAATTTTAACCTTAATTAAGGTTAATTCGCTAGTTATTATTATTTTCTAAAAATAGTGAAAACAAACCAGAGCCGAGAATAGAGCAGAGGAAGCATGATTTGATCAGAGATCAAGCATTTTGTGTGCAAGTTTGGATCGAGGGCCAATGTGTGCGGTAGCGTTTTGAGGTAGGGTCTTTTTTCTCCTTTTGTTTATGTCGGTTGCTTCTGTTTGGTTTGTTTTTTTTGTTGTTCTTCGTGTGATCTTGGGTTTTTACTCTTGGATCTTTGTTTGTTGCCTTGTTTTTACCTTTTTCTCTTTGTTTTGTTTTTTTTTTCATTTTTGTTTGTCTTTGTCATTTTTGTTTTATCTACTTTTCGCAATCATTTTTGTGATTTCTCAGACCCGTACCGTTGTGCCCTAGGTTTTTAGGGTGTCATTTTCAAAAGGGATTCTAGGTTTTTTAATGATCTTTGATCTGTTATTTGACCTTTCCATCCTTTTCTTGTGTTGGCTCGTTAATTTCAAGCAGGGTTTTTGGATGCCCTAGTTCCTTAAGTCGACAATTTCAATAAACTAGGGTTGTTGCACATCTGTGTTAATTTAAAATTATGCCCTAGTCATTGGTTTCCCCTCGATTGTATGAGGGATAGGTTAGCACTATTATTTTCAGCCTTCTGGGCTTATCAGATGACCTTGTTTAAATCATAATGTCATCGGCTGAACTTTGAACCTTCTAAATGACAATGTCACATTTGATCTTAGTCATAGTCAAATCCAGGATTGGTTATATTCATAAACCTTATTTGCAATACATGTCAGATCCGTCCCCAAACTTGCTTTCGATGAACTTTGGATTATCAAAATACCTCTTACTCCAACAAAAGCGAAACCAGAATCGGAACCGGAACCGGATATGGATTTGAAATTTTATCTTGTATCAAGTCCAATTCCATTCCGATCCCGGTCTCGATGACCATTCTGACTCCGTTCCTGATCCCGCTCTATAGTTTGTTCTGACCCTAGTCTCCATTTTGGTTTCGGTCCTGATAGTGCTTTGAAGCCTTCTAGGGACACTCTTCTACTTAGTCCCACTTCTCGTGGGTGATTAGCCTTACTAAGTATGAATAAAATACATAAAGCACAAAGTGACATGGAAAGGTGAGCTCTCTAACATGGTTTCCATACTTCTATGGATCTAATATTGCGTTTTGTTGCACGATTAAGAGATGTTAGGAGCATTGGGTGAGGCTTCTCTAAGGAGCCAACTGGCGGAGACTTTAAAGTAGGGATCTAAGCCTAAAAAGATCAAGGTAGAACAACTCCCTTATACTTTAAAATACAAGCATCAGGATCCTGCCATCACTGCTTCTAAGGTGGATTCCAATTGGGCGCATATAACTGATACCAACTTGGGCCCATTCCATTGTGAGGAGTTGTTTTTGGAAATATTTGCTGAGGTAACAGGGAGGACTCAAAGAATTTTTTACTCTAGATTGGCGAATGTTGTTGTATTTCCTCTATCAGTCTAGTGTCCTGAATTAATAATGACAGCAACCAGAGCCTACGATCCTGCTACCAGGCAATGTGGACTCACAGGGGAATGTCGTTATTGATCTAACTCCACAAATGATCTAGTTCATGTTCAATGTGCCCACTCCACAAAATCCTAGGAAACTCAATGAGGCGGAGGCCTTAAAAATATATAGTAACAATAAGGATGCTAACAGAGCTCATTTGAACAAGAGATGGATGAGAGCTGAGAAAAATTCTTTGGTTAATCTTTTGGATCAGCCTAAAAGGGCAGACTTCTACAAGGATGTTGGGGACATAATAATGATGTTATCTAGAGTATTTGGGAAAAGAGATTCCTTTCAATTCAAGGAATGGATATTTCCATTCATTCAGACTATCCTAGATGGCAGACAACAATTTGATTGGCCTATGATTGTGTCTGAATGCATACATAACCAAATGATTAGAGTGAGAGAAACCAAAAGTTTCTTCATGACCTCTTATGTGATTTATGCAGCAACAAGAAGAGGCATCTTTCCTAGTTTAAATGTAGTAGGGATATTGGGAGAAGCCCAAGGATAGAATAAAGTGTGGAATCATTATGATCAGCTCACTTTACATACTTATGAACTACATTACAAAAGATTTAATGATTTATATTTATATGTCATTATTAACTATCTCACGGGAGATGCATGGTACAGATTGAGCCAGGAAGCCATGGAATTTATTGGGAAATGGGGACATTGGTTTAACCAATACCCCAAGTTCACTTATTTCAGGTTGGTTGGGTTTGATGGTCACCTTCACCTACTTCCTAGATGTTTCAACAACATGATTTTCTTGATGGAGTTCATTTATCAAGCCTTGGGGGTTAACTCCAAATTTGGTATAAAACATAAGACCGGTTGTCACAAATTCCCCATGAAGTTGGGTGAATATAGTTGTCCACACCTTGTAGGAACCAAGGTAGTTTGCAATGAGTTGATGCACTTGAAATTGGGCTTGTACACTACTAGGAAGCATTATGATCCTAAAAAGAAGATGAATGATTTTCTTGCTTCTATTTTTGACAAACACTTCAATCTGTTGGAGGACTTTTGGAGGGATCTTCAAGATGATTATGACCTAAGGAAAAGAAACTATGAAAGGTTTCCTATCCCACTCATGTTGGAGTATGGGGTAAAGGTGGACATTCCTGAAACATTTTCAGATGATGGGGTGACTTTGGATCCCCAATATGATGCACAACATATAGGCACCAAAGACTTGGATCTTGTGGATTGGAGTGCAGAGGAATCTATAGATATTAAATAGATAGGAAGACCTATATTGGATAGAAGCATCCAATGGGTTGTACTGAGAACCAAGGAACCTAAGGCTTGAACTTCCAAGAAGAGGAAAGTTGCAGGTACCACTCAAGGGTACAAGAGGATAAAAAGAAGAATGCCTCCTAGGGAGCCGTTGGAATTCTTCCCTCCTGATATAGAAGAAACTAATCTTGAAATTCCTACTCAGGATCATCTTGAAGCACATGAAGAGGAAACCACAGCAGGGTCTGGGGCCTCAACATCTGTGGCAGGCAAGCCATCTACTCAACCCCTTCTTACAGAGCATCCAATTGAAGAGATGCCTAGGGGAATTCTTCACAAGGAAGTTGAATCCTTGAAAGGAAAGGATCCTGAGGTTGAAATCCATGATATAGAGATAGATTATGAGAACACTCTTTCTCAAAAAGAAACACATGCGGAGGAACCTCTTGATGAAACTGAGGATGTAGAAACTAAACATGTTTTGATAGAGGAAGATCAATGGAAATTGTTTGAAGAAGCTAAGAGAGAATCAAATGCAAAGGCACAAGCTGATGCGTTAGCCAAACAAAAGGAGATGGATGCAAAGGCCCAAGCTGATGCACTACTCAAGCAACAACAGTTAGAGGCTAAAATCAAAGTTGATGAATTGGTTAAGCAACAACAATAAAGGAAGCAGGAACTCAAAATGAAGGAGGAGAATGAAAAATTGGCAATGTTGTAGAAGATCCATGATCTTGAAGAGGAAAAGGCTAGACAAAAGAGAGAAAAAGAAGCCCTTGAGGCTAAATTCAAGATTATTGAAGAATCTTATAAGAAAAGGGAAGAAGAAGAATGCCTAAGAAGAGAAAAGGAGGTTGAAGAGCTGGCCAAGCATGAAAAAAATGAGAAAGAAGTAGAGGACAAGCTCGGGAACTTGGAAAAACAAAGAGATAAGATGCTTGAGGAGAGAAGGTTAGAATAAGAGCATTTAAAGAAAGAATTAGAAGATAAGAGGCTGAAGGAACAAAAGGATAAGGAATAAGCTGAAAGAATTGTACAAGAAAATGCACAAAAGGAACAACAAAATGTGCAAGAGGTTGATTCTCAACCTAGATCCACTTTATTGCAACCACTATCTTCTACCATTGTTGCCTCTTCCTCTACACAAATGGCCACCACTCCTAGTTCTCCTACATGGTTGAAGCTGGATCTTCAGAAGAAGTAGATAGCTCCACCTCAGCCTCTCAACTGGGAATAAATTATGAAGGAAATAGAAAAGGAAAGGCCCAAAAAGAAGGCTAGGGTTCTTCATTCCACGAAGCTCATAGATGTAGGAGAGATATTGTTGAATGTGCAATTCCAGTGGTGGACAAGGACAAAGAAGATATGAAGCTAGCTGATTACCAATTGGGTATGGTTAACTTGGGGAGACCTACAAGGAACTAGCAGATGAACATCATTGACATTGTAGCTTCCTCCACCAAGTCTAGAATGATTAAAGACAAGCAAAAGAAGGATAAACTTAAGGCCCAATTGGATTAGTTACACAAATTCTTACAGGATGTCTCCACTCTGGTGTCTCAACAAGCTGCTGCTCTGGAAACACCAGTCCTGCTTAGTAAAAGGGAAGCGGGTGATTTAGTTCAAATGAGAAATAAAATGGGGATGCTTGATCGATAGATTGACAAGCTCAATTGGGAGGTTGGAGAAGTGTTGATAGATGGTTTTGAAGTTCATAAAAGAGCACTTGACCTAATAGAAGAAATGAATCATCATGTTGAAGTCCTAGGGAAATAGGAAGAGGAATACAGAGGATATATGCAAAAGGTGAAGGACATTAGAAAAGTTCCAAAGTCAACTCTCTTAGAGCAATCAATTCTTGAAGAAGATAATGCAAATTTTCTGGAAAAGAATTCAAGCATAATCTGGTTTAGGTCTGACTTCATTTATAAGCATAGAAGTGAAGTTCAAGATGCTATTAAGGACTTGAATGAGCAGCTTGATGAATTAGAAGTTGTAATAGCCATTTTGGTCAATGTGGACATTCCGATCAAGGAGGGCATGCCTTTGGACAAGTTAACAGATAAATGGAATGATAGATTTTAGGAGGTAATGCAAAAAGAAGATGATGGAGAAGACTTGTTGCTGGATAGACTTATGGAGATCAAAGAGGAGGTGAAAGCTACCAGGAGGGAATTAAGAAAATTGAAAGATATGCAGGAATTTTCCTCAGTAGAGTTGAAGAGAATCAAATTTGAAGAGAGTTGGGTAGATGGACCTGATGTGGACATCCTTCAACAAGTGTTCTCCAATTATGATGAATATCTCATTGAGCATCAAGCGCAGAAGTAAGTTGGCAACATATTTTTCTCTCTTTGATATGCAACTTCCTCTTCTCTCCTATTTTGTAGGATTTGATATGGGCAGAACTAGAGGTTCACATCAGCCAGTTCTATCTTCTTGCTTGGGTGTCACATTTTCGCCAGCAGGGCAATCACCTTTTGGAACTAAAACTAGTCTAGTTTCTTCTTTAGTTTTGATTCCTTGATTTATGGATGTGAGTTTTTAATTGAGAGAAACTTATGCATAGCATGCCTATATATACTTTTAGGCTCTATTTTGTAAAGGTTAGCTGATAAAAAGAAGGATTAGTCACCTAATATGATAGTAGATAGGAAATATAGTCTTAGATCTTTTCGTAATTGTAGCAAGATACTTTAAAAGTTTTAAATTGAAATCAAATACATGTTTATAGCCTCATTTTGTTTTCATGTTATTTGTTGGAAGTGAATCTCTTTGATAAGGTTAATGAATCATAATCAATCTGTAAGCCAATGAGTTTGTTGTGCCTAATTTTTTTCTATTTGATGAAAATCAATAGGGGAAACCAGATTTTAAGATTATTTCATTAAATTATCTATGAACGGAATTACTACATGTTTATTAATCTATGTTTTAGCAATCAGTGGGTGATCTATTTTGAATCTTAAGGAATTTTAGTGAATGGTTAAGGTAATTGAATTGTGCACTATGATTGCATGTAATGGTGTAGGTTATTCTATGGATTACATCATGTTGTGGTTGTTGGTCTGTTAAAAGAAACACTCATTGTGGGAATGCATGTCTAGATACTAAGGAGTTTTATTCATATTTTACTGTTCTATGCCTTGATTGATCCTTTTTCTGTTTATTTAAACCCCCCCATTAAACATAGATTGATTAATATAATACAATTTGTGTTCTTTATTACCAACAAAGGCCCCTTGAATATTGCAGTTACATTGGCCATTGAGTAACATCAGCATAGTTGAGAACCAACTACCAGGACTTTGGAAGTTAGATTACTATATGTTGTCTCTCTTTTTCAAGAGAAATAGGGTAGATATATTTTATTTTATGTTGTTGTGCTATTTTGACCATCAACAAGAAGGAGTCTCAGGCACAGGATACAATCCTACCACCAAGACCCTTTCCTTGTGGACAAAACAAAAGAACACAAGGAAGGAAAGGCTTTTGGATGTAGTAGAGGAAATGAGAGGGTTTGCAATGGTTAGGAAATGAAGGACACTACTCCAACAGAAGTAGCAACCATAACTATGCACTCTGCCATGTTTACAAAGGATGTAGTAGAAAACATGGAGAAGAAGATAACAAAGTATGAAAAGAGACTCAAGTTATCAAATGATGAAATAAATAAATTATTCATTGAAGGTTTTAGATTAAAGCAACAATTACAACAATCCACAACTGTAAAAGGGGATGAAATGGTTGTCTATCATCCACCTGCTCCAATTGAAGATCCACAAATCCAACAGTTGAAAGAGGATATTGAAAATTTGAAGAAACATAATATGGATGATGTTAGGTAGCACATCTTGGATACCTTAAAAGAAATATTGAAGCACAGATTTGGAGTTTTAAAAGAGAAGATAAGTGGAGTCCATGAGGGTTTTAGTCATTTGGCGAAAGCCCTGGAACAAATAAATACTAATTCCCAATCCTAGAGGAATTATATAAAATATGGCAGCCCACTTACCACATTTCAAACACTTTATGCAAAGCAACATAGAGGGATCCTGATGCACCTCCAAAATTAAATCCTACTCAAGAGATGGTGAAGGCAGTTATTGATGGGCATAAGTGTTTGATTGACATGAAGAAGAAGGTGGAGAATAGAAGGAATTCATGTGATTCAATAAAGCATAGTTTCAGTCCTTTGATCAACAAAGATGATGGACAATTCAAGGATGTGGATGAATGGAAGAATGAGTTTGATCAAATGGTTCCTCAATGCTTGACATATATTCAAGGTGATGGTGATATCAATCTGGAAAAGTTTCACAATCTGCTTGATGGAATTATAATGTTGGATAATGGTTACATAAAGTTTGTTTTAGATTCCAAAAACCTACTTGATAGAAGATGGAAGTCACCTTACAAATTTTAATACTACATAGGAATTCAAGTGGTTGAATGATTTAACAATAAAAAAATGGCAAGAAAAATATCTAGGTTTGGATAAAGATTGATCAACGTCATCAGAAGGAAAACATATCATATCATAAAGTAAGAGCCTTACACAGGTCTTAGATGACCATAGGCTTCTTACTCAAAGATTAATAGATTTGCATATGTTAGTTATCTCTAAATAAATTTGATCTTTTAAGTTAATTTTTGTTATCAAAATCCATGTCCTTTGGTCTGAAGCTTGTTGCCTCTTGTATAAATAAGAGAGACCAAGACCATAAGGAGGGGATTAGATTAGAAGATAGTAGATAGAAGAAGTAGGAGAATAGAGATTGATACAATGTTTACAATAAAAAGGACCAAGATGCACATGTAAATTTTGAAGGATTTAATGAAAAATCTCTGATTCGGTGGCTCTATGTTGGTATCAATTGTTTATTAAGTTTATTAAATATATTATCAATTTGTCTCCATATTTGATATTTCTCTATTCTTTAAATTGATATATCAAGCATATTTTCAATTTATCAATGCACATTTGTTGTATCTGTGTGGCATATTTAATTGGGTTTTTCAAGTAAAGATTAAAATCCTCTTGATTATTCATAGCAACTTGGAATTATTATTTTGGATTATTAAAGAAGAATATGATAATTACACCCTTGCCTGTTTATACAAGTTATAAACATAAAAGTGCCAAACAATTATAATTATTTCCAGTTATAAGTCACTTAACTCTGATTTCTATTTGACTCCATATACCCAATAGAGCACTGGTCCCTCACATTACATCATTTTAGTTTCATTCATTTTATCTTTTACATATGTTAACTGGACATATTATATTTTACATCTATTAACTGAACATATTAAGATTAGCCTTGATATTGCTTATACAATCTATACCAAAATAAGAATTCATTTATCCACTCCCACTTTCCATTATGGATAAACTATTTTAGGGAATAAACATAAATCAAGTCTTCTCCATTCATATAGGTGTACCCACCTAGGTCCCCAGCAGCTAAAGAGAAGAAGGTCTAAACCATTTGGCCTTGTATGTTACCTTGAAACGTACCAAGATTTTGGCAACCTCTTGAGGTATTTAACCTGCATTTTTGAGAGCTAACAGGATGGATGAATGCAATAGGATACTTCAGGAAGCATTGGATACAGTCAAAGCAGAAGGGATATTGCTGGATGGAGCATGCAAACATATGGAATTGATGATAAAACTCGAATATGAAGCCTGAAATGCAGTGCATGATGTGGATACCCATACCTTGGAGGAGTATACAAAACATCTCTCAATGGCTAAGTCAATGTTAGGAGAAGATTAAATTATTTTATAAGTTTAATTAAGATCATTAGTTTAATTATTTTCCAAAAGACAATTTGAGGAGACACCTTTGTTGGGTCTTCTTCTTATATATATGAAACTTGAATTGTAATATTTGATCATCAACACTTTTTAAGATTTTAATACTTTTCAGTAGTGAAAGACTTATTTTCTAGAGTAATACAATACCAATACTTTTCTATTTGTGTGTGGAAGATTCTTTAATTTGGACTAGTTCTCTGTTTTTTCTGTTCAAGCAATTGAAGGCAATGTAAAATGTATTCTAATTATTCTCCATGACCATCTTATAATTACCTCTCACTTTCCTCAATCTACCTTTCCCCATCAGGTACTCCCCTTCGAATTTGTTAATGGAGTTGGGATCCCAAATGCGATCTACATGGATCTTTGTTGCGAACTTAGGAAGATATTCAATAATGTACACCATGGTCTGGTATACCATATATCCCTCCACCATAGAACCCTCAGGATGTGCTCTTTGTCTAACCAAATCCTTCAAAAATTTCAAGTGCCTCTGAACCATCCACATTGACTTTGTGTGTACAGGTCCACACAATTCAATCTCCTCAACTTGGTGTATGAGGTAGTGTTCTTGTGCATTGAAAAATGTCGAAGGTAGACACTTTTGCATTTCCCACATTATACAAGGAATTTTTCTCCTCCAATAATTTATATCTTCTTTATGGATTTCTTTAGATGACATCCATCTACAAGTGATTCAAGGCACAAATATATTAATGAGATTTAACAAAAATATACAATATACTACATGACAAGTAAAACAAATGGAAAATATAAGATCTATACAATGAATTGAACAAATATCGCTACTTACCTCATTTATTTCCCAAGATCATATATAAATTGCTTGACATTGTTGTCAAAGTTGTCTGGGAGAGATAGAGGTAGAACGTACTGCAACAATTATAAAACGATCTTTTCATTATTTTTCCAAAACTAGTAAACATAATACACTGAAAAGTACATGAAGTATACAAATATATATAAAATATACTAGAATAATTACCTTAATGAAGTTATTCCAATCATACATTTTCATCCCTTACCCAAATTCACATTTCTTTGTTATGATATTGTTTATGTTCGCAGCAAATCCTGTGGGAAATTGAATTTTTCATATGACTTCTTTTATAGCATTGCTTTGTTGCTCCATTAATAACCAAGGAAGGGTTCTTATATTAATTTTGTCTCCATCACTTTTTAATTGAATGAAATTTTTCATTGCATGATTGGCTTCCTGAATGTCACTAAAAATTTTGATAATTTTTTCTTTGTCATGCCCTACATCCAATATTTTCCATAACGTTTCTATTATATTCTTTCTGATATGCATTGTATAAAACAAATGCATAATTTTTAGTTGCTCATAGTAGGGAAACCTACTAAATTGTCTAGGATAACTTTTCAATCCCTGTCAAAGTCGACCATTAATGCCTTGACGAACTTCATGAAGCATATAAGTTAAACAAATTAACAACGGCAATCATTGTCAATGACAAAATGAGTAAAAAAAACACAATATAAAAATATAAATTCCAAACATATCATATATGATAGATAAACAATTTTATCTGATGTATAACCTTGATGATTAATTCTATTATATTCCAACTTCCATAGGCGAGGTTTCATTCTTCGTGGTTTTGATGTAGTCTCTTCTTTCCCATTGAAAAGATGTTTTTCAGTAGTTTGATACTTATGATTTTTGTGGAGGAAGTGCCTATACTCATCAAACACCTTCTTTCCTAAACTTGTTGAACGACGATATTTCATATTTGGACCACAAACTTGACATGCAAATTTTCCCTTTGTTTGAAGACCTGCAAGATCATATATAATTGGATTAAATATGTCAAGTTTCTTTAATTATATATAATGAATATATTATTTAAAAAACATGCATGATATCTAATTCATAAAATTAAATATCATTAAAGTGTAGTCGAACGTTATAACATACCACAAAAATGTGTTAGCCCTCGGGCATCATGAATTGTCCATACAAGCATTGCATGGAATTGAAATTGTCTTTGTCCTATTGGTCTAGAGACGTCATACATAGTGATTCCATTCCATAACTTTAGTAGCTCGTCGATAAGAGGCTCGATATATACATCCATATCTTTAACTTGGTACTTACCTAGTTGAATGAACATAAACATTACATAATTATTATAACCATTTTACTGCAAATATATAAATTAATGTACATGACTATTAAATGAAAAAAATATAAGTCATTATACAACAAATAAGACAAATGAGATGCTACTACTTTAAAGAAAATTGATGTAAACAAATACCTGGAACAATCATTGCCAACATTATGTGCTCCCTCTTTATTGACTTCCATGGAGGAATGTTATTGTTGATAACAAAAATAGGCCACACCGAGTAAATAGATCTCAACTCTCCAAATGGATTAACATCGTTCGCTGCCAATGAAAGCCTAAGATTACGAGGTTCTTCTTTAAAGTGTGGCTATTTTTCCTCCATTTTCCTAAATGTAGAACCATACAAAGGCATTCGAATAATGTCATCTCCACTTCTATTTTGTGCATGGTAATCCATAAATTCCAGTAGGATTTCGCACCTAAATAATCGTTGCATACATGGAATAATGGGAATATAAAGAAGAACCTTATGAGGCACCTTTTTTGTTAGTTGATCTATTTGATATCTACTGATATGAAATTCTAGGCATTTTGTTACAAATTCATGTTGTTTATGATATATAATATGATCATTGGGACATGCATCTATTGCTTGATACTCCATTCCAATATCTTTCATAATGGTAGATAAAACTCAATATGAGCAAGGTAAAATATTTGATGGTGGTAACAAAAATTCACCTATCAATCTACAACAAAAAAATAATTTGTTAATATAAAGAATATTAATGGTACATATTTCATCATTTATTTACTAATTATGAACTAACAACAAAAATAGATTAAAAAAAATGACATATATGACATACCTTAACATCCGTGAGATTGCTATGTTGGATAAACCATTCATAACCTTCAAGTTCACTAGCAACAATACATAAGAGAGAATAGTTGTTTGGGATCCTTCATAAAGGGGCATGTATGCCTTCTCAAGTACAGGTAAATCATGAACATCATCAAAGTCATCTCGATCATCATGATCAGCTGTGCCACTAAATGTGTCATAGATCAATGTATTTTTACCATCATCTTCAACTATGTTTTCTGGCGCATGATCATCTTCTTCCATAGGATCATTAACTTCATCTTTGATATTCACAGCTCCATGTTCCTCTGCTTGAAAAACCACATTCTCTGGGCCGTGATAATCCATATCATGTGCCCTAGGGCGCCCCACCTTTATAATAATGATCGACACAAATAAACCATGATCATGATCAAGTGATTTTTTATATATATAAAAAATGTTAAAACGATATAAACATTTACAAATTCAATCAATATAAAGACATATAATGAACAACTTACCAATGGGTGATAATCATGCCCCTCTTCAACATGACCATGTTGCTTACAATGTTTCTTAGCTGTTGTGATTAAAAGTATTCTCATCTTTAAACCCTTGCAATTATTGCAAGGACAATAACATTTCCCATCACCTTTTCTTTTCAATCTAGCCCACAATCCAACAAGTGTCTCTTCATTTTGTTCTACACTTATATTATCTGACATGATTTTTCTTTACCAAGCTTGAATATTTAGATCTTCAAAAAATATCAAACTCACACTCTAATAATTTTTAATCATAGATAGGTAAAAAAATCTAATAATTCTAATATTTTGCACCCAAAAAATTCAGCCTATAACCTCCACAAACTGTCACAAGTATAGCAAATTCACAAGAACAAATTCGGTATAGCAAAACACTGTTGCAAGTATAGATAAATTGTCGAACCCACTTTTATTTATTAAAAAACATTCGCCGTAACGTCGACGAACGATAACCATATACCTGTCGGCCTACAAATTAAGGAGGCTAACCATATGTCGACCCAAAAATTGATGGAAGGGGATGGTTGACTTTAAGTGTATGTCAAAATAGCGACAAAAATCATGGAGCGTCGCAATTTCAACAAACGTCGGGCATAAATTTTAAAAAAAAATTAAAAATTTCATATTAAATACACAAGTACCTGACGATACATCTAATTATACATCTTTCGTCAAAAAGTTTCATCGTATTTTGTAGTCAAATGAGTTAGTGACAAAGTCATATTCTAGCATCCTAGTGACCCATTTTTTTTGCTCTTTAGAAGATGATATTTTTCCAAAAAATATTTTAGGCTATCATGATTTGTCTTAACTTTGAAGTGTTTACCCATTAGATAAGGCCTCCATTGATTTACTGCATAAAGAATATCTATCATTTCCTTCTCATAAATAGGTTTGATTTGATTCTTACCCTTTAATTGACTACTCTCAAAAGAAATGGGGTGATCCTCTTGCATGAGAACTACTCCTAGATACCATTTCCTGAAGCATCACATTCCATAATAAAATTCTTGGTGAATTTTGGAGTAGCAAGTGTTAGATTAATCATGCATTAGCTAATAATTAATTAACCTTTAATTAATTATTAGTCTAATTTATTCCCTTTGCACTTAAGCTAAACTTGGGAGTTCTTTATTCAATTAACTAAGTGCTTTTCTATGTTAACTGAAGTGAGCTATCATTAGATCATTCAGTCTCATTGCATGTGATGTTGACACTTGTCCTGGTCTAATCCCTTTACCATTTAGGTTTTCTCCTATATAGCACTCAACCCTCATTGTATTATCTCTCTGGAGTTTTTCTCTCAAACTCTCAACCTTTGAGGACTCTTGTTTTCCTTGAAGATTCTTGAGGTTCATTCTATAGATTTTTCTTGTTGAGGAATATAGCAATTCTTTGTTTGCAGATCTCTTGTGTGGAAGGTGTATTTGTAGATTGTTTGATCTTGTGGCTTGTTTTTTCACAATTCTAACATGGTATCAGAGTTTGGATTCAATGAGCCCCTTCTCGATTTATGAGGTTTTTTTCTTCAACAAGGGTTATAGGCTTCAGATCTGGAATCCCCTTTTCTTTCTTTTTAAAATTAGAGGTGAGAAATTTTTGGTGCATCTAGGATCAAAACAAAGTCTTTCTTTGGATTTAGAGCTTTTGAGAAAGTCAGATTTGGCTTTTGTTTAGCCTGATTTCAACTCTTGAGGTCAAATCTACGAGGGTTTGATGCAATTGCTTCTTTCCAAATCCAGAGGGTAGCTATGATTTTGGAGCATTTTGGCACGAAAAGAACCTCACGATTGCATTCAGGAGGTTGATTCGATGAATTTTGACTATAAATTTTCCCATTTTTACTGTCAGAAGCTTCTGAGGCAATTTTTTTATAGGGGTCTATGTATAGCCCCTGTACGGTCATTCGTACAGATTTTAAAATAAAAAATAAATAAATACTATTTTGTGCTTTATAACACTAGTGTTATAGATAGCCTAGTGCTATATATGGCGCTAGCTAAAAGGCACAAAAATATAATGGCAGTGCCTTTTTTTCATTTTTTTTTCCAGTGATCAAATCTTCTTTTTCTGGCATGGTGCAATTTCTTGGTACAGGAATCTTCTATAGAATATTTTGACAAGAGACAACCATATTCTAGTGATCGCTTTTTTCAGGGGGACTTTTATTCTAGTGAAAGGAATATTCCTCAGAATACTCACTAACATCAGTCGTACAGTTAGCATGACAAGCCCCCTTTTGACCCTTCTTTGGCCCTTAGGAGCATTTTTTTCTTTTGGTCATAACTTGGACATACAATGTCATTTCTTGACAAACAAGATATCGTTAGAAAGCTAGTTTTGCCAACTTTCTAGTGGTGTGGTTCTCATCAATTTTTTTTGTTGTTGGTGCATTCTATAGCCTATTGAAGTTAGAGGTGTTTTTTTTCAGTCTCGAGCTCATAACTTTTGACTAGTTTCTCCATTTTTCGCGATTCCAGCGGCATTGAGACGATCTTGTAGAGCTCTTCAGAACTGTTCATGTATTTTTTCCTGATTTCTCTCCAAATATATTTTATTTAGTATTTTTATTTCACACTCTAGTGAATTACTTGGACGTCTTAGCTCCTAGAAAAAAATTGTTTGTGTGGGATAACTCATTTTTTGTTATTCTTTATGTATTTCTAGTATTCTATCCTATTTGGGCATTATAGACATCTTTCTCATGCATGTTCTCTTTTGTTGACACACTAAAATAAAGTGCCATTCTGGTATATATATTTTTGGGGATTTTGCACATCCTATTATCCCTTTTGTAATCGCACTATGATATAGTTTCATGGGGGGTTGATGTTTTTTTTTTTCGTTTTCCATCACACCTTTGTCAAGTGAGTGTCCCTTCCACAACATTAGTGAATTCTAGTGATTCTTGCCTCATGCTTGTGTGCCTAAGTTTGCACACCCTTTTATTTTTAGGTTGTTTCTTCTACATGCACTTCTTGGTTTCACAAAGTTTTAGTGTACCTATCTTTTATCTCCCCTTTTCAACATTATGGGGGGGATTCTACTATTGGTGCTAATGCTTCTCTGGTTTCATGTTGGAGTGATCTATGTATCTAGTTCTTGTTCCTATGTACTTTCAGATACAATGTACATCAGTGGCTGGTTACATGAATTTCAATGAGATGGAGCATTTACCATATGGACACTCTTGCATTCTTATTTCTAGAGGTTCTTTATTTCAACACTATATCACTCATCATTCGATAGTAGTTTACAACTTCTTCATACTTTAGCGATGTTCTACGTGTTCCTCTTTTTCAGGACATTTTTTTGGTTGGAGGCTTCTTAGTTCACATTTCTTTGGAGGCTTTTCAATCCTTCATTTTCCTTTCTCTCTTTTGGAGAGGAGTTTTCTCCTTTTCTCCAGTTTTGAGAGATCTTTTGTTTGTACGTGGGTACCTCACCAGGCCTTGTTTGTTGGGACACATCACGCATTATCATTTTAGGGTTTTTAGCTACTCTCTAAGTTCATCTTAAGGGGTGTGTTAGAGTAGTAATGCATTAGCTAATAATTAATTAAACTTTAATTAATTATTAGTCTAATTTATTCTCATGCACTTGAGCTAAACTTAGGAGTTCTTTATTTAGTTAACTAAGTGCTCTTCTATGTTAACTAAAGTGGACTATTATTAGATCATTTTGTCTCATTGCATGTGGTGTTGACACTTTTCCTAATATAATCCCTTTACCATTTAGAGTTTCTCTTATATAGCACTCAAACCTCAAATTTTATTATCTCTCTAGAGTTTTTCTCTTGAACTCTCAACCTTTGAGGAATCTTGTTTTCCTTGAAGATTCTTGAGGTTCATTCTATAGATTTTTCTTGTTGAGTAATATAGAAATTCTTTGTTTGTAGGTCTCTTGCATGGAAGGTGTCGTTGTTCATTGTTTGATCTTGTGGCTCATTTTTTTCACAATTCTAACAGCAAGAACTAGAGTAATACGCATAGCCTCCTTCAATATTTCAAACATTTCATTAGAAAACTCATTCCAATGAAAAGAATCCTTCTTTGATAAATTTGTGAGCGGTGTTACTATACGACCATAATTTTTCATAAATATTCTATAGTATCCAGTCAATCCAAAGAAAACCCTAAATTTCTTAATAGTTTTGGGAACATGTCATTCCATGATAGCCTTAATTTTGTTAGGATCCACCTTTACTCCTTCATGTGAAACTTTGTATCCCAATTACTCCACCTCTTTGAGACTAGAAGCACACTTGGATTGCTTAGCATAGAGCTAGTGATATTTGAGAACTTGTAATGTTTGGTCTACATGCTATAATTTTTCTTCCATATCTTGATATAAATCAATATATCCAAAATGGAAGGAAAAGGGGGAATGAATTCGACCAATATGGAATAATGAAATGGCCTAGGATTCAAACACACCTTTCCTAGTTTCATTAGAAAGAGAGAAGATCACAAAGGGATAGGATTGACATTCAACCTTGAGGTGAGTCAACCCTATTTTGTACCTTGGATCTCTACTTTCTTATGACAGAAATGACTAATTTGCAATATTTTGGAATGATTTAAAGTGCATTAACTAAATGAATTATGTGACCTAATGCTTAAAATGTAGAATTTTATGATAACATAAATGGAAACAATAATTTGTGGGCAGAATTGAGAAGGATTTGATAGTGTGCTCCTGTGATAAAAAGTAGGTTTCAAGTCCTGATTAGGGACTCATTCACCCAGGGGCAAATGAGTCTTAGTACAGGGGTCCAAAATCACTTTTTGCAATCCTCTGATCATATCTAAGCATCTAATTTCTCCAAGTTTAACTGTTAGAAAGCTAGAAATTAAATTTGTAAGTGAGTTTTTATAACTTGACAACAATGATGAAAACTTATGCAACTTTGCAAAATTGATCCTTTGTTCAACTTTCAATCCTTCTTCACATGTAAATCTACATAGACAAAGAGAGAAATAATTTTTTTTTGGGTGAATGGTGGTTTTCCTTAGTCAAACCCCTATTTGGTAATTAAACCTTGATAGTAAAATAATGACAAAATAAAGGAATTGATGAATGAACAAATCTTGTTACAACTCAACAAACCCTTAATGGTTGTCCTTAGAGGATTGAATTCAAACACATCACTCTAAGGCTTGGATATTGCATGAATTGGATTGATTGATTGATGCTTGAATAATTGAAACCTACATCATAATGTTAGCTCCAAAACATGAAATGAACACACAAAATTTGACATGATGATATGATCTTGATTGCTATTGTAGATGACTGATAAATATGCTCTTTAATGCTCTTGACAATAATATTTTCTCATGTGAAGTCTTGGTAATGTTGCTTCTTAATTGTTAGATTTGAGTTGATAAAAAGACTATATTTATAGGTGTTTATCTAATTTCTCAAAAATTAGATTCCAAAAGCTGACACTTGAAACTTGAATTTGAATCATTAAAATGCCAGCAAAAACATATTAAATATTGGGTCTTAGGACTTAAATGGGCCCATTCTCCCTTGGGAAAATGGGTCCTAGGACCTAAGTCTAGGACACTCAATTTCCAAGGTGATTTAATTAATGTTGTAATTTTTTTAATATAGGTTTCCCTTTTAGAAAATAAGAATAATAAGGATTTGGAATGCATAATTTGGTCAATTAGAAGCTTAATTAAGTCCAATTAATTAAGGAGATGCAAACATAGTGTGAAATTGTAAAGGTATATAATTTCTTACCCTACATTTAACCCCCACTTTAGTGAGAGTATAAACTTACACTCAGACTCACACTAAAGTAGACAAATAAGTCAAGAGAGGTCCAATGGTATAATTTTTGGGAAGATAAGATGACAAGGATTAAGGAAGATGATCAAGCCCCTAAGATCTAAGATCTCATGGAAAACCAACAAAGGCACAAAGAGACACATACATGCATCAGCGACATAAGATACACAATCATGCAATGTCAAAATTAATGTAAAAATAAAAAGAAAGGAAAAGGGTGGATCAAGCCTCGACTGTTTGTCCAAAAGGTATGGATCAAGACTCATCTATTTTTCCAAAAAAAATGCGTTCACAAGTGAAAACCCATTGTTCACTATGCGAACAAAATAATCATGAGGGCTAGTATAAATCCACTATTAACTAGGTGAGCCCCAAAGGATGAGAAACACACACTAGATCTACAAGGTGTGCACTCATAAAAAAGGTGGCACATGGGTAAAGTCATCACAAAAATTGTGTACCTATAAGTCAACGCCAAAATGATCATTGTCAAAATGAAATAATGCCAATGTATGCCCCCACTTTAAATAAATTGCTAAGCACCATGTTGTGAGAAATTACTTTAAAGTAGAAAGATGATAAATTCCAAACAATAAAAGAAAACATGAGAGCTTATTTGGAAAACCCTATGCCAATGATATGTTTCCAAATAAATCTATGTCATGAAGAGGGGTTACCCCCAAATAAAATTTCAAAGATAATACATAAGGGATCTATGGATTTTGGGTCAACATATGTCTTTGCTACAGTGATATAATAGAGCTTAGATCTATCACCATTCCCCAAATACTCGTAAAACAATGAACACAAAGGAAGAATGGCACATAGAGAGAAAAATAAAAGAAAAATATTTTGGGTCAACATGGAAGAGACCTAAATGTCTCAACGCTTTGCATCGTCCCCAAAAGGAAAAAAAAAAAAAAAAGTAAACATAACATTTGTGACATATAGAAGAATGAAGATACAAATAGAATAATACCATGACAGGTTTGATTCCTCTATATCCTTGCACCAATGCAGTAACAACGGTCATCCAAAGAAACCTCACAAACATAAAGACATGCCAAGTAGTATGATATAGGGGATCACATTATGCACATACCATCAAAAAGAACATGAATATAAGACAAAGAAAATACTAGTATGTCACATGTGAGCCAACCTAAAGCAGGTCGTCTGCATCCCAATCTTTCTCATTGTACACGAAAGGCGGATAACTATCCAAAGGAGCAAAAGCAAGTGCCATACTAGGACAATCAGTAGGTTCAACACATGGTGATTCACTCTTGTTAGGAGGATCATCACGGTTGCGCCCATCTAAGCTCATGGAAGAGGAAAATTAAAAATTCAGCTCATTATGCACTTCCTCATAAATCTTAACAATCTCATCATCATCATCATCTAAATTAATCACAACATGAGGTCTAATGACAATTTCCATTATAGGTTTATGTTTTTTTTGTGGCGAAGGTGGAGAATCATCATGCTTTGTTTGAGTTATATTTTGATCTTGTTTTGTTGGTTTGTTCTTTTCTTCTAACTGATGAGCAATCACACGACATCTACGCCTACGCTCTTTACCATTTTGGTTTCCTCTTGCACATTTTTCAAGTTGTGATGTTGTAGGAGTGGGTTTATCAACCATTGGTTTCTTTTCTTCATGTTATCTCATAATGTTGTACCCTTGCTAAGTTGCAGAACTTAGCACTCTAAAGGAACATGGAAACACTCCTAGGTTGTGGGCCACCTATAACTTGGAGTGAATCTCCAGATAAGGCTGGCTCCTAAATGGTTATCACCTATTCTACTTAACTACTCTACTGCTTGACAAGGAAAAGGGAAGAGAGAATGCAAAAACTGAAAACTAAAAATGAAACTAAGAAAGTGACACACCAAGCTAAACTTGGACATAAAACTCAGATTGCAAACACTTGACAACAATGATAGAAATTAAACTTGCAAAACTCATTATTGAATGCCTTTGCATGATTATTTCACAAAGAGTTCCTAATGCTCAAACTCTTAGGAGGGAGATAACTCCATAGCTAAAAGCCATTTTGCATTTCTTGATATAGTTTGCAACCTGCATTAACATAATTTTGCATAAAGGTGCTAAAACCTGAGACAAAGTTATAAGGAAATGGACAATACCTCACAAATAACTTGATCAATCAATTGAGTGCACACAATAATTCAAAGAATAAGTAGGAAAAACTTCAAATCAATGATATCCAAGGTCTTCATTGTATTTCATATCCAAAAATGAGTTACAAAAGTATGCCAAAAACTAAGGACTGAAAAGTCACTAAGCATCAGAAAGTGCATAATTAGAACTAAGTGTAAAATGATTCAATCCAATGACTATATCCATCAACCCAGTAGTTGCACCAAAGAAGGAACTAGAAGCTTCCTTGGGTCGGATGCCTCCAAAAAGCCAAAAAAATAGGCTTCAATCTCCCTCCAAAATGCTCTAAAATAAAGAAATGGTCAATCCTTGACCATGTCCAACCATAAAAGCATCAAAACTACCCCTATATGCTCTCCAATGCCTTTAAATTTAGTCAAAAAAGTCTCCTATATTCCTGGCACATGTTGGCTAACCTCTCCAACCCTCCTTTATGCTTGCAAGACATAAACTCTCAACTATATCTCCTTAATGCATTTACAAGGCATAACACCTTTACTTTACATTTATAATTAAGTGATTTATAAATTATCACTTAATTAAAATGTTTCACATTTAAAATCAATGTAAAAATAAATACAAGGCTCGGCCTATATGGGAGATCACAATGCAAAAACATATAAGTCCTAAAGACTCCTATGCATAAGATATATGAAAGGCACATTAAGTCACTAGGGCATAGGCATATTAGTTACATTGCAAATATTTTAAATAAAAGTTAAAAATACCTTTTGTTGTCAGCCTTCATTAGGGTTTTGAAACCCTAAACACAAAAGTAATGGCAAAAGTTACAAAGACATTTCATTTGAATCCCCGAGTCTTCTGGAGTCTTCTTCTCAGATGCCATAGGGTTTGTTTTGAAGCATTGCATAGTTGACTACAAAAACAACACAAAACTTGCTTGAACCTGCATGGTAAGGCTTCATTCTATATTATCTTGTTGTTATGTATTACATTATCATGAAGAGATTTGATATTTTTTGCTTGTGGCCATGGGTTTCATTGTCTTTCACTGTGGAAATAATGCTACTTTGAGCTCTATGGTGTAGAAATAATAAAAAATGCTCTCAAGTTCTCTATGTATTTTCACTCGATGCTTCTTTTAATGTAAAATCTAAATATTTTAACAAAAAACCCCAAGCCATAGCCATACATTTTGTTGAAGGTATTAAAATATTTCCATAGTTGAGCTCTAACATAGAAACCTACGAAGGTTTCCTCTATCTTTGTTTTCATGACCATTCTCTGGTTTTTTTGTACCTAGCCGCTATGCATAATCTAGAGATTTTCCATCTTTATGGTTTTTTTGGGTTTGATAAAAAAAGGCCTCCTATTTCCACCATAGTCGAGAGCTCATCTTCTTGCATAAAAATATTCTGAGGGTTTTTTTAATTTTCTGTTCAAATTCTATTGTGTCAATGGTATTTCATCTTTCTTCATTGCCTTTGAAACCATGTAATAGTGGCCAGAATTGTTGCAAAAATGAGTCAATTCCATTGCATAGTATGGGTATAAGTCAAAGACTCTATGCATATTCTCCTTCCTCCATGAACACCACCTTTCCTCTGTATTATATATGCATTGCTGCCAGTATACCAATGTCATCATTTAGTCTTCATGTGAATCATTCAAATGGTGACTATGACTATTCCATTTCAAGGTCATGGTCCTGCAATTTCCCTTCATGAATTCTATAGGAAGTGAAAAATAACAACAATTGTTGCATCATTGTGAAGACAAAAAATCCCAAATAATCTTTTAACTCCATTACATAGTCAATCTCATTACAATACACAATACTCCCTCTTCATAACTGTCTCTTGATCTCTTGCATAAAAAATGTGCCTTTGCAACTATACTCGACCGACCTTCATGAGTATTGAGGCATTGCTATCAAACACTACCAGTGGAAATTGAGCAAGCTTGTTGCCTTCTCAAAACTCATATGAGACTATTAATTGTTGAGATAATCACAAAATGCATGCTACATCCCATCATCATTTGCATGAGGTTGCACTCCTACTGAGACCATCCTCCACACTTGGATTTTGCAAAGCCACTGTGTCTTGACTGCAATGAGATCATTGATTTCAAAATTCTCACTAGCAATGTATGACATGAACTCTACCTCCAAGACCTCATGCATTTGAAAAATTTACTAGACACATTGTCAATAAGAAAAAATACTCACTATAACAGTCATAACCCTATCAACAAGGGTTTCAATCTCTCTTCCACTTGATTGAAGGTATGGATTGACCTTTTCCATAAATGACTATCCTTTTTGGTGATTCAATGATGATTGTCCTTTTAAGGTTTGCCACATGCATGATTGCTACTATGAATTGCTCGTTGCATAGGGTTTGGTCTCAAGAATCCCAATCCTTAGAGGAGGAAGCTTGACCTACCTATGAATTTATTATCATGTATCACTAGTGTTAAACTCACTATCTCACTATCATTCTAGTGCCTTTATGTGCTCTTCACCTTGCAATTTTATCATTTGATAAGGCATAAAACATAGTGTTCATTTTCTTCCAGGTGAACCACAATCCATTATTGCATCATTGTTCTTATGATTGTGATATGGTCTTTTCTTGTGCATAGACCTTTTCTCTATAATCAATGACCCCTCCTTGCCTTTCAAAAGAAAAAAACCATAGAATGAAGCACCATGGTCTTTTGTGCATTGAAGTGGAACTCCAACCAAATAATTCCACTTGTGATTACCTCACTCAAATGAAATAAGAGGGCAACATGTTGGGCTCAACCCTTGTGGGAGCCCATTTCACTCCACATACTAAGATATCGAATGAAACAAACCAGCAATAAGGATTTCACCTATACCTACACAATGCGCAAACATGTTAGATAAAAACAGAGCATATGATAGATGTTTATGATAACCTTTCCATTTTCTTGGACATTTATGGTATTGAAAAACTCACTTTAATTTCTTTTGATAGTGCACTATATGTTTGTTGAAACCTAATTGCATATGATGAGAAAATATGTCATGAGCTCTAACAAACACTTACAGGCATTCTGGAGCAATGGAGCAACCTTCTGGAGGAGTCAGGAGTTGTCTAGAGATCCAACAGATCAACATCCATCCTCGCCACCCAGGAAATTATAGATGCCTTTTCCTTCTATATATTTTTCTTTTCTTCAAATGTATATCCTACCTTTTGTATTGTATTGAAGTAAGTTAATCCCACGGCTTGTGCAGGAAACTATACATTTGTAATTATCAGTGATAACATAATTTATGCAAACACTTTTGCAATTATTTCTCTTGTGTACATTTGCATAATAAAATGAAATCAATTTTATAATTCTCTGTGCATATGAATGGAAAATAGTAGAATTCAACGTGTACCTTTTATCTTTTAATTGCAAACACAATCTCAGCTCTACATGATTGAGTTGGAAGAAAAATTAGGTAACACTTCCCATAAGGGAGGAACAGAAGGAACCATCTAGGGTTGGGAAACTACTTTCTCTTTAGGTTTATAAAATTGTTTTATTTTAGTAGGCACCAAAGGAGTTGTATTTTTATATCTTGGTCTTTTGTAGGAAATGGGTGGATGAATTGTGTTGGACTTTTCTTGGTTACTTGGAAGGGATTTTGGTTCAATAATAGGTTCATTAATGATAGGTTGGGAAGGCGAAACATTCATGGACTCAAGAATATTACTAAGGGATAATTCTACTATGCACTTTTCTTTGAAATTTTCATAGGATATGAAAAATAAGTCCTCACGAGGCTTAATAGCTTCCATAGGTTCAGGCCAAAAGAAATCTAATGAAAAGTTCCCACGGGAAGACAAAGGATTAAACCCACTATGATGTACTATAAAGATTTCATTACCAAATGGAAATTTCAAGCATTTATGAATAATCAACGGGATGACATCCATGGAGCATAGCCATGGGTATCCTATCTTCACACAGAATTGGTTCAACAATGGGATGATGGAGAATGAGGCATTTAATTGCTTCGGTCCAACTTTTAACGGGAAAGTGATCGAACCTATCGTAGGGCAAGCAAAACCATCATGTGTCTTGATCTATGTTTTTGATTGTTTGTAAGAATCTTAGTAAAGTTCATGCACAGACAATAATTCCTCAGTGATCACGTTCTCTACACATGGGATCAATTAATATCCCTGTAGACATCTAAATTTGATCACTTATATTTGGCCAAATTTACCCTTTTCATCTAAATAGTCTTTTATCCACATTAGTTAAATAATGTTACTATTATTTGACAAGAGAGGAATTTCTAAAATTCCTCACTTGTCACCATCAACCTCATATGGGGATAAGGACTTCTTTTTTGAGGAATATTCCTCCAATCCCAAGGTACTTACAAGTACCTCCACCTCACATGTATTTGTCCACATCATTTATCCTCTTCACACCTCACATTCCATATGGAAAGATGTGAGGACTTGTGAGTCCTCAACTCACCACAGCCCTCCATCTTGTCCATGATGGTTAAATCTTAGTCATCCATTCTTCTTTAAATTGGAAGACTTGGTCTCAAATTGAGGAGGTTAGACAAGAGTTAGATAATTTTGTATTCACTCTCATTCAAGCAAGAACCACTCAAGCAACACATTCATTCACTCTCAATCATTCTCTAACCACTCTCATTCGCAATCCACCACATTCAAGCTCTCATCCTCTTAACCCATCTCAAGCCTTCAATCTCCAACCATCATCTTGCATCTAAATCAAGCTACAACAAGTCGTTATGTTGTTGAAATCGATCTAGGAGCTCACAAATCAAACGAATCAAAAGGGCCAACCTACTGATCAACTTGGACAAGGTAATATCGTTCCTTTTCTTGCATTTGTTCAAGTTTAACTCAGGCCTAATCTGAGGTGTTGTTTGTGTTTTCTTTTTTTTCATTTCTTTTGGTTTTTCATTTTAGGCTTAGATAAAACACCTGCACACATTTCTGGCACGCCCGGTGGGACCCACAAATGGGTATGTTCTATTTTACATTTGATGTTTTTTGATATTTTGCAGGTTCAGGTACATAGAGGCGACCCCACTCACAAAGGGGTGACTCCGCCCACAAAGGGGCGACCTCGCCCTAACAAAGTTGACTCTGCCCACAGAGGGGCAACCTCGCCCTAAAATAGTTGACTTTGCCCACAAAGGGGCGACCCCGCCCAAAGAGTCAACTCTGCCCAGAATACAGAGGCGACCTCACTTTGGACAAAGATAACTGAGGTAAAACAAAGAGTTAAAATTTCATTTCCAGAGTTCAATTATTGTCGTTTTCCTTAGTACTGGCACTCTAACATGTCTTGTTTGTGAGTGTGTTGGTTTTTGCTAACAGTTGTGCAACTGTTTCACGATTGTTGAAGACCAAAAAAAAAACCTTCTAACATATTTGTTGCAGGGGGAGAAAAACCACCTTCTTTCGTTAGATTATTGCTTATTATTTTCAGCTTAACTAGGCACATAGATCTAACTAGGGGGAGTCAAAGAACTTGTTTGTTGTGTTTGAAAGGTGGACTATTGATGTATCCAATCCCCTTGTGCTATTTGGCGATCCTGGGTGAAGAGAAATCGTAGTCCACTTAGTCCTTTGTGTACCTTCTTTTTTTTTAGCGGGACCTGCTTGGGGATTTCATCACCCCAAGGGACGATCCCAACCACATGTTATTGGCCAGGTATATAAATGGGGGGGGAGCAAAATTTGTACCTCAATCCATTCACGTCATGTCTGGTGGAGCATCAAAGCTAGGGTGATACCTCAACAAGACGCAAAGAGTTGGTCTGAGCTTTCAGTACCTCGCTAGAAGTTTTTGACTCATGCTTGTGATGGGTTGGTGTTCACGGTTGTGCCCCACGTACCATGCGTATCTTGGGGACTCCCTTAGTTTCCTTGTTCATCCTAGCTAGAGGACTATGTTGACCACACCTCCACACTAATCTTAGGATTGTGTTGCTTGAATTGTCTTCTCTGTGCAAAACTAGTGTGTCTTGGCCTTTTGTTTATTTTTTGCTTTGTTTTTGCCTAAGTCAAGTCTAGATCAACTCACAAAGGTGACCTTTCCCCCAAAGGGGTGACCCTGCCCTCAAAGGGGTGACCCTACCCTAAAAGGGGCGACCTTGCGCTCCGGACAGTCAATCCTATCTTCAGTTTGTCAGTTGTTTGCTTATTTTGAGCATCGTTCTCCCATTCTAAGCATCCATTTTCTCATTTCGTACATTCGTTCGCTCATTTTGAGCATCCATTCACCCGTTCCGTAGATCCGTTCACTTGTTCTAAATGTCATTTTCCCATTGCGTGCATTTGTTTCCCTATTTTGAACATCCGTTCACATGTTCTGAGCATCATTTTCCCATTGCATGCATCCATTCACCCATTCTGAGCATCTGTTTTCCCGTTTCGAGCATCTATTTTCTCATTATGTGCATCTATTCACCCGTTCCATGCATCTATTTGCCCATCTGGAAAGTTTGTCTACCCATTCATCCCGTTTATCTACATCATTTGATTATTTTTTAGACTTAGTCAAATCCGAAAGTTGTTTAGGCAACCCTTCCCTAGAACAGGCCACCTTGCCCTAGAATAGGCGCCCCTGCCCTAGAACAGGAGACCCTACCCCAAAACAGGTGACCCTGCCCAAGAACAAGCGACCCTACCCTAGAAAAGGTGACCCTACCCCAGAACAAGCAACCCTACCCCAAAATAGGTGACCTTACCTCAGAATAGGCAACCCTACCCTAGAACAGGCGACCCTACCCCAGAATAGGCGACCTTGCCCTAGGACAGAAGACCTTGCCCCAAGATAGGCGACCTTGACTCAAAACAAGCAAATTTTCTCCCCATTCAAAATCCAAAGAGTCAACCCTTCATACCACAATTAACCTACATCTTCCTCTGTCCAAAATCATCATCCAATCATTTCCCCTCTTCCTATTTATCCTCAAACCATCAAATTTTCAAAAAAAACTAGGAATTTATTTACCCCAACTTGTTAGGGTCATAACTTTCCACTCGGTGCTCAGAATTCAGAACCATTTACACCGTTGGAAAGGTCTCCAAGAGTACTAATTCAATCACTAAAATGGTATGCCTTTGGTGGCCTATTTTTAGAGACCGACGCAAGTTTCAACCCCAAATTCCTCTCCGAAGACCCCCAAAAACGTGATATACTACGACAAAAAAAAAAAATTGAAAATTTTAATTTTTGGTTTTTCTCAATCCTGTCACCCCTGGACTATTTTGGACCATAATATAAGTTTTAATCTATTCCTAATTTAAGATCCAATCCAATTCTAATCTGAGCTTTAATCCCATCATCCTAATTTGAGCTTTTATCCAATCCCAATCTGAGCTTTAGTCCATCCAAACCCAAGATCCTCTGATATCAAAAAAAATCTTATGATCTCTTCACCCATCTTCTTCCATCATCCATTATTTCCTTCTAATCATCTATTCTTATCTTTCCCATTTGTATCTGTCATGAATCCTTATCCTCCTCCCGCACAACCAATAATAGTAGTCAAGGGGAATTCTAACTACGTTGATGACGATAACGAAAGTCTCATTGATCAAGAAGAGTGTAATATAGATCCCCTTGATTTTATCATTGCTAGCAAGTTTCTTTTGATCCCCTCTCCAAGTCCATCTATTCCTCTGAACTATCCCCCCATGCCTTCATCTGCATCTAATAACGACCCTTATGCTACCCTTGACAAGGGATATCTAGTATCCTCACCATCCACATATTCATCATGTCCTCCCTCTCCATATCTATCCTATCCAACATCCACATCCTCCTATAGTAATCCACCTTCCCCATACTCATATCCTTATCATCATCAACAATCCCAATATCTCTACCTTTATCCCTCATCCCAATATTCCCATCCTAATCCAATACCCGCTCCTTCCTATCATAATCCACCATCCCAATATTCCTCTTATCCTAATCCACCTTCTCAATTTTCTTATCCTTATCCATCACCCATATCCTCCTATGCCAATCCAACATCCATGTCCTATGGTAATCCACTACCTCAATCTTCCCATTCTAATCCAACATCCACACCTTCCTATCACAATCCACCACCCACATTCTCTTATCTTAATCCCATATCCACATCTTCCCATCCTAATCTAATGTCCACATTTTCCTACATTCCTACATCATCCCAATCTTCCCATCCTAATCCATCATCCACATCTTCCTACTATTACCTGCCATCTCAATCTTCCCAACCTAATCCAGCATCTGCATCCTCCTATCTTAATTCATCATACGCATCCTCTTGCATCACTCCCCCTTCAGTGCATTATATCTTAATCCTCCCTCTAATCCTAATCCACCAATCCCTAATCCTAGTCCTCCAACCACTCCTAGTCCTCCATCCAATCCCATCCACTCATCTAATCCTAATCCACCAATCCCTAATCCTAATCCTCCAACTATCCCTAATCCTCCATCCATTCCCATCACCCCACCTAATCCTACATCCCTTCCAAATGTCGTCCAAGGATTCATGATAGAAGAGACATCCCCAAATCCACATCTTGATGTTGTGAAACAATTTCCTCCCACTCTATCATGTACAGTCACTAGTGATGAGGCCCTCCTCCGTCCTACACCTATCACTACCATTACCATTCCTAACACTATCCAAATGGTTGAGCCCGTCAAACCCATTAAGTCCATTGAATTCCCATCTTCTACTGCTAGATCCACCCAATCCATTGGAGACATCCAATCCACTCCTCCTAGTCCTAATATTATCGAACTTCAATCCCATGACCTTCATGAATCCTCCATCCTCCTATCTCCCCCACCTGTGGAGTCCCTCCAACACTCCTCCACCATCATGCCTCCCACACATGATGAGCCATGCCAAGGGCTTGATCCAAAACATACAAGCATGTCCTCTCCTTAAAATCTTGATCCTACCATCCCATCTCACAATTCCTTTCCTCAACTGAATCCTGATCCTACCATCCTATCTACTTCATCTCAAGATCACACTAGCTCACCCACTCCATCCCATTATCCCCTTTGCACTCAATATCTGATCACCCCATCTCATGAGCCTTTATCACCTGCTCTAAAAAATATAGCTCCTTTCATACCATCTAATCCCTCTCCCAATCCCTTATCACTCAATCTTCCTTATCAGGGTGTTGTTATCCCCTCGTCTCCATCATCGCTGCCTAGCCTTGTCACCCCAGCACCACTTTTATATCACCTTGGTAACATTGCACTCATCCATGGTGGTCTCCTTGCAGAGGAAAAACAAAGCATATGCACCACCCGTCTTCCTCCACCTACTAATGGACTCGCATCATGCTTCCAAAATAATATTCACCCTACCATAGATCACATGCTCAAGAACATGAACTATCAAGGAAAAGGTTTAGGCCTTCAGGAGCAAGGTACTTTAGAGCCCATCCAGGTCAAAGAACATCCAGGTGCACAAGGTCTTGGATATATCTCCCAAGAATCAAAATACAAAAATGTTGGTACAACCTCCATACATGGTAAGCGAGCCTCTTCCAAAGGAATGGGAGACACTTCCCATATCTCTACCAAATCGTGCGTCGCCATCCCCCCTCCTCCATCATATTACCTCAAAAAAACCATCCATCTTCATCCTTCATCCTTTAATTCCATTTTGGTTCCTTATGTCCCTCCATCCACCATCGCTCCTCCTCCATCTACTGCCTCTATTTTGAGTCCTTACGTACCTCCTTCAACCCTCACACATCCCCCATATATAAAGTCCATTTTGGGCCCTTATATCCCAAAATCACCTCGTCCATCTTATTCTATTTATCCTCTCATCCATCCATCACCTATCCCTAGCACGCATCACAAGAATCCTAAATTCATAACTCCTAATCAGGATCAACAAAGGCACCCTTCCATGCATGTTATCTCGCATCCTCCATCCACACACCATTGTCACAAGCCTACCTCTATCACTCCATCCACGTCTTCTCCACATCATCCATCACCTCCTACCCATCCCATTTCTACTACAAGCACTTTGGATGCCAAAGTAAAAATGCATAAATCCAAACATCCACACGAATCTAACGTTCCTCATGTCCCCTTCAAAAGACATGTTGATGAAAAGAAAAATCAAATCCAAAAGCCCAATCAATCCCAAAGGCCACAAAGGCCCACCAAAGCAAAAATCAAAACCATGTGGATTGCCAAGAAAAAAGAGGTCATGCCTTCAATTGAGAAATCCCTAAAGACATCCAAAGTTGCTAATCCCAAAGCTAATCATTTGCATCCTCCATCTCCTAAATTTGTTTTGGGTCCTTATGTCCCAAAATTCACTATCCCAACACCTCCATTATCGCCACATTCTCCATCCATCAACCCTCCTATCATTTCGCATCCACCACATGTGCCAATTTTGTTCATGAACACCTTCCCCCATCACACATCCACTCCATCATTCCATCCATACTCTTTCCAACACCCCATCCACTATCCCCCATACCTCCCCCATCAAATCCCTTTAATCCATCCTCTTGCATAATCCATTCATTCTAATAAGGTTGTACCAACATCCAATGGTCGCTTTACACATGAGCTCTTATTATCTCATATTGAACTTGATGCTTTAGTCCTTCATACATCCCCTTTATCACATATCTTCCAAACCCACATCCACATCCTCGTCAAAAAAGCCAAATTTTTTTTTTTAAAAATCAAAAAAGAGAAAAGTCAAAAAAATAAAAAAAGAGAAAAAATAAAGGAAAAAAAATAGTAAAGAGAAATAATTTGTCCAATGGCGAAAACTTGGCAAACAAGCACCTTGGATAAGTACCATGATGAAAACCTAGCAAATAGGCATCATGTGTAAATCCCCCATCCAGTTTACTGCCACAATTGGAGGCAACTTCCATCTATGCATTCCCTTCCTCCATCTCCTACATCCACCTATCTTCTACATCCTATTCATCATATCCCATTTTCCCCAGTCCCTCCATCTTCCTTGTGATCTTGATAAAGACAAGGGCACATATATAAACATTTCTTTGGACACCTCTTAGCATATATTCCCCTCATCCATACACTATCATATTCCTTATCCTCCCCATCTACTTTTTTGATCCATGCATATTGTAGACACATAAAAATGACCTACGCATGCAAACTCAATTTTCTCCTTAATTCCTCTAAACATAATTAAAACATTTGATTATGTCCTTCTGTTCTAATTCAACTATTAATTAAATAATGATTAAATTATTTAATTAAATCATCTCTTTTATTCTTCCTGACTATTTAAATAAATAAATCACATTTGTTTTATTTAAATACGTCACTAATGTCTAATGTCCTCTTTAAATTAAATAAATTATTTAATTTATTTAATTAATCCATTATTTCCCTCTTGATTATTTAAATAAATATATTTTATTTAAATGCGTCTCTAATACTAAGGTCTTCTCATAATTAAATAAATTCCCTACAATTTATTTAATTATTAACCCACTCCTTCCACAATTAAATAATTGAAATTAGTTATTTAATTGTCTCATTTAATTCTCTTCCAAATTTAAATAAAAAATATTTATTTAAATTTCCCTCTTTTCAAGTAAATAATTTTAAATTATTATTTACTATCACATGACCCCACCATTTTGAATTAAATTAATATTAAATTCAAAATAGTATTTTCTTCCGTAAATTAAGTAATTTCTAAAATTATTTGATTTTCTAACTCCCTCTTTTTTTTGTGCCAAATCTTATCTCCCTGTCACACATTCTTATTCCTTGATTTGATTTCTTAAATTAAATCTTGTCCACTCATTTTGAATTCACCCTAATGTTTCCCTAACCCTAATTATGGGTTGTCATTTTGAATCTTGTCTATTGATTGTAGGGCACTTGTCAATCTTTAATCTTGTCCCTCCATCCAAAATTGCATTTTCTATAAAATGGTAATTTTATCCTCATTTTTGATATCTTGGATCTTGCATCTTGCATCTCTTGCATAGCCATTTAAAATCCTTCAACATTTTCTTAGTCTAGGCATAGTCATTGTAGCTCACACAATCTGAGGGCACAAATCATATTACAGCAAATAGAGAAGGTACAATGAAGGTGATTCATGGAGGCTTGAAGACTTGATGAGATCTTTCCTTGTTTTTATTTTATGCTTCCTTTGTTCTTCATTGCTTATTTAGGTTTGATTTTTTTTATGCATTAATTTTGCTAACCTAAATTTACCCTTAGTTACATTGGTGAACCTGCTAGGACATGCTCCTAGGATCTAATCATTAGTTAAGGCAGGTTTTGTTTGTTACAAATATTTGCATGTTTTAACCCTCATTTTGTCAAGTTTTGGGAGTGAGTTGTTGCAGGTGACCTCCTGGGTTGAAACTGACATCACCATTGCATTCAACTAATATTTTGTATGTAGGCTTAATATTCGAATTTGCAGGTTTCATGCTTGGATTGCATGGTTAAACGTCATCTATACTCATCTTTGGTTTTGAATCGCTTAGCTCATCTTCCATAGCTATTTCAAAATCTCCTTCAGTGACCATCTTGTAGAAACATGCACAAACATTCATTAAATCTGTTTTGGATAAAATTAATTTTAGATTAGTTATTTTTTTTTTATTAGTTAGATTTGATTTTTATTAGTTAATCTTGTTAATTTTGGATTTAGTTTATACTAAACTTAGATTTAAATATAAATTAGATTTTTAGTTTTTTTTTTAGATTTTTAGATTTTTTAGATTTAGATTTTTTTTTTAGATTTTTAGATTTTTTTTAGATTTTTAGATTTTTAGATTTTAGATTTTTGATTTTTAGATTTTTTTAGATTTTTAATTATTCTTTCTTAATTAGATTTTTAGATTTTTAATTAGTCTTTAATTAGAATTTTTTAGATTTGTAATTGGGTTGTTAATTTAGGTTTCTAATTTAATTTAGATTTTCAAATTAGATTTTTAGATCTTTAAATTAGATTAGAGATTTTGGGGTGATTGATTTTCTGTTTGCAATTTGTGGCAAGGAGTCTAACGTTTGTTTGCTTTTGTTTATTGTTATTTCACTAACTTAATCAAACAAACACTCCTACAAATTTGCATTTATAATTTCATGAGTTAAAATGAAGATGCATGCACATTCATCGGATTAAAAAGAACATAATCATGCATTATAACTCATTGGATTAAAATAAACTTGCATTTTTTCATAGCATTAGTTTAAAATGAACGATTGTTTGCTTCACACTACAAGCAATTAAAATGAACAAGTATTTTGTGTGTTTTGTGGTTTAGTGACAATCTCCTAAGTGTGTATGCAATTCTGTCACGCTTTGTGCGATCTGGAGAAACAAAAACACTAAAGAGTTTGTTACTTTATCACCCCTCACATTTCATTTTTGGTTTAAAATGAATAAATCTTGCTAGTGTGAGCTAAGTACATTGTGTGTGCTCTCTCTTTGTTTATGTAAACAAAGATTGATCGAACTATAAAGTACTTATTTGCTATTGTTTATCCTTAGAGGGCCTGCCTGGTGGGAAAAAGTAATCACCCTAGGGAACGACCCAATGGTAACACGCTAAAGCCAAGCAATTTCTAGCCGGTATATAAGTGTGGGTACTTGAGGAAAGTTCAAGTATCAAGAGGATTGTTTCGACAAGAAGGGCACCAATGGTCTCTTTCCGCATGGATGGTCCCCCACGAACGAAATTCTCGCATTAAAACCCTTGTTATATTTTGACCAAAAATCTTTATCTATTCTTTGGTGCAGCAATAGTCATTGCCAAGGCATCCACATTCTCACAATTCTTAGTAGAGATGATCAATCTGCCACAGGAGTTTCATGGGGGTTGGAAGCTTGGTTGACCCAAGAAGTGAGTGCAATGTAAGGTGGAGCCCGTGTGGCCAAGCTTTTGAATTCATCCGTTAAGAATAAATGTGGTTGGAGTAAAATCTGCATGGAATCCAAAAGAATATAGTCCTTTAAACCATAGGGTTGTATATGTTTTCTTTGTGTTTGTTTTCACAAATTTTCCAAGACAATATCTTTTCCAAGTGTTTTTCATACAAAATGAACAATTAAACATCCTTTTCATATCTGGAATAACACTTTAAATCTGAAACAAACTTCACAATTTGCCAAAAACTAGACTTTACAATGCATTTGCCAAAACTGCAATGCATCTGCTATCCTAGATCGCATTTTTTGCTTCTATAACTATAATCGTGTTGTTGCACTACATCTATGACCTGAAACACTGCATTTGTTGAACCTACGATGCATTTTTCATTTTGTACAACACTTGTTAAATCCTGCAACGCATCTGCCATATTGCACTGCATTTGCCATAATCTGAGATGCATCTAGCTACTCTGCAACGCATTTTCCTTCCTGCAACGCATTTGCTTCCTTAAACACCACATTTGAAACTAAAATGCATTTTACACCTAAAACGATGCATTTTCCTGTCATTAAGAAAAGTCATTGTCACGATCAAAACCCAAGACCAAACATTTTCAATCTATTTTTAGACATCTTTCCTTCACAATTTCTGTACCAAACCAGACAGACTTGCTTAGACAATCAACCATTGCACCTTTAGATTTTTCATTTGGCCTTGACAATAATCATACCTTTACATTGACATTTTCTAGACTCCACCATCATTTTCACCATAAACAAATCCCAAAGTCCTCAATTTTTGCAGACTTTAGGATAGGCAAACTTTCCTTACTTTTTCAAACCATTGCCTCAAAAATAGATTGTCATTGGACCAAGCCAAAACAAAATCAATCCTTAGTCATTGTCCTTTTGTGAGCCATTTCCAACTCATAAGTCTAGTGTGGAAACCTCGCTTTGTCATTTTGTCACCTTGTCACTTTAGTCCTCCAAACAAGTCCTTTGACAATCAAAAATCGAGATATCGGCCAAACTTTGAATGGTTAGTAAACCTTCCATAAAAGTCTATCAAAATTTAATACACCTTAAAGTTTCCTCATAACTTTCATTGTCATAGCATACTTTAGTCCCCCATCATTTGCCATAGGACATTCCTTTTTAGTCCTCATTATCACTTTGCATTGTCACCTTGCATCATTGCATTCCTTATTCCAAGAAAATACCAAAAACATAGTCTTAGTCCCATGCCATCCACCATCATGTCTTCAAATCACTATGACATGCTTTCCAATCAAATTGAATGCCAATTTATCCGTAATGGTCAAACCCAACTAGCCATGGACTTGAAAGGACTATACCCCCAATCTAAACAAAAATTCACCACAACCCATAGTCAACCACCCACATATCCATCTTACCAACAATTCATAAGTCCTAGTCCTCTATCCATCTACTATCAAGAGTCCTCTAACACCATCCATGACACTAATTCACAAAAAACTTCCATTATTCATACCCACCCTAACCTTGATAAGGGAAATAAACCATCCATCAATCTAGTCCAAACCACCACGTCCTATCCTAGTCCATCATCCTATCCTAGTCCTACATCTTGTCTCTTTTCTTCTCTCATCCTCTGATGATATCCTATGAGATACAAAAATATAATTGCATACATGATCATATCAAAATTGCATTAGCATATTTCACATCTGCATAAATTCATTCCCATAATAGCATCTGCATTCACATTACATTTACATGACATCCATCGATCTTATATACATAAAAATAGCATTTGCATTAATATGGCATATAAAGAGCATAACCATCCATATCATCAGTGCATACATCAATATCATAATAACATCATGAGGCATAATCCATACATACATAAACACACCCATAAATGCATCCATAATCATAAAGCATGGTATCCATGGGTCACATCATACATCTCATAATCCATGAATGCATCCATCTCATCATACCATTATCATCAACATATAAAATAGGACCATCATGGCATATAATCATAAAATCACCATCGTAAATGCATCACATCGAATCACATCACATTGCATCATATAAAGCATAAAAACATCATAATGCATAGGATCATAAAACAAAGCATGTAGTCTGCATCAAAATCATCTCATATATATATCTCAAAGTAATAATGTCACAAGATAAAGTCTAGAGGCATCCCAAAAATGGAGCTCATAGGCTCAAAAGTCATATATATCAACTGTCTCATAACAATAAACAAAACATAAGCCTTAGGTTGTGCCCTCTCCATCTCGTGGAGGTGAAGAATGAGGTGAGTGGTGCTGACTCATCAGCTCAACTATAACTTGTGCTGATGATGTATCCTGACTCTGAGATCCTGAGGGGTTGATGACTAGGGATTGACTTTGCTCTGACTGGTGTTCTGATGACACTGACCTATGATTTTGGTTCGACCTATGTCCTAGTGAGTGCCTGTGACTGTGTGACATGTGCCCAGATGACTTCCCTGATGATGTGGACCCGCCTACACTAGTGTGTGTACTGATGCTCGTGTGAGTCTTGTTGCCATTGCATGTCCTACTATCCAACCTAGACAGCCCAGGATCTCATCTCTCTGGTGGTACAACCTACTCATATAGTACCCTATATTTGCCTCTGCTCTCACTAACCCTGGCCAGCTCTCTGTCCTTATCTCCTGGCGGTCCTATGCACAACTCGGCAAACTCCCTCACCCACCTCTTTGAATCTTGTTACCTAATCACAACCTAGTCCCTCTCCACTCGTACAACCTTGAGCTTTGTTGATAACGCATTGTTCTAATACAAGGTAGCGTCTAACCTGCTCTGGAGGTCTACCGACCTCTGATCCACTATGGCATCTCAGGGCAAAATCGAAGGCATGTCACTCTCATCATCCCCGTCTATCATCCTCTCATAGAGCTGCCTCTCTACCTCATCCATTTCTCTATCAATCTCAGGCTCCTCCTCATCATCACTTGTATCCTACTCTCCCCTAACTCCCTCCTCTCCCACCTTGGCATCCAACGCCCTTGCATCTGGTTGTACCTCCTCCACCTCTGCTCAGGCCTCCTCCTAATTTCCCTCCCCCTCTAGCTTCTCCTCCTCCTACCTAACATCCTCCTCATCTCTCTCCTACTCCTCTACCACCTCTGGGATAGCATCTAAGGCTACTCTGTCCACTTGCTGCCTCACCCTCTGGGCATGCCTCCCTTTGTCCCCTCCTCTTCTCCTCCTACCGCCACCCCTATCATCTCCTTCATCATCTCCTCCTCCATCTCCACCTCCTCTCCCACTATCTCCCTAGCCTCCATCCTTGCCTCTTCCTCTACCTCCCTGACCTCTGCACTGGATGCATGGAATAATTGATCTCTAATCCATCAGTACCGACCCATCAAGATCTATCAAGGGAATCAATCTATGAGTCTGCCACCATAAGTCAAAGTCTATCATCATCCCTGCATCTACAAGACCCCCACTCCAATCCCATGGTTGCGCCACTAGCCCATCTATCTACTACTTTGCAAAAGGCACTGATATGGTTGGACCCTAGGCAGGCTCTCGTGATGACCGTGCATACTCTGCGGTCCCCATAGGCACATGCCCTGCTGCTCCCCAAACTGTTGGAGTACCCACTGAGGCAAGTACATCTCAATAATCAGATATGACTGCACAGTACGACCAATAAGATACCTGAATTTCTTGTAAAATGATAAGCGATCGGCCTCTCTGGCCCACTGAACACAATCTCTTTATGGCCTCCAAACAAATGAAGTTATCATGTCAATCTGGTGTCTCCATTACCCTATTTCCCCCACTCTATTCTATTGAAGGGCACCCATGTACAAATACACATAAGGCATACCCACCACAAGTTGTGGCCTCTGAATAGGTGGCCGAAAGATGAGAATATGCTCCCAAGCCCAGATCATAAGTAAGGTCGTACTATAGTTGATGTCGATCCCTCCCCTATAGACTACCTCATGTAGCTGGTGATATAACATACCCAGTAACATGGCCCCTAGGCAAAGATTGTCCTATCCTACCGCATTTGCACCAAGACATCTCCCCATCCAATCGGGAACCCATGTCCCCAATGATCTGGAATCAAAATCCCTACAATCAGGGTGCACAACATGGCATCCCACAGTGGGTAGTGCTTTGCAAGATACTCCCACCGAATCTCGTAACCATCAACACCAAGGCCCAGGCCATCATCTACCTCATAGATCTCAGTCATAGCCTATACACCACGGTGTGGATCATACACCATCCACTCTCCTCTTATGGGAATGTGAAGGATTTGATACACATCCTCCATGATAATGGTGGTTTTTCTTGTCGGCAAGTGGAAGGAGCAAGTCTTTGAGTGCCATCTCTCACACAGTGTTGTCAGTAGCCCCCTATTAGCTCGGATGATGGGCATATAGCTAACATAGTACAATCCCAATCTCATCAATCATCCCTGCTCCTGGTCTGATAGTTGATCTTGGAAGGCGTAAGTCGAGGGCCTGGAATCATGCGTGTAGATCGGTGGTACTCGTTTCTACACATGCAGAAACAAGCATTAGTACATCATTAAATATCATTTTTACCATCTATCTAGCTAAGAATGAACAAAAAGTCAGCCTAAAACTAAGGCAACTCTGGTCAAACTTGGTCAAAGTCAAATGTGTCACATTGACTTCATTTTCATCAAGGTTTTGCGTTTGCATCGTATTGTACATCAAATGTGTCACAATATAACGTTTGTGTCATTTTGACTCGCAAATGTGACTCTTT
>CM021106.1:511813053-512082181 GCA_007115665.2 Sequoiadendron giganteum | reverse complement strand
ATCTACTGCCTCTATTTTGAGTCCTTACGTACCTCCTTCAACCCTCACACATCCCCCATATATAAAGTCCATTTTGGGCCCTTAAAATCACCTCGTCCATCTTATTCTATTTATCCTCTCATCCATCCATCACCTATCCCTAGCACGCATCACAAGAATCCTAAATTCATAACTCCTAATCAGGATCAACAAAGGCACCCTTCCATGCATGTTATCTCGCATCCTCCATCCACACACCATTGTCACAAGCCTACCTCTATCACTCCATCCACGTCTTCTCCACATCATCCATCACCTCCTACCCATCCCATTTCTACTACAAGCACTTTGGATGCCAAAGTAAAAATGCATAAATCCAAACATCCACACGAATCTAACGTTCCTCATGTCCCCTTCAAAAGACATGTTGATGAAAAGAAAAATCAAATCCAAAAGCCCAATCAATCCCAAAGGCCACAAAGGCCCACCAAAGCAAAAATCAAAACCATGTGGATTGCCAAGAAAAAAGAGGTCATGCCTTCAATTGAGAAATCCCTAAAGACATCCAAAGTTGCTAATCCCAAAGCTAATCATTTGCATCCTCCATCTCCTAAATTTGTTTTGGGTCCTTATGTCCCAAAATTCACTATCCCAACACCTCCATTATCGCCACATTCTCCATCCATCAACCCTCCTATCATTTCGCATCCACCACATGTGCCAATTTTGTTCATGAACACCTTCCCCCATCACACATCCACTCCATCATTCCATCCATACTCTTTCCAACACCCCATCCACTATCCCCCATACCTCCCCCATCAAATCCCTTTAATCCATCCTCTTGCATAATCCATTCATTCTAATAAGGTTGTACCAACATCCAATGGTCGCTTTACACATGAGCTCTTATTATCTCATATTGAACTTGATGCTTTAGTCCTTCATACATCCCCTTTATCACATATCTTCCAAACCCACATCCACATCCTCGTCAAAAAAGCCAAATTTTTTTTTTTAAAAATCAAAAAAGAGAAAAGTCAAAAAAATAAAAAAAGAGAAAAAATAAAGGAAAAAAAATAGTAAAGAGAAATAATTTGTCCAATGGCGAAAACTTGGCAAACAAGCACCTTGGATAAGTACCATGATGAAAACCTAGCAAATAGGCATCATGTGTAAATCCCCCATCCAGTTTACTGCCACAATTGGAGGCAACTTCCATCTATGCATTCCCTTCCTCCATCTCCTACATCCACCTATCTTCTACATCCTATTCATCATATCCCATTTTCCCCAGTCCCTCCATCTTCCTTGTGATCTTGATAAAGACAAGGGCACATATATAAACATTTCTTTGGACACCTCTTAGCATATATTCCCCTCATCCATACACTATCATATTCCTTATCCTCCCCATCTACTTTTTTGATCCATGCATATTGTAGACACATAAAAATGACCTACGCATGCAAACTCAATTTTCTCCTTAATTCCTCTAAACATAATTAAAACATTTGATTATGTCCTTCTGTTCTAATTCAACTATTAATTAAATAATGATTAAATTATTTAATTAAATCATCTCTTTTATTCTTCCTGACTATTTAAATAAATAAATCACATTTGTTTTATTTAAATACGTCACTAATGTCTAATGTCCTCTTTAAATTAAATAAATTATTTAATTTATTTAATTAATCCATTATTTCCCTCTTGATTATTTAAATAAATATATTTTATTTAAATGCGTCTCTAATACTAAGGTCTTCTCATAATTAAATAAATTCCCTACAATTTATTTAATTATTAACCCACTCCTTCCACAATTAAATAATTGAAATTAGTTATTTAATTGTCTCATTTAATTCTCTTCCAAATTTAAATAAAAAATATTTATTTAAATTTCCCTCTTTTCAAGTAAATAATTTTAAATTATTATTTACTATCACATGACCCCACCATTTTGAATTAAATTAATATTAAATTCAAAATAGTATTTTCTTCCGTAAATTAAGTAATTTCTAAAATTATTTGATTTTCTAACTCCCTCTTTTTTTTGTGCCAAATCTTATCTCCCTGTCACACATTCTTATTCCTTGATTTGATTTCTTAAATTAAATCTTGTCCACTCATTTTGAATTCACCCTAATGTTTCCCTAACCCTAATTATGGGTTGTCATTTTGAATCTTGTCTATTGATTGTAGGGCACTTGTCAATCTTTAATCTTGTCCCTCCATCCAAAATTGCATTTTCTATAAAATGGTAATTTTATCCTCATTTTTGATATCTTGGATCTTGCATCTTGCATCTCTTGCATAGCCATTTAAAATCCTTCAACATTTTCTTAGTCTAGGCATAGTCATTGTAGCTCACACAATCTGAGGGCACAAATCATATTACAGCAAATAGAGAAGGTACAATGAAGGTGATTCATGGAGGCTTGAAGACTTGATGAGATCTTTCCTTGTTTTTATTTTATGCTTCCTTTGTTCTTCATTGCTTATTTAGGTTTGATTTTTTTTATGCATTAATTTTGCTAACCTAAATTTACCCTTAGTTACATTGGTGAACCTGCTAGGACATGCTCCTAGGATCTAATCATTAGTTAAGGCAGGTTTTGTTTGTTACAAATATTTGCATGTTTTAACCCTCATTTTGTCAAGTTTTGGGAGTGAGTTGTTGCAGGTGACCTCCTGGGTTGAAACTGACATCACCATTGCATTCAACTAATATTTTGTATGTAGGCTTAATATTCGAATTTGCAGGTTTCATGCTTGGATTGCATGGTTAAACGTCATCTATACTCATCTTTGGTTTTGAATCGCTTAGCTCATCTTCCATAGCTATTTCAAAATCTCCTTCAGTGACCATCTTGTAGAAACATGCACAAACATTCATTAAATCTGTTTTGGATAAAATTAATTTTAGATTAGTTATTTTTTTTTTATTAGTTAGATTTGATTTTTATTAGTTAATCTTGTTAATTTTGGATTTAGTTTATACTAAACTTAGATTTAAATATAAATTAGATTTTTAGTTTTTTTTTTAGATTTTTAGATTTTTTAGATTTAGATTTTTTTTTTAGATTTTTAGATTTTTTTTAGATTTTTAGATTTTTAGATTTTTTTTTTGATTTTTAGATTTTTTTAGATTTTTTTAGATTTTTAATTATTCTTTCTTAATTAGATTTTTAGATTTTTAATTAGTCTTTAATTAGAATTTTTTAGATTTGTAATTGGGTTGTTAATTTAGGTTTCTAATTTAATTTAGATTTTCAAATTAGATTTTTAGATCTTTAAATTAGATTAGAGATTTTGGGGTGATTGATTTTCTGTTTGCAATTTGTGGCAAGGAGTCTAACGTTTGTTTGCTTTTGTTTATTGTTATTTCACTAACTTAATCAAACAAACACTCCTACAAATTTGCATTTATAATTTCATGAGTTAAAATGAAGATGCATGCACATTCATCGGATTAAAAAGAACATAATCATGCATTATAACTCATTGGATTAAAATAAACTTGCATTTTTTCATAGCATTAGTTTAAAATGAACGATTGTTTGCTTCACACTACAAGCAATTAAAATGAACAAGTATTTTGTGTGTTTTGTGGTTTAGTGACAATCTCCTAAGTGTGTATGCAATTCTGTCACGCTTTGTGCGATCTGGAGAAACAAAAACACTAAAGAGTTTGTTACTTTATCACCCCTCACATTTCATTTTTGGTTTAAAATGAATAAATCTTGCTAGTGTGAGCTAAGTACATTGTGTGTGCTCTCTCTTTGTTTATGTAAACAAAGATTGATCGAACTATAAAGTACTTATTTGCTATTGTTTATCCTTAGAGGGCCTGCCTGGTGGGAAAAAGTAATCACCCTAGGGAACGACCCAATGGTAACACGCTAAAGCCAAGCAATTTCTAGCCGGTATATAAGTGTGGGTACTTGAGGAAAGTTCAAGTATCAAGAGGATTGTTTCGACAAGAAGGGCACCAATGGTCTCTTTCCGCATGGATGGTCCCCCACGAACGAAATTCTCGCATTAAAACCCTTGTTATATTTTGACCAAAAATCTTTATCTATTCTTTGGTGCAGCAATAGTCATTGCCAAGGCATCCACATTCTCACAATTCTTAGTAGAGATGATCAATCTGCCACAGGAGTTTCATGGGGGTTGGAAGCTTGGTTGACCCAAGAAGTGAGTGCAATGTAAGGTGGAGCCCGTGTGGCCAAGCTTTTGAATTCATCCGTTAAGAATAAATGTGGTTGGAGTAAAATCTGCATGGAATCCAAAAGAATATAGTCCTTTAAACCATAGGGTTGTATATGTTTTCTTTGTGTTTGTTTTCACAAATTTTCCAAGACAATATCTTTTCCAAGTGTTTTTCATACAAAATGAACAATTAAACATCCTTTTCATATCTGGAATAACACTTTAAATCTGAAACAAACTTCACAATTTGCCAAAAACTAGACTTTACAATGCATTTGCCAAAACTGCAATGCATCTGCTATCCTAGATCGCATTTTTTGCTTCTATAACTATAATCGTGTTGTTGCACTACATCTATGACCTGAAACACTGCATTTGTTGAACCTACGATGCATTTTTCATTTTGTACAACACTTGTTAAATCCTGCAACGCATCTGCCATATTGCACTGCATTTGCCATAATCTGAGATGCATCTAGCTACTCTGCAACGCATTTTCCTTCCTGCAACGCATTTGCTTCCTTAAACACCACATTTGAAACTAAAATGCATTTTACACCTAAAACGATGCATTTTCCTGTCATTAAGAAAAGTCATTGTCACGATCAAAACCCAAGACCAAACATTTTCAATCTATTTTTAGACATCTTTCCTTCACAATTTCTGTACCAAACCAGACAGACTTGCTTAGACAATCAACCATTGCACCTTTAGATTTTTCATTTGGCCTTGACAATAATCATACCTTTACATTGACATTTTCTAGACTCCACCATCATTTTCACCATAAACAAATCCCAAAGTCCTCAATTTTTGCAGACTTTAGGATAGGCAAACTTTCCTTACTTTTTCAAACCATTGCCTCAAAAATAGATTGTCATTGGACCAAGCCAAAACAAAATCAATCCTTAGTCATTGTCCTTTTGTGAGCCATTTCCAACTCATAAGTCTAGTGTGGAAACCTCGCTTTGTCATTTTGTCACCTTGTCACTTTAGTCCTCCAAACAAGTCCTTTGACAATCAAAAATCGAGATATCGGCCAAACTTTGAATGGTTAGTAAACCTTCCATAAAAGTCTATCAAAATTTAATACACCTTAAAGTTTCCTCATAACTTTCATTGTCATAGCATACTTTAGTCCCCCATCATTTGCCATAGGACATTCCTTTTTAGTCCTCATTATCACTTTGCATTGTCACCTTGCATCATTGCATTCCTTATTCCAAGAAAATACCAAAAACATAGTCTTAGTCCCATGCCATCCACCATCATGTCTTCAAATCACTATGACATGCTTTCCAATCAAATTGAATGCCAATTTATCCGTAATGGTCAAACCCAACTAGCCATGGACTTGAAAGGACTATACCCCCAATCTAAACAAAAATTCACCACAACCCATAGTCAACCACCCACATATCCATCTTACCAACAATTCATAAGTCCTAGTCCTCTATCCATCTACTATCAAGAGTCCTCTAACACCATCCATGACACTAATTCACAAAAAACTTCCATTATTCATACCCACCCTAACCTTGATAAGGGAAATAAACCATCCATCAATCTAGTCCAAACCACCACGTCCTATCCTAGTCCATCATCCTATCCTAGTCCTACATCTTGTCTCTTTTCTTCTCTCATCCTCTGATGATATCCTATGAGATACAAAAATATAATTGCATACATGATCATATCAAAATTGCATTAGCATATTTCACATCTGCATAAATTCATTCCCATAATAGCATCTGCATTCACATTACATTTACATGACATCCATCGATCTTATATACATAAAAATAGCATTTGCATTAATATGGCATATAAAGAGCATAACCATCCATATCATCAGTGCATACATCAATATCATAATAACATCATGAGGCATAATCCATACATACATAAACACACCCATAAATGCATCCATAATCATAAAGCATGGTATCCATGGGTCACATCATACATCTCATAATCCATGAATGCATCCATCTCATCATACCATTATCATCAACATATAAAATAGGACCATCATGGCATATAATCATAAAATCACCATCGTAAATGCATCACATCGAATCACATCACATTGCATCATATAAAGCATAAAAACATCATAATGCATAGGATCATAAAACAAAGCATGTAGTCTGCATCAAAATCATCTCATATATATATCTCAAAGTAATAATGTCACAAGATAAAGTCTAGAGGCATCCCAAAAATGGAGCTCATAGGCTCAAAAGTCATATATATCAACTGTCTCATAACAATAAACAAAACATAAGCCTTAGGTTGTGCCCTCTCCATCTCGTGGAGGTGAAGAATGAGGTGAGTGGTGCTGACTCATCAGCTCAACTATAACTTGTGCTGATGATGTATCCTGACTCTGAGATCCTGAGGGGTTGATGACTAGGGATTGACTTTGCTCTGACTGGTGTTCTGATGACACTGACCTATGATTTTGGTTCGACCTATGTCCTAGTGAGTGCCTGTGACTGTGTGACATGTGCCCAGATGACTTCCCTGATGATGTGGACCCGCCTACACTAGTGTGTGTACTGATGCTCGTGTGAGTCTTGTTGCCATTGCATGTCCTACTATCCAACCTAGACAGCCCAGGATCTCATCTCTCTGGTGGTACAACCTACTCATATAGTACCCTATATTTGCCTCTGCTCTCACTAACCCTGGCCAGCTCTCTGTCCTTATCTCCTGGCGGTCCTATGCACAACTCGGCAAACTCCCTCACCCACCTCTTTGAATCTTGTTACCTAATCACAACCTAGTCCCTCTCCACTCGTACAACCTTGAGCTTTGTTGATAACGCATTGTTCTAATACAAGGTAGCGTCTAACCTGCTCTGGAGGTCTACCGACCTCTGATCCACTATGGCATCTCAGGGCAAAATCGAAGGCATGTCACTCTCATCATCCCCGTCTATCATCCTCTCATAGAGCTGCCTCTCTACCTCATCCATTTCTCTATCAATCTCAGGCTCCTCCTCATCATCACTTGTATCCTACTCTCCCCTAACTCCCTCCTCTCCCACCTTGGCATCCAACGCCCTTGCATCTGGTTGTACCTCCTCCACCTCTGCTCAGGCCTCCTCCTAATTTCCCTCCCCCTCTAGCTTCTCCTCCTCCTACCTAACATCCTCCTCATCTCTCTCCTACTCCTCTACCACCTCTGGGATAGCATCTAAGGCTACTCTGTCCACTTGCTGCCTCACCCTCTGGGCATGCCTCCCTTTGTCCCCTCCTCTTCTCCTCCTACCGCCACCCCTATCATCTCCTTCATCATCTCCTCCTCCATCTCCACCTCCTCTCCCACTATCTCCCTAGCCTCCATCCTTGCCTCTTCCTCTACCTCCCTGACCTCTGCACTGGATGCATGGAATAATTGATCTCTAATCCATCAGTACCGACCCATCAAGATCTATCAAGGGAATCAATCTATGAGTCTGCCACCATAAGTCAAAGTCTATCATCATCCCTGCATCTACAAGACCCCCACTCCAATCCCATGGTTGCGCCACTAGCCCATCTATCTACTACTTTGCAAAAGGCACTGATATGGTTGGACCCTAGGCAGGCTCTCGTGATGACCGTGCATACTCTGCGGTCCCCATAGGCACATGCCCTGCTGCTCCCCAAACTGTTGGAGTACCCACTGAGGCAAGTACATCTCAATAATCAGATATGACTGCACAGTACGACCAATAAGATACCTGAATTTCTTGTAAAATGATAAGCGATCGGCCTCTCTGGCCCACTGAACACAATCTCTTTATGGCCTCCAAACAAATGAAGTTATCATGTCAATCTGGTGTCTCCATTACCCTATTTCCCCCACTCTATTCTATTGAAGGGCACCCATGTACAAATACACATAAGGCATACCCACCACAAGTTGTGGCCTCTGAATAGGTGGCCGAAAGATGAGAATATGCTCCCAAGCCCAGATCATAAGTAAGGTCGTACTATAGTTGATGTCGATCCCTCCCCTATAGACTACCTCATGTAGCTGGTGATATAACATACCCAGTAACATGGCCCCTAGGCAAAGATTGTCCTATCCTACCGCATTTGCACCAAGACATCTCCCCATCCAATCGGGAACCCATGTCCCCAATGATCTGGAATCAAAATCCCTACAATCAGGGTGCACAACATGGCATCCCACAGTGGGTAGTGCTTTGCAAGATACTCCCACCGAATCTCGTAACCATCAACACCAAGGCCCAGGCCATCATCTACCTCATAGATCTCAGTCATAGCCTATACACCACGGTGTGGATCATACACCATCCACTCTCCTCTTATGGGAATGTGAAGGATTTGATACACATCCTCCATGATAATGGTGGTTTTTCTTGTCGGCAAGTGGAAGGAGCAAGTCTTTGAGTGCCATCTCTCACACAGTGTTGTCAGTAGCCCCCTATTAGCTCGGATGATGGGCATATAGCTAACATAGTACAATCCCAATCTCATCAATCATCCCTGCTCCTGGTCTGATAGTTGATCTTGGAAGGCGTAAGTCGAGGGCCTGGAATCATGCGTGTAGATCGGTGGTACTCGTTTCTACACATGCAGAAACAAGCATTAGTACATCATTAAATATCATTTTTACCATCTATCTAGCTAAGAATGAACAAAAAGTCAGCCTAAAACTAAGGCAACTCTGGTCAAACTTGGTCAAAGTCAAATGTGTCACATTGACTTCATTTTCATCAAGGTTTTGCGTTTGCATCGTATTGTACATCAAATGTGTCACAATATAACGTTTGTGTCATTTTGACTCGCAAATGTGACTCTTTCATTCAATTGCATCTCACAGCAATCACATGCATCATTAACAAATGAATGTGTCCCTAGGCTTCGCGCTTGCGTCGCAAAATTGCAAATACGTCGTAATTTATGTCATTTATGTTACAAAATTGTGAATGCATCGCAATTTGTAGCGAATGTGTTGCACTACATTGGAATACCCAACGAGTTGGTTGCATTTGCATTGAAACGCATCAAATGCGTCGAACACCACTACGAATGTGACTTATGCGAATGTGTTTGCGTCGTAACACATTCGTTGACCTCCCTAAAAACCCTAAAAAAGCACACAAAATGAGAAAATGATAAAGTGGGTTCAGGGTACATACCGCGGGGTCCGCGCCCTCTAGCCGTTTGAAAGTCCGAACGATGTATCCGCAATGCTCGGTCACTAGAATCACCATCTTCGCACGCAGTCTCTTTGCTCTGAGCTCTCTGAATTTGCAAGTGAAATTAAAAAATGAATTGACGTTTTACCCATTTTCAACCTATTTATAGGGTCAAAGTGGGAATTTCTTCAAAAATTTATTATTAGAGACTCTTTTGACTACCTTTGACCGACCTTTTCATTGCCTTACTGTCATCCGATTTTGAAACCAATCACGCCATTGACTTTTTGGGCATCCAATTAGGTTATCGGGACACTTTCCAAAAAATTTTGACCCCAAGCCAAAATTTAAAAAAAATCCCAAGGGGGCATAAGCACTTCGTACCTCTGCTGGGGCATGTTTTTGACTAGTTTTCTTTTCCATAATGCGATAGGCTGCATTATGACAAAGAGGGGAAAAAATGTACACATAAAATTGACCTAGGCCTGCGAACTCAATTTTCTCCATAATTCTTCTAAACATAATTAAAATACTTGATTATGTCCTCCTATCCAAATTCAACTATTAATTAAATAATGATTAATTATTTAATTAATTCACCTCTTTTATTCTTCCTAACTATTTAAATAAATAAATTATATTTACTTTATTTAAATACGCCACTAATGTCTAATGTCCTCTTTAAATTAAATAAATTATTAAATTTATTGAATCCATTATTTCCCCCTTTGATTATTTAAATAAATAAATTTTATTTATGTAAATACATCTCTAATATTAATGTCTCCTCATAATTAAATAAATCCCCCACAATTTATTTAATTATTAACCCACTTCTTTCACAATTAAATAATTAAAATTAATTATTTAATTGTCTCATATAATTCTCTTCTAAATTTAAATAAAAATCATTTATCTCAATTTCCCTCTTTCCAAGTAAATAATTTTAAATTATTATTTACTGTCACATGACCCCACCATTTTGAGTTAAATCAATTTTTAATTCAAAATAGTATTTCCCTCCCATAAATCAAGTAATTTCTAAAATTATTTAATTTTCTAACTCTCTTTTTTTGTGTCATATCTTATCTCCCTGTCCCATTAATTCTTATTCCTTGATTTGATTTTCTCAAATTAAATCTTGTCAACTCATTTTGAATTCACCCTAATCTTTCCCTAACCCTAATTGTGGGTTGTCATTTTGAATTTTGACCATTGATTCTAAGGCACTTCTCAATCTTCAATCTTGTCCATTCATCCAAAATTGCAGTTTCTATAAAATGGCAATTTTGTCTTCATTTTTGGCATCTTGAATCTTGCATATCTTGGTGTCTTGCATCTTGCATCTCTTATTTTCTTGTCTTCATACTTGTCATTTTGCTAGCTATTTTGCATGTAGAACTTAGTTTTACTTGCATAGCCATTTACAATCCTTCAACATTTGCTTAGTCTAGGCATAGTCATTGTAGCTCACATATAAATAAATCTGAGGGCTAAAATCATATTGCAGTAAATAGAGAAGGTACAATGAAGGTCATTCATGGAGGCTTGAAGACTTGGTGAGATCTTTCCTTGTTTTTACTTGATGCTTCCTTTGTTTTTCATTTCTTACTTAGGTTTGATTTTGTTTATGCTTTAATCTAGCTAACCTAAAATTTACCCTATGTTACACTTATTATCTACATCCATCTACCTTCATCATCCATCCAATCATGCCACCATCCATCTCCCTTTCTTATCTATATCTCTTATCCATGTTCATCTCACTCCCTTATTCACCCATCTTGTTATCTGCCATCCCTCTTGCCTCGTCACACATGACATATTTAGAGTGGGGAAATCTCTTTATTTGTGACACATTCCTTGGAGACATCGTCCATCCATCCCTCCAAGTAATTTGTTCCATATCCCCATCCTTATCTTCCTGTCTACCCATCCACTAATCTTGTTCCATCTTTTCATCCTTATCTCCCCCATCCATTTTTTCATCCAATAATCCATTCCATCCTTCCAAATACTTATCCCTCTATCCACCTATCCTAGCATCTTTCTATCTCCACATCTTTATCCATCCATCCATTTACCTCTATTTTCCTTCCATCTCATAATCCCTTGTCATTGGTATCTAGCTATAGGCTACTCCCACGCAATCCAATGTCATACATTACACTATCATCACTCCTATCTATTTCCTACATCTTCCCAATATCTTATCATTTTTCATCACTCATCTATCCATCATCTCATCCTCCCAATTCATCTTCTAATGATCTGAATAATTATCCCATCCCTAAGCTTCACGTAATCCACATCTTAGACATATCAACCATCCCATCCGCACAGCCTATCCTGGCTCATCATATCAACTCCATCATCGTATTTACTTATCATGGTAATCTCATTTTCCTTTATCCATTGTTTGTCTTTGGCCTTGTGTCCAACTACGTTGTCCCTGCGCTTTCACGTAGGCAAGGTCAATCATTTGGTCCACCCCTAGGGCTTTGCTTCTTGTCTAGTCTGTCATCTTCCATCGTTTATCTTTGGCCTTGTGTCGAACTACATAGCCCTTGCGCCTTCATGTAGGAAAGATCGATCATTTGATCTTCCCCCAGGGCATTTGTCCATCCAATTTGCACCATCCATCAAGGTCTTCATTGTCATCTTTCTGCTTTTATCCATGGCCTTATTTCGAACTACGAGGGCTCTACGCTTTCACGTAGGCAAGGCTGATCTTTGATCAACCCTCGAGCCCCTAAGTCTTTAGGGTGTGTCGGTCTTGTGTCCCCTAGGTCTTTAGGGTGTGTCGGTGTTGTGTCTCCTAGGTCTTTAGGATGTGTCTATTTTGTCATCTTGTCATCTTATGTCTTGTCATCTTGTCATGTCATCAAGTATGTCCCTATCCTAGCTGGTGCTTCCAAAATAAAGGTCACTAGTATCACGAGATCTAATCAATTTTGAGTATCCTGAGTCATGTCGATCATTTAGTTTAATATCCATCTTTGGTCTCAACAGGATGTATCCTTCCTAATAGACCTCATCAACGCCATCCATCCTCTTGATCCTATGGCAAAGGACATTTTAAAATTGATTGCGATCTTTTGATGCTTTTGACTTTTATTTATCATTTGAGCTCCCTATCATTACTTGTCAAGACCGCCATGATCTATCATATTATGGTGTGTTTTGACTAATTAACATAGGGGCATATCTTGATCTTTGTTTGTTGTTGTCTTCTTGGTTGTCCCACATAGTACCCACCAAGACCCCTGAGGTCTTGTGTTATGCCGGGGAATCCTTTTGTGCTTGTGGTTATCCCAATACCTGGCCTGAGCAAAGTCATCACGACTTTGGAGTGTTGGGATAGCCTACTAGTTTGTTGTGTTTGTGTATGCATTAGACACTAATCCACCTTGGTTTCACATACCATGGTACCCGGTGTCTTATGCTATAGCAAAAATCAGTGCTCCAAAAATGGTAAATTGCATTAGGACTGCATTTCATTTTCTCTTCCATTGCATTGTATCTTTACCTCCATCATCTTCATTCATTTTAACCATCTCACATCTCCATCCAATCCTAATCCATTCAATCTAGCACAAATCATCTAATCACATCTTAGGTCTTGTTCCCAACCTTGCTACAAGCCTTGACCCAATCATCATCATCATCATTGCGATATATCCTTCCCTATCCTTTTGTGTTGTTTTGGGATGTATCCTTCCCTCATCAACAACACTATCATCATCAGTAGCAGCATGATGTATCCCTCCCTATCCTAGTATTGTTTTGGAATGTATTCTTCCCTCATCAACAACACTCCATCAACCATCAGTCCATCCTGGCTTGTCGTTTGACTGGGGCAACATCATATTTGTCCTTGAATCCATTTGTGCTTTCCTTTATCTCTTCCTCCCATCGGGCGTGCCAAAAATGTGTGCAGGTGTTTTATCTAAGCCTAAAATGCAAAACCAAAATAAATTCAAACAAAGAAAACAAAAGCAACACCTCGTATTAGGCATGAGTTAAACTTGAACAAATGCAAGAAAAGGAACGATATTACCTTGTCCAAGTTGATCGATTGGTTGGCCCTTTCGATTCGTTCGATTTGTGTGCTCCTAGACCAATTTCAACAGCACAACGGCTTGTTGTAGCTTGATTTGGATGCAAGATGATGGCTGGAGATTGAAGGCTTGAGATGGGTTGAGAGGATGAGAACTTGAATGTGGTAGATTGTGAATGAGAGTGGTTAGAGAATGTTTGAGAGTGAATGAATGTGTTGCTTGAATGGTTCTTTTCTTGAATGAGAGTGAATACAAAATTATCTAACTCTTGTCTAACCTCTTCAATTTGAGACCAAGTCTTATAATTTAAAGAAGAATGGATGGCTAGGATTTAGCCATCATGGACAAGATGAAGGGTTGTGGTGAGTTGAGGACTCACAAGTCCTCACATCTTTCCATGTGGAATGTGAGGTGTGAAGAGGACAAATGATGTGGAAAAGGACATGTGAGATGGAGGTACTTGTAAGTACATTGGGATTTGGGGAAGATTCCTCAAAAAGGAAGGCATTGTCCCCATATGAGGCTGATGGTGACAAGTGAGGAATTTTAGAAAGTCCTATCTTGTCACCATGGGGATGGAAGAAGTTGTTGGAGAAATAAATGTGAATTTTAAATTCACATGATTGGAAGTACCCAGTGGATAAGACAAGGTCCTCCTAAAGGAGGTCCTTATCTCATGTGACTAATGTGACCTATGAAAGGTTATGGGGAAGAGAAATGCATGGGAGGAATAAATGTGAATTTTTAATTCACATGGGGAAGAGGTCAATACCTGATAAGGAAAGTACCTATGAAAGGTTGACTTAGAGGACATACCAGAAAAGGTAAGTGATTAGATTAAGGTTGTGCAAACATGTGATTAGAAAAAGTTAATGAAGATTAGAGGCAAGTGGCTAAATATGGAGGATGTGACATTAATCTTGATTAAGGATGTGCACATCTTAGTCAAGGATTAATTAGAATAATTCAGATTAGAGGAAAGGTTATGGAGGATGGGACAAGGAGAGAGAAAAAATGAATTTAAAATTGAAGAAGATAAATGACTAAAATAAATAAATTGATACATTTATTTAATCTAGAGAAGAAATGGTATGGATAAAGTATTTAATTAAATACTTTTAGAAACCTTAGAGGAAGGGGAAATATTAATTAAATAGGTAATTTAATTAATATAGGTGAAATAGACGAATAAATGATAAGATTTTGATCATATGGGAGTAGTCAAATTTGGATGTCTACAATCCCATTTGTAGGCTTGTCATTAATTATTTTGGTTATGTAAAGAGGACCATCGAGTGCATGTTTAATTATTTCATTTTGTGAGAAAACAATTTCAAGAGATAATTTGGTTTTCCCTTACAAGGTTGAATGTTAATGAATCCAATCATAGCATCAAAGTCTAAAGCGGTTTGACTAGTGTCAACACTATAAGTGAAAGAGTTGGAAAACCCAAGATCCACAGCTAATGTACTAGCACGGGATGACATGAGTCTCAAAATACACCTCACTAGAGTATTGACAATAGGACACCAGGTTATAAAACTCATACAAGTTTCACCAAACCAAAAGTGTACCCAGAAATACAAAACACAAGAAAGGATATTGCAATTTTCAGATCTAGCATATGAGATTTACTGATTTTAGAATGCAAAAACTTGAAAATGATGTCTTTTGAATGCAAATTTTACTTTTGAATAATGCACTTTGATCAATTGACTTAAATGCAAAAAACTACAGAAAACAACAACTTCTAAAACTAAAACTGAGATCTGTAAATAGCAATAAATAAAATAGACAGAGGCAAATTTATACCCAAAAAGTTGAAAAATTACATGTACAAGGATAGGTTCACCCACGGGAAAATAGGTCTTTGTGTAGGGATTTAAAAAATTAAAATGTGAGTTTTTTATTTAATATTTAAGTTCTCTATTTTAGTTGCAGACAGATTCTTTCAGTTATAGATTTCTAGAATTTGGTGATTAAATTCACATGCAATTTGATGGAAAAAATCAAACAAAATGATAACTTTTTTAATGCAATTTTGACTGAAATTCTGATCTAAATGACTAAAAGACACTCTTGATACAACTAATATGAAAGATTTATGCAATATTTTTGGATTTTTGTGAATTTAAGTGATGCAAAATGCAATTTTGAAACCCTAAATGAGATGCAAAATAAACTAATGTAAATCCTAGATCTAGGGCTTTAGAGACTTCCAAATCAGAATTTATGATGTACAATGTTAGGTTCACCAAAATTAAATGTTGGGAAAAGGGGAGAATGAATTCAACCAATGTGGAATAATGAAATGGCCTAGGATTCAAACACACATTTCCCCAATTTCATTAGAAAGAGAGAAGATCACAAAGGGATAGGATTGACATTCAACTTTGAGGTGAGTCAACCCTATTTTGGACCTTGGATCTCTACTTTCTTATGATAGAAATGACTTATTTGCAATATTTTGGAATAATTTAAAGTGCATTAACTAAATGAATTATGTGACCTAATGCTTGAAATACAGAATTTTGTTATAACAAAAACAAAAACGACAATTTGCATGCAGATCTAAGAAGGATCTGATAGTGTGCACATATGATAAAAAATAGGTTTCAGGGCCTGATCAGGGATACATTCGTCTAGGCGTGAATGGGTCACCCAGGGGTGAATGGGTCGTAGTGTAGGGGTCCAAAATTAGTTTTTATAGTCCTCTCATCCTAGATCTAAGCTTATAATTTCTCTAGATTTGACTATCAGAAAGCCGAAAATAAAATCTATAAGTGATTTTTTGTAACTTGACAACAATGATGACAACTTATGCAACTTTGAAAAATTGCTCCTTTGATCAACTTTCAATCCTTCTTCAACTATAAATCTGCACATACAAAGAGAGAAACAAAAATGTTTGTTTTTGGGTGAATGGGGGTTTTCCTTATTCAAACCCCATGTTTGATAATTAAACCTTGATAATGAAAATATGGCAAAATGAAGGAATTGATGAATGAACAAATCTTGTTACAACTAACCAAACCCTTAATGGTTGTCCTTAGAGGACTGAAGTCAAACACATCACTCAAAGGCTTGGATCTTGCATGAATTGGCTTGATTTATTGATGCTTGAATGCTTGCTTGAATTCTTGAAACTTACATCACAATGTTAGCTCCAAAACATGACATGAACACATATGAACTTTGACATGATGATATGATCTTGATTGTTGTTGTAGATGACGGATAAATCTACTCGCCAATGCTCTTGACAATTATATTTTCTCATTTGAAGTCTTGGTAATGTTGCTTCTTAATTGTTAGATTTGAATTGATAAAAAGACTATATTTATAGGTGTTTATCTAATTTCCCAAAAATTAGATTCCAAAAGCCGACACTTGAAACTTGAATTTGAATCATTAAAATTCCGCTAAAAACATATTAAAAATTGGGTCCTAGGACTTAAAGGGGACCCAACTCCAGGACACTCAATTTTCAAGGTGATTTAATTAATGTTGAAAATTGTTTAATATAGGTCTCCCTTTTGGAAAATGGGAATAATGAAGCTTTGTAATACATAATTTGGTCAATTAGAAGCTTAATTAAGTCTAATTAATTAAGGGGATGAAAATCTAGTGTGAAATTGTAAAGGTATACAATTTCCTACACTATAATATCATCAAATAAAACTAATACAAACTTCCTCAAAAATTTACTTACAATAGAGTTCATCAAACTTTGAAATATAGATGGTGCATTGGTAAGTCCAAATGTGTAATGTCTTGTTCTCAATCCTAATTTTTTCAGTGACCATTAGCCTATTTTTGGAGTTCCCATAGGCTAAATGGAAGGGTAAGGTGATTCCAAGATCCTTGGAGGATGTAGTGGCAATAGTTCTTGGTTTCTTATGTTGGCTTTGAGCTCAAGGATTGATTTTGGTTTGAATGAAACTCTCTGCAGTGTTATCAAACGATCTAGGTGTTCTTCAAACTTCTTAGAGAGCATGTTTTTTTTTAGAAAGTCCCAAAAATGGCCTCATTCACTCATCCAATGCCTCCACGTCTCCTTGGTAGAGTCAGAATTGGATTCTGAGTTGATTTAGGATTTTTTGTCATAAGGGGTAAAAAATTTAATATTTCACTTAAGTGTAATGTGTAAATTATTATTATTTTATTTCACTTAAGTAATTAAATTTTGTAAAGTGGAAAAGGACCCCAATTTTTATGCCTAGACTAGAGAAGGGGAACGTTGGCACATGAGAGTTTATTATTAATTAAAAAAAAGGTGTTTTCAAAAAGGTGGGAATTATATTATTATTTTAAATTGCTTTATTTCCCTCCAAAAGATATATAAGGAGGTTAGGGGTAGCTCATTTGGACATGTTGATTTGAGATAACAAAGTGTTGCTTCTTTGGGGATTGAATCCTTCAAGGCTTTGAGGATGAAAACCCTCAAGGTTGTTCTAGTTTTGAAGTTGAAAGACACTCCCTAGTTGGACATTGGTGTGGCTTCACTGCAGGAGTCACCATTGGAGTTATTAGTGAAAATTTCATTATCTTTCTTTCATGGAGATTTTTGGCATGTTCTAGTATAATTTGGTGTGCATTTGAAGTTTTTGAAGCTACATATTTTTGGTGTGTTGGTTTCAAACTTTTTCCAGTTGTTGGGTCGTACCATTCTTCTACCTGGTCATACCACCTTTTTGTAGTTGTTGATTGAAGAATGAGGAATCATTTTGTGAGTTTTTACCAATGAATTTCCTAGTGTAGGTGATGATGTTTTGATTAATTTCTAGTCCTAAGGTGGATTTTTTTATTTATGGGATTTGATCACCCCTTTCCCCAGATTGTACCATTACTAGGGGGCGACATGTTGGTTCCTTGGGGAATTGCCCCATACTTGTAGCCTTATTGAGACCTAATGAGGGAGTCTAAACCTTAATGAACTATTATTGATCATTTCATGGTGTTATTTGATGATTTGGAGAGGCTCCTAGGAAGTTGTGCTAGTGACAAGCTTGTTGGTTTTGCATATCAAACCGTTGTAGCAGTGTATCAGTTTTGATACAAACTCATTTAATCATATTTATGGGGAGTATGCTTGCTAAAGATGTTACAATTTTAGCTTGTTTACAAGTGGGTATTCATGTGGGGTTGCTCATTTCATAGTTTAGTCATATTTTTGTAGCTATATAACTGATTTGTAACTATTGGTAGCATATTTTAATGAGCATATATTGTAACACCATTTGGTAGTACCGTTGGTGACTTGGCTCTTATTTTATTTGCTATTCACCCCACTGAATAAGTCATTTATTTCTCACTCCATTTAATAAGTGGTATCTTATTACCCACTAAATAAGTTGATTGCTTTGTATTGACCTACTGTATAAGTGGTTCTTGGTTTGCACTCACCGCTGAAAAGAAAAAGAGTTGTTACTTTCATTGTACCCACTACAAAATTGGAAGTTTAATACTCACCCCACTGAACAAGTGGTTATTTTAGTAGCATTGCAATGTAAAACTTGTCATCATATGCTCTCACCTTTCCCGCATTAGGATTTTGGTATCATAAAGTGGAAGGTTTGATTTCAATTGATTACAATTTTTCATGTATTGATGCTAACAAGTTGTTTAAAATTCAAAAAAAAAGTGAATATTGCAGTGGTATCAGAGTTGGTCATCCTGCCAGCCTATGCCCTTAACACTTGTTTGCAGCTACTAAAATTTCTCTAAGTGATAGAGAAGTCAAATACTACAACAAAGAACAAAGAAGGTAGTTGTTTGAAATTCCTTAGATTCCAGTTGAGGAAACCTTTTCAGAGGCCCTCAGAGCCCGATAGAATCTAGAGGGTGAGAGTGGTAATTCAACAAAGATCATGGCAGAAAGGGATAAGGGAAAAACCCAGCCAGATATTGGAATTAATGTGTCTCAACCTTAGTGAGTCCCATGATTAATTAATTAATTGTTTTCCCTAAGTTGCTGATTTTATTTATTAAATGCAAAATTATATGTTTCCAAATTAAGTCACTTTGTGGGACCTAGCGGAGAGTTGGCATCCTACTTGCAAGGTGCAAAGGACAATATTACATGACACTTTTCACATGGGTGCTCATTTGGGAAGAAGTAAACATTAAAGCCTCTAAAATATGTGCCATGTTGACATGGGGTAGTCTAATTCGGAAGGAAGACTTTGGTGGGGCCCACTTGTGAGCATGTTTATCTCTTCAAAAAAGCGGAAGCAAGGAAGGGTGACACTTGTCACCTAGGCACTCATTTGAGCCTTGATCATTTTTCAAACATTTAGGATGAGCTCCATGATGATATGTGGCATGTGTTTGAATTGTTGGTTGAAGCTCAGAAAGGAATGTTACTAAATGAAGACTGAGTTTTCACTTGGAGTGACTAGGAGTCAAGGTTGAGTTCTAATTTGGCAATTGACTTTATTTTCTCTATGGGACACTTAACATGTGAGGTTACTTTATTTTTGGAATTACAATCCTTGCATGTGCTTGCATGTTGTTACATGTTGCAATGGTTGCTAATTGGGTCACTAGGGACTTGTGCATGTTGCCAGTTTTAGTTTGCATGCATGTAGAGATTGTGGGATTGACACATGGAAATATTGGTGCCTTAGTGCATTTGTTGAGAATGTGTGATTGTAATATCTGAGATCCATTATGCTATCAAATTCACTCTAGAATCTTGTATCACAGTGAATCAACTCTTGTAAGAGCATAGACTCTGAGATTTTTGTTGTAATAGCTTTTAATAGTAATATAATTGATTTTTTCTTTGGTTTATGGGTTTTTCCCCGAAAGGGTTTTCCCACGTAAATTATGTCTTGTGGTTTATTGCTTTAAATTTGAAATAGCTAAAAGAATGTGCATTCTTAAATGAAATTGTAAAAGTTAAAGGATTTGAAATAAAGTTTTGCAACCCTCTCCTAATTGATTTGCATTAGGAAAGTATTTTCGCACTACTTGACTTTTAGTTGGTATTGAAGCCTGGATAGCTTTGTTGTCTTTGTCGGCTTTGAAGGATTTTTTGTGTAGATCTAGATTCAATGGGAGTTCTGTAGAGAAAAAATTTGTAATCTTGTTGAAGGTTTAAGATGGAGAGGACATCTAAAAGAATAGAGATGGACAAATTTAATGGCAGCAATTTTGAGTTGTGGAAAATCAAAATGGAGGATATGCTCATAGATAGAGATCTATGGGCTGCAATATCTAGTACAAAACCAGCAACAACCTCAGAAGAGCATTGGAACCTAATGGATCAGAAAGCCAAGGGTCCGATAAGACTCTATTTGTTTGATTTTAAGCTTCTAAATGTCCATGAGGAGAATACTGTAGCTAAGATTTAGAAGAAACTTGGTGATATTTATCAAGGGAAATCCTTGGTGAATAATCTATTCCTAAGATAATTTGTATTCTCTGAGGATGGAGGAAGGAGGATCATTTGTTGATCACTTGAATGCATTTAATATGTTTGTTACTCAACTAGGTTTTGTTGGTGTGAAGATTGATGATGAGAACCGTCACATGCTTTTGTAATGATCTTTGTCAAATTCATGGGACCATTGGTGATGGCTATTGGAAGTACAACAACCACTTTGAAAATGGAAGATGTGGTTGCTTTGCTATTTTCTAAAGAGATGCAGAGGAAATCTTCTGAGATGGCCAAGGAGGATTTTTTTGTTCATGGTAGATCAAAGGATAAAGGCAAGAAAAAGGACAAGAATTTAAAGTCCAAATCTCCAATGAGATCTAAGTCTCTTGGTAAAAATTCTAAGGCTAAATGTTGGAACTATGGTAAATACGATCACATTCAGAATTATTGCAAAGAGGAGGAAAAGAAGAAAAATGATAAGTCCTATAATTCTAAATTCTCTATTGAATATGCAAAAGCATTTGTCATAGCCTTGTAAATGCATGCATCAGAAGATTTTTGGTTGATAGACTCAAGTGCCTCTTTCCACATGACCCCTCACAGCTCAGTTGGTTCTCAAAGTATGAAGAGTATGATGGTGGGAAGGTGTACCTAGGTGATGACTCTCACTTGAAGATTATTAGTCATGGAAGAGTTAGGATCTGATTCCTTGATGGTAGAGTGAAGAGGATTGATGGTGTACTACATATTCTTGGTTTAGAACGGAACCTACTTTCAACGAGTAAGTTGAGTGATTTGGGAATGCAAGTTATTTTCTTGAGTGGTGGATGCAAGATGACCAAAGGTTGTATGGTTCTTTTTAAGGGTGTTTGGGTTTCCACCTTGTATAATCTGGATGCATGCACGGTTCAGTGCAATAGTACTCCAGTGAAGTCTAAGAAAAGGGCTTTGGATTCTTCATCCTCACCATCAGATTGAGTAGAGAAGAAGATTGTGGTTTCTACATCTGATGGTCATTATTTTTGGGTACCTAAGGGTGCCAATGCTTTGGAAATAAAACTTCATGTTGAGAAAACAATTTTGTGGCACCAAAGGTTTGGCCATATTAGTGAGAAGGGTCTTAGATCCCTAAAAAATAAGAGCCTTGTTGAAGGCCTTGATGATTGTAATCTTGAGTTTTAATTTTGTGAATATTGTATATACGGAAAACAACACCATGTTTCCTTTACTCTAGTTCTTATAAAAATTTTGGGGTTTTGGATTATGTGCATTATGATGTGTTTGGTCCTATTAATGTTCCTTTGTTGTCTAGATTTGTGTATTTTATCTCATTCATAGATTACTATTCTAGAAGGACATTTGTGCACTTTCTCAAAAGTAAATCTAAAGTTTTCAATCAGTTTAAGGAATTCAAATCTTTGGTTGAAGACCAAATTGGTAGGAAAGTCAAGTGCTTGAGGACAGATAACGGAGGTGAGTTTTGTTCCATAGAATTTGATGGGTTTTGTAAGGACCATGGGATTGAGATACATAAGACAACTCCATATACCCCATAGCAAAATAGAGTTGAGGAGAGGATAATATAACACTAATGGAGAGGGCTAGGAGTATGCTAAGTGGTGTTGGCCTTGAATAGAAGTTATGGGTTGAAGTTGTAGCCACTACATGTTATCTGATTAATAGATCTCCTACTTCGATACTTGTTGAAAAGAAACCTGTTGAGGCATGGTTTGGCAAGAATCCTTTGATGAGACATCTTAGAGTATTTGGTTGTGATGCATATGTTCATGTGCCTCATGTGAGAAGATATAATTTGGAGAACAAGGCAGTGAAGTGTATCTTCATCAGCTATGGTGTCGATGTGAAAGGGTACAAGCTTTGGGATCTAGTTGCAAAGAAGGTGCTCTATAATAGAAGTGTGAATTTCATGAGCTGAAACCTTCCAAAATTGATCTACAACCAGAGAAGGAAGAGAAGAAGAAGGATGTAGTTCAAATTCCACCCACTCCTAAGAGAAATGAACTATGTACTCCAGTTGGACCTAATCATGAGGAGAGCTCTAGCAGCTCTGAAATCTCTAAAGAATATCAAGAACCTCAACCTTAATAGTTGATGAGGTCTACATGAGAGAGGTAGAAATCAGATAGATTTGGGTATTTTATGTTGGATTCTAGATGCATATTTACTTTGATTGCTAGCGCTAATGATCCTAGGGCAGTTATATAGGATATGGGAATTCATGATACATATTCCTTGATGGAAGCCATGAATGAAGAGATGGTTGCATTCAAGAAGAATGCTACATGGGATCTGGTACCTTTTCTTGATGGATGAAAACTCATTGGTTATAAATGGGTGCTCAAGAAGAAAATGGGTCTTGATCTAGTAGTTTTAAGAATCTTAAGGCAAGGTTCGTCACGAAGGGATATTCCCAGATGGAGGGAATATATTATGGGGAGATTTTCTCTCTTATAGCTAAGTTGGCATCCATTCATTTCTTGTTATCATTTGCAATAGCTTATGAATTTGAAGTCGAGTAAATAGATATGAAGACAACTTTCCTTCATGGTGACTTGGAGGAGGAAATTTATATGTCACAACAAGAGCATTTTATCATGAAAGGTAAAGAGAATCTAGTGTGCAAGTTGAGAAAATATTTGTATGGTCTAAATAAATCTTCTAGGATGTGGTACCAAAATTTTAACACCTATGTGTTGTCCTTAAGATTTTTTAGATCCAAATATGACCATTGTGTCTATTAAAAGACTAATTATGGTTGCATTCTCATTATTGTCTTGTATGTGGATGATATGTTGTTTATTGGGAATGGAAAAAGTATGATTTTAGATTTGAAGTCTCAATTGTTAGCACAGTTTGAGATGAAAGATCTAGGTGCAGTGAGGTATATTCTAGGAATTAAGATCGGAAGAGATAGAGCTAACAGAATAATTTGGCTAAGCCAGAGCAAGTATGTGAACTCTATGTTGGAGAGATTCAACATAACTACTTGCAGACAAATGGTTTTTCCAGTTGTACAAGGGACGAAGCTTTTTGTGGAAGATTGTCCAAAATCTCTTATCGAGATGGAGGATGTGACTAGAGATTTCCTTATGGAAGTGATGTTTGCAGCTTGATGTATACTATGGTTTGTATTAGTCCAAACATTGCCCAAGTAGTGGGAGTCCTTGGTCGGTTTATGGCTAATCCCGGATAGGTGCATTGGGCTGCAGTGAAGAGAGTGTTTAGGTACTTACAGGGTACTTCTGAGTATTCCCATGTTTTCATGTTTATCCTACTAGACCTTGATATTTAGTGATCATTCATGGATATGTGGATTCTGATTGGGCAAGTGACATTGATAGAAGAAGATCCACTAGAGGATATGTTTTCACAATGTTTGGTGGTACTATAAGTTGGATGAGTAAGCAAAAAGTTGTAGTCGCTTTGTCCACTACTAAAGTGGAGTACATGGGAGCTACTTATGCTTGAAAATAAGCCATTTGGCTTAAGAGACTATGTTCAAATATTGGTTTTGATGTAGGATAGATTACTATTTGTTGTGATAGCCAAAATTTTATACGTTTAGTGAAGAATCCTACTTTCCATCCCAAAACAAAGCACATTGATGTGTAGTTTCATTTTGTTCATGATATGGTGGAAGATGGAAAGGTGAACATGGAAAATGTGGACACTTCAACGAATGTTGTAGATGCACTGACAAAGCTAGTGAGCACAAAGAAGTTCAAATGGTATGTCAGTTCTATGGGCCTTACAGCCTGAGAAGTGATATAGAGACTCTTGTAAGGTCTTCGATAAGTGGAAGAATGTTGAGGTTAAGGTGTCTCAACCTTAGTGAGTCGCATGAGTAATTAATTAAATAGTTTCCCCTAAGTTACTAATTTTATTTATTAAATGCAAAAATATATGTTTGTAAATTGTTAAGTCACTTTGTGGAACCCAACGGAGAGTTGGCATCCTACATGCAAGGTGCAAAGAACAATATTGTGACACTTATCACATGGGTGCTCATTTGGGAAGAAGTAAAAATTAAAGCCTCTAAAATGTGCACCATGTTGACATGTGGTAGTCTAATTTGGAAGGAAGATTGGTGGGGCCCACGTGTGAGCATGTTTATCTCTTCTGAAAAGTGAAAGCAAGGAAGGGTGACACTTGTGACCTAGGAGCTCATTTGAGCCTTGAACATTTTAAAAATATCTAGAATGAGCGCCATGATGCCATGTGGCATGTGTTTGACTTGTTGATTGAAGCTTGAAAAGGAATTGTAAGGGGTAAAATTGGGATGGATAATTAACAATGAATTCAATCAATAAACTCAAAATAAAAGATAAAAAACCACATACCAAATGAAATTTAATTGTGCTATTGCTATGAAATCAATCACAAGATGTTAGAAATTTAACCAAATCAAACATATGAAATCACAAATAATAAACAACCTTACCAATCCCATTGTGGAGTAACTTGTGTTGTTCGAAATATTGGATTGCTTCAACACAAAGCCTCCATGATAGCTTGCAATGACCTAGATGCTATGATAAATGCTCTCAAATTGCTCAAGATGAATGTTCAAATGGACATGACTTAGCTATCAAAATTTTAGGTGATGAATGTGAAGAATGAAGGGTTATTTTATATATTTTAGGAAATTAGATCAATGATCTAGATTAAGAGGTGTTGATTTGAGATCAAAGGTTGAAAATGAATGAGAGGAATTGATTGGCCAGATAACTAACTGCAACTGGTTGCAGGATTCCAGTTAACTGGTTGCATGAGATATTGATTGAAGTGTTAAGTCAATTGATTGATCAGAAGACTCTGAGTGAGTGAGAGCTAAGAGAATTGATTGATCAAAAGAGTGGTCAATTAATATTAATTGACTTAGAGAGAGTGTCAGTTAAGATTTGAGGGAATAATGCATGATATAATTAATTAAATAATTAATTAATTATTGGAGGAACGTGCAAGATAAGATTGATTATTAAATAGAATATTTATTTATTAATGGATGATGTTTGAGATAAAAGAGGAGAATTAAATAATTAATATAATCATTTAATTTAGAAGAAGTGTGTATGACTAATTAAATAATTAAAGATAATTATTTAACTATTTAATTATAGTTGAAAAGTCATAATGAATAATTATTTAAGCGGAAGATAACTCAAACTGAGTGTGAGTTAACTAGTTGCATGAGAAGTGAAGTGGAAAAGAGTGTTAGTTAGAACATGAGGTGGAATTTGCATGAATGTTTAATAATTAATTATTATTACGTGTGCAAGATGAGCTAAATAAATAAAATATATAATTTCATTTATTTAGAGAGAAGATAAATGTAGATAAATTAAACAATTAAAATAACTAGCATTCGCACCTTGGTGTGCAATGGGTACACCGAAGAAGTGTGGATGGTCAATTAGGGAATTTTTTGGTTTATTGTTTACATACATTTGTGTAGTATACATGAAGTCAATTGGTAGGATATTTTTAAAAATGATTTTGTTTATGCAAAAATAATCTCAATGGAGAAGTGATAGTTTCAAATCAAATATGCATCTACTTACAAGGACCTAAACACAACTAAAAGAAAACCTTTGAATCAGGAAGATAATAAGGCTCCATTACTAATAGACTAATGATGTGTTTGAAATAGGGAGAGAGGGAGAGAGAGAGAGGGAGATATGTGGATATAAAGAGGGAGAGATATGGGGGAGAGAGAGGGGGGTAAGGAGATAGAGATAAAGATGAAGTTAGAGATAGAGATGGAGATGTAAATGAAGATGGAGATGGATGAGAGGGATATAGAGAGAGAGGGAGAGATAAAGAGAGAGGACAAAGGGATATATATAGATCCAAAAGAGATAAATATATAGAGAGGGCGGAAGAGGAAGAGAATGAGAGAGGGAGAGATAGAAATATAAATATAGAGATAGGAATTGATATATAGAGATGGGTAGAGAGAGAAAGATATAGGGGTAAAGAGAGATGGATAGATAATGAGATAGAGATAGAGAAAGATATGTAAGAATTTAAATATTGAGAGATAGAGATAGAGATAGAGATAGAGATAGAGATAGGGAGAGAGAAACAAGGAGTGTGTGTGTGTGTGTATGAGTAAGAGAGATATGGAGAGAGATAAAGAGGGAGATAGATATGTATAAATAGATAGAGAGGGAGGTCGATGGAGGGAGAGAAATAGAGATAGGAGAGAATTAGAGAGGTAAAAATAGGAAGCGATAGGGAGAGAGAGAGAGAGAGGGAAAATAGGGATATAAAGGAGAGATAGAGAGATAAATCTAAATTAGGAAAGATAGAGAGGGAGAGGGAGAGGAAGAGAGAGAGAGAGATAAAGACAAGGACAAAGATAAAGACAAAGACAAAGATAAAGACAAAGATAGAAAAAGAGAGATGAATATAAACGGAGAGATGAAATGAGAGAGGGAGAGGGGGAGAGAGGGATAGAGATAGAAAGAGGGAGTCAATGAAAGATGGGGAGATGGAGAGATAAATATAAATATATAGGAAATGATATAGAGAGAGAGGTAGAGAGAGTAGGAGAGATGGATGGAGAGATGCAGTAAATAAGAGAAAGAAATAGAGATAATGAGTTATAAATAGACAGGAAGAGGGAGAGATGGATATATAGAAATAGAGAGGGTAAGAGTGAGACATAAATTCCAAGTGATATAGAAAAATAATAGAGGGAGAGAGATGGAGAGAGGGGGAGAGAGATAGATATATATATATATATATATAGAGAGAGAGGGAGGGAGGATAGAGAATTTGAGAAATATAGAAAGAGAGAGTGATAAGGAGAGATGGAGAGAGGGAGAGATAGAGATATATATAGTGGAAAAGATAGAGGGGAAAGAGAGAGAGCGAGAAAGATGTAAGGAGAGGTAAGGAGATAGAGATAGGGAGAGAGATAGAGAGGAAGATAGAGAGGGAGAGAGGGAGAGCTAAAAAGAGATACAAAGAGGGGGATACTAATAGAGGTAGAGAATGAGAGAGGGATAGATGGAGGGATAGAAAGATAGAGATAGGAAGTTATATAGAGAGAGGGAGAGAGAGAGATATATATAGAGAGGTGGGGAGAAGTACATATGGGGAGATATCATAGAGTATGGGAAGAGAAAGAGAGATAGATATTTATATTTTTGTCTCCCTCTCTTTCTTTATATTTTTTATTATCTCTCAATCTCTCTCTTCCTCTCTCTCCCCTATTTCTCTTTATATTTATCTTCCCTTCTCTCTTTCTCTATCTATCTTTCTCTCATTTCTTCTCTTTGTCTATTTCCCTCTCCCTATCTTTCTCCCCTTACTATTTTTTCTATATGTATTTATCTCCCTCCTCTCTCCCCCTTTCCCTCTTTATCTCTTGATCTCTTGACCTCTATATATATTTTTGTCTCCTATTTCTCCTTATCTATCTATCTCTCCATCTCTCTTTATGTGACTATATCTATCTATGTCTCTCCTCTTCTCTCTTTTCCTCTCTCTTTCTTTATCTCTCTTCCTCTCTCCATATTTATTCCTTTATATTTATACCTCTACTTTTGTATCTCTATCTCTTTTTATCTCTTTGTATCCCTCTCCATTTCTCTATTTCTCTCTCTTTATTTTATCTCTCTCTATCTATTTTCGTCCTAAGTGTGCAATGGGCACATTGAAGAGGTTTTAAATGTTAATTATCATATCCTTAACCAAATGGCATGCAACCCTAAGCATAACTCCCTAGGACATGATATCCTTGGATTGCTGGCATGAAACAATTAATCAAAAGTTACCTTTCTCTCTCACTCTATAAATTTTAATTTATATTTTAATTTTGAAATTTATTTTATTATATAAATTATAACAAAAATCTAAAATAGAATTATTCTACAATAGTTAAAGTTTTAATAAGATACCTAATTATAAATTAAATTAATTCTAATTTTTTTAATTATTATTTATAATTTCATAAAAACATATAAATAATAAAAAAAAATTTCAAACTTAAATTTAAATTAAAAAATAAAATAAAATAAACTAAATGGAAAGTCAAAATATATCAAAATCTAAATATTAATAAACATAATTAATAATTTTTAAAAATTAATAACAAATAATAAACTTATTAAATTAATTTCAATGAGTGAAAATAAAATGAAACCCTATTTAAAAGATAAAAAGTCAATTTGTAAATTATTGATTTATTATTATTAATCTTATTATTTAAAAAAATATATCTATTTATTAAAAACATTATTATTTATCTAAAAATCTAAGTTTAAAAGAAAAAACAATTCTTATCTTATCTTTTCTTAATTCAAAGCTAAGACTAGATAAGAACATGTAGTTGTTTTTTCTTTAATTATATATTATATTTTTTAATATTTTAAAAAAATTGATGGTTGAGATCATTTCAATCGTCTTGCATCCTTCTCCACAATTTTCAAACGTTGATTTTCAGAAGCAGGTCGTTCACTTCATATAAGGAACACCTTCGGTGTAATTATCTAATTTAGGAAGTATAAGAATGAATAATTAAATAATTAAGAACAATTATTTAATTATAGATGAAAAGTAATGATGGATAATTAGAATAATAATTTATTTAATTAATCAAGGAAGAATAAAGATAAAGTGAATTAATTATTTAATTATGTGGAAAAGACACAAGTTGGTGTAAAAATGTTGTTCATAGGCTCAAGAAATTTTTCAATGCCTACATTTTGCCCCTCTTTTATACAATGTGATTTTGAGTGTTTTGTCAAAGAAAATTTGAAAAAAAATCAGTTCAAGATGTGCGACAATATACCCGACATGCCCCAATAAAGGTGGGATATTGTGGTGCCCCCTCAAGAAATTTGGTGAAGATTTTACATAATGAGCCAAATTTAATGACAAGCCAATTTGATGCGTTCAAGTGCAAGGACAGACAAAATAAATGTTGACAAGATGAAAACGTTAGTAAGATCATAGGATAGAAGAAATTTGATGATATTGATCTAAAAGTTGAAAATCCATAGATTATGATTGATTGATTGATGATATGAATGTATTGATGATAGTGAATGAAGGATAATGATTTGATGATTTACAAAACGTGATGAGTTTGATTTTGCTTCATGGAGATACTAAGTATAGTAATCCTTATTAATGTAGCAAATAGACACGATGCACCAGGGTATTAATGACCAAGGTGGCTTTGTATCTATTGTGTGGACTTTGACTCTGCAAACAAGGAGTATTCTTGCTCATACCAGACATACAAAAACCTTGCTAGAGTGTATGGGTGAGAAGTTCAAAGCATTTCCGACCAATGCATAGAGAGGTATGAGGAACTTAACATGCAATGGTCAAACAAGTTGCCCAAAATTACTTCTACATGCACAAGGCAAGTATTCGCCATGGTAGTATTGAAAAAATATCCAACAAATAGGGCATACAAAATTGATGATCAATGCCCCATTCCTTCCTCTCTAAATCCTTATGGACATCCTCGAGAGATTATGAGAATGGGACAATAAGATAAATCAAAAGATAAGACCAAAATAGATAAACAATGTTGCAGTATCACTTTCCATGAATGTTTTGATGCTTAAGGATATTATCCATTGTTGAATTCTATTGTAGGAATGATTTATCCATTAAGACGCATTTCGGGATGTTGATGATGATTTCAATAGGTAGGTAGTTAACACTTAGGCATTGTTTCAGTCTGATAGTGATCAAGTCTTCACGATTTTCACTTGAATGTTTATGAGATTTCAACATTTGCTTTGCTTGTTGTTTGCTTTTCCAAAGGGTGAGGGCGATGATTTGTTTATTATGGATGGAGAGTTTATTGCAGATAGGTGATGGAGGAGATAGGATTTTTGAGATTTTCTAGATGTTTTTATACTTTTGAGATTATTTGAGGCTATTTTTTATTTTCAAGATATTTGAACTTTTTGGTGATTTTGAGAGATTTAGAGACCAAGAGAGGGACCTAAGGGGACTGACCTAGTGCCTCAAGGGCTCATTGATTGATGTCCTTGCCTACATTATACACGTAGAGACATCGTAACTTTTTTTATTGGACTCAAAGTGGCTCGTACGAAGATGACCAATGATATTTTGGGATTTTGATGGATATATGAATGTTTTAGGATTTTGATGGTTTTCTAGATGTTTCTGGATTTGGATGGTTTTTTGGATGTTTTTTTTATATTTTCACACAACTTTGACAAGTGGATATGGATATGTGACAATGTCAGTGATCTTTTTTGAGATTTTGTTGAAAACCAACCTAGGATTTATTGATTTGATTGAATGATTGTCGATAGTGATAACATTGTTAAGGATAAACAACAATGCAAGGATAGTTTTGAACAATGCAAGGATTGGGAAATGATATATCCCAAGATGATGGTGAATTGATTGGATAAAATAGATCAAGATTTTGAAGCTAGGCTTGGAACAAAATCTATTGGAATGATTTGATGTGACATTGAAGTGAAAATTAGACGCAACTGATATCGATTGCTTGGATTGATGTTTGATAAAAGATATAGCTTAATAAGGAACATCTTATTCATCAAAATGTGTCATGGGCTAGTGATTTTGGTTTTTTGCTTACAAATGTTTTGACAAACTTGATTTCACATTTGCAAATGTTTTAGATCAGCACATGAGTTGGAGGATATAGCTCAAGATTTATTCCTGAAGCAAGATGTAAGTATCTTCCCCCAATGTCTGGCAATGTATGGAATACTGATAGGTTGTCGTTAGGTCCTATCGCTTTAGTTGAAAATGCATCAATTATATCGATCAAGTAGTATTCGAAGGTTGTATGCAATAGGGGACATCTTGGCTAACTCTCTTCGATTTTCTAAATTCTTGAAACGGTTGTAAACAAACATTTAACTAGAAATCATTTAAACTAAAAAGCATGAAGGTATTTAAACTAGAAAGCATGAGATAGTTAAGCTAGAAAGCATGAGATAGTTAAGCTAGAAAGCATGAGATAGTTAAACTAGAAAGCATATAAATTACCTAAGAAGAAACACTTGCAATAAAACTATAAAATTCAAATGAAAACAACTATTGGCTAACAACTAACTATTAATAGAAATTAAGCAAATTATAACTGAAAGCCAAAGTGAGTGCTCCGAAATTTCAAATGAACAGAACTAAATGATTGCAAACTTGAACTACAACCTACAAGATTAACTGACAGATCTCGACACACACAAATAAAATTCATCCATATTTATCATGTATAGAATAAAAATAACATAATTGAATATGAAAATACTTATCTATCTATTCTATGATTCCCTTGAGTGGCCAGCTCTCGGGTGTTCCTATGCTTAAATCAGATCACATGTACTTTTGCATCTTCAAAATGAATCCATCAATGACACTTCCATTACTCAAAATGATTGACTCAAAATAGGATTGACAATATTTTTTATTCATATAAAAGTGCAATAGAGACATAACTGAACAGTGTTCAAGGCATATCAAAGCATCATAATATTATCACCATATCATTGTTTTGGAGGTAACATATATACACTAAACTACTAACAAAATCCTACATTTTAGATGGTGGAAGATCACCGTTGAAAAATTATTTTAACAGAATTTCAACTAACCAACGAACTGAGGTCCATAACATAAACATATTTAAGGCTTGGAGTAGAGCCATAGAGTTTCTAAATAGAAATTAAATAGAAAGCATTAAAATGACTTGTTCCACTATGCACTCCTGAATTTTCGGTGCCTAGACTTCTGGAGCTTTATCTTCAACTATTTGAATTTTGCTTAAAGTCCACTCGGTCGTTCATAATGTCTTGTACAATAAATAAAAACTATATCATTATATCAGTGTTATTCAGCTTATTTCAATCGATTTAGGAAATAATGATTTATACATCTTTTACAAAAAGTAATCAACTATTAATCCTTAAAATAAAAAATTGGCAAGGATAAAGTGATTGGTAAGATCAACAAAGGGTTTTTGGCTTATTATAATTATGAGGTTATTTATACCTCATCACTTCTCCCCTTCCTAAGCTTGAGCAGGTCCTCTTGCTCTTTGTTGTGCTCTCTTCCTTTCCACATCCTTGTTCCTGTTTATCTCATTGTATTTGGCACTGAGCTCATATGGATCCTTTGCTTCTCTATCCCAATCACCAAGAATCTTAATAAAACCCTTATTGTATCTAACCCTTACTTTCCATTAATGCAAGTTCTACGGATTCTACTCTGTAGTGACAAGTACTACAGGGGGCGGTGAAAGAAGTAATGGAGGTCTATACTTCATTCCTATCCATTTAGTCTTAAGTTGTTGAAGTATTTCAGCTAATTCCTCGACCCTCTTGTAGGACCACCTTATATTGGTAGGTGAGATCACCTCCCTCTTTTTAAGATACATTGGAGAAGGATTGTACTACTCCTCACAGGCACTCCATGCTTTTTCTATCAATTTTGGCTCCTAAACTCTAAAATTCTCAAAACAAATTTGAATATTATCATCATATTTGTTTTTCACGGCTTCGTAGCTCTTCATGCCTCTGAATCGAGCTTTACTAACAATGGGTTTTCTATTGGGGTACCTCATCTGAAGTCCCACAGTCCTTTCTGCCTGCAAATACTCCTTGGTCCTTTCCTGCCACTGAATCTGATTTTACAAAGTGGACATGAATGCTTTGAGTTGAACTTCCCCGATAAAGAGATTAACAAAGAAATCAGTATGCATTTCTAAGAACAAATTATGCACAAATAATTCACATAGTAGGTTCTATTGAGCAGGTGTTGACTCTTTATATGCTTTTAAAAATTCCTCATCATCAGGATCATGAGGCAGATTGCAAGAAATTCTCAATAATTTCCATCTTAATAGTTGCTCATTCAAAAACATAGTATACAGTCTAGATGGTTTCCTATAGGCTAAAAATAGTTCCCTAATTTGGCATGCATTTTTCTTAGCCTGATAAAGCCTATCATATGATTCTTTTAACAAAACTATTTCCTTCTTTAGCCTAGAATTCTCTATCCCTGCTTGTTTCAGGAAATAACATCTTTCCATCCATTTTGTCAACATTGGGGGAATATGGACTTGGAACTGCTCCATATTCGTTGGCTTTGTTTGTATTTCTTTCAATTCCATTTGTGGCTTTATCTTAATTTCCTACAAATCTTTTTCCAATTCAACAGTCCTACTCAAAGCTTCATTGAGTTTATTTTTCTGTTCTTCTTGTTTTTCTGCAAATTTGTGGAGAGTTTGCATTAAATTATCAGTAAAATATTTAATTTGTTTGTCTTTTTCAAAAAAAAAAATTGTCAAATACCGTTTACCTTCCTCATTCCATTGTTGCACGTGAAATTGCAGCTCCCCAATAGTTTTATCTTTTTTCTCCAATTGAGCTTTCAATGTTATGATTTATTGATCTCTCTTCTTAAAAATTGTAGTTTATACATCAATTTCCTTCTGTTGTTGATTCATTTGTTCTTCATTTTTCTGCAGGTTAAATTTTAATTTTAAACAATTTCTATTTTTAACTCATCTAATTTTTTTTTATATTATCAGAACTTTCAATTTGTATATTAGAACAAAAAGGAGAAACATAAGCTTCTGCATTTTCATCAATCACATTTTATTTATCATGCACCTCTAGTGGCTCAGGTTTTGCATCACTAGTAATTGGGAAAAGCAAATTTTCACTTAGGTGAGTCATATCACCTTCCTGTATTTTCATTGACTGTTGAAAAGGAGAAGATGTTTCCAGAGGCTCATCCTCAATAATTACAACATTTGGAATTTGTTCCCTTATTTCTTATTTTGTTTCTTGTCTCAAATGACACATTTTCCTTTTCAAATTTACCTAGTTGGGCAGTTTCCACACATGGTTGGACCTCTTTTTCACTTGATTGTACAACAGTTTCTTGGGGCTATCTATTTTGTCATTTCTTCTTAGGGATATGTGGTTGATTAGAATCCACAACACAAGCAATCTCAAAAGACAATCTCTTGCTTCTTCTCAAAGGGGAAGGTTGATATTCTTCTATTTTAGGTCCCCTTCCCTTTTTATGGGGACGAGCATTCTCCTCTTCTAACTTTCCTTGGTCCACATCTTGTTTTTCCAGAGCCTCGGACACATTTTGTGAACTCGTTCCTTCCTGAGGGTCTGAAAGGTTTATTGGATTTTTTGACGCATCATTATTAGGAGCCCCTTCAAAATTTTTAGGTTCAGAGGAAGGTTCTTCTAAATTTTGAGCCACCAGACTGGATGGCTCTCCTTCCTCTATATGTCTTGTGGGCACAGGGTTCTCAAATTTTTGAAGAAGTTTTTGCCATTTTTGTTTCGTTCTTCCTTTATTCAAGAAATGACATTTACAAATTAAATGTATGAGGTCATGATTTTTTAATGGACCCGACCCAATTTTAAATTTTTCAATCATATTAACAATAGAGTCACTAAGAAAGGCGGGAAGGTTGACTCTGAATTCAGGGTTTTCGATGCCATGGGGAAAATGAGTCAATAATCAAAAGGGGGGACCAACTATTATGGCACATTGCCCTTCACAAGTGAAATACTTGATTATCCAGACCACTGTCATTCTCCATGGCTCTGGAATGGACATCCTTTGAAACCCTTTGTTCTACCCTCGGGTATATATAACTAATAAACGTTGAGACCTTCCCCTTCCCTACTGAAAAGCTCTACCATTTTCTGATAGGAAATATTTGTAGTGGTAGATAGATTTACAACCTCATTTTGAATACCAAATAAATGAGAAATGACTCGAGGGCTTACCTTGAATTTCTTCCCACGCACAATTGACTATCCATTTGAAAAGTTTTCTAAAAATTATTTAACCAATTGCTCAGTGTGTCCTTCAAAATTCTTCATAAACTCTAGCCATCCAAGGCTCTGAAACAGTTCTAAAATTTTACCTAGTGCCAGTAACTTGTCTATGGAAGTTGGTTCTGATTTCCACTTGGTTCCTCCCATGATGTCCCTTTCTTTTGATTTTGCTCAATTTTTTCTGAATGCAATGGCGTTCAAAAAATTTACAATTGTTTAAATGAAACTGAGACGCAGATTAAAGAAAATGTAAACTCTTCAACCACTCGTACTTTGACATGAATTAATTATGGCATTTAGCTTCATTGTACTAAAATCATTACTTTGTATCGAAAACAACACATGAATTTCTGCATTTGAAGTGAGATTACAGTTCACACAAGTTACTAACTTTGGAAAGGGTGGTGCTACGTGCCAATTTATTTATTTTTATTCAAAATAATTACCTACTTAAAGTAAAAATTTGTACATACCTTACATCTCGTTGTCGATTTGAAAATCGCTTACCTTTGTTGACGTAACAGTATAATTGGATGAGATGGTGAGGGTGGTGACAAATTTATTATGAAGGGAGATCGGATGGATAATTAATGTTGTAATTATTATGACAAAAAATAGTCATAATAACTTTGATTTATTATGATAAAAGATGGCAGTGTAGGGCATGGATTTCGAAGGTGGTAGCAAGATTTAATGATGAGAATGTGTATGACGTTGGAACTATTAGAGCATTTGGAAAAGAAGGGAATTTACAAAAGTCCAGAGCATCGTTGGAAGATGCAGTCAGGATGAAGAACAAAAATTCTGGAGCATGTTGAGGAATGCAGCCAAAACAAAAAAGTGAAGTAGCAAAATTTTGGAGCATCGCTAAGAGATGAAGCCGGAGTGAAAAACAAAATTTTGGATCATCGCTGAAAAGATACCACTGGAATGCAGCAACAAAAAAATTCAAAGCATCACTAAAATATGCAAGTGGAAGTAGCAACAAAATTTCTGGAGCATTGCTGAAAGATGCAGTCGGAAGCAGCAACAAAATTTTTGGAGCATCGCTGAAAGATGCAGCCAAAAGCAACAAAAAAAAAATTTGAAGCATCATTGAAAGATGCAGCCAGAAGCAGCAACAAAATTTCTGGAGCATCGCTAAAAGATGCACCAGACTGCATGAATAAAATAAGGAATGGCACCAGACGGGTGTGCAAGTTCCAAAGCATCACAGCAGTCGAGCCAACAAGTTTTGGAGCATCACAGCAAGATGCATCAGAATTTGTGTTTGAAAAATAAAGTCATGCAAGACAAAAATGAAATTTAGCCAAGTCCAAAAGATGAAGAATTCAAAAGAAATGATCTAAAGTAAAATAAATACATACACATGCAAAGTTTTTTTTTGGATTATTTGTTTTTATTATTTTTTTATATGAAAATGAAAACTACATTGGCTCCATCGTAGCAAAGTCAATGCATTGGATTTCTTCTTGCCTTTCTACCATCTTCTTAAATTCCTATTTATTGACAGGTTTGTGGTAGATGTGTAATTGATGACCATTGACTAAGAGGGTTCAAGTGTCACCATCAATGGGTTTGAGTTGCACTACTCTATTTGGAAATACTTCAAAAAATTCATATGAATCCAGCCAATGAGTCCTCTATTTCCCCTGGTGATCTTTAAATCAAGAATCAAATACCAATGCCCAATCCCCATTATGGAACTCTCTTTCCTTTATATGTTTATCATGTCAAGTCTTACATTGTTGTTGCACTAGCTCAATTTGGTGGAAAGCATCTAAACAAAGTTTGTCTAATTCACTAAGTTGTAGGACTCGTTCAACCTGGGCTCATTTGAGCTCTAAATCTAACTCCATTGTTGTTCTCAGGGTTTGCAGTTCAAATTCAATGGGTAGAAGAGGTTTCTTCCCAAAAATTAACTCGTACAGACTGATACCAGTGGTTGATTTTCAAGTTGTTTTATAAGCCCAAATGGACTAAAGCCAATCGTTTCTCCTTGAAACTAGTTTTGTTAGAATGTTCTCTAGCTCCCTATTAGTGACTTCTACTTGGCCATTACTTGTGGGTGATAGGGTGACGACTTCTTATGGCTTACTTGGAAATGATTAGTGAAGGCTAATAGAACTTTAGACATAAATTGGGGTCCTTGATCTGTGACAATTATTCTAGGGGTTCCAACTCTAAGAAAAATCTTATTATATAGGAAGTCAGCTAGTTGTTCTTCCTTAGCAAATCTTAGAGCTTGAACTTCTGCCCACTTGGTTAGATAGTCGGTACAGACCAAAATGTACTCTTTCCCTTGTGAAGGGGATTTTATAGGACTGATAAAATCCAATCCCCACTTTTCAAATGGTTCAAGAACTACCTAGGGTTGCAAAGGCATTTCATTGGATGCAGTGGGTCTCCCTACTCTTTGGCATTCATCACAGTGGCAAACATATTTTTTTACATCTTTATGCATAAAGGGCCAGTAATATCCTGCACCCAAAATCTTATGGGACATCCTCTTGGCAGAATAATAGCCTCGGGTCATCATGGAAAGCTCTAAGGATATGATATGTTTCATCTACCCTCCCACAACATCGTAAAACTATATCAGGATCACATCGAAATAATATCCCATTAATCCATTTAAACGGAGTGCTTTCTCGAACAAGGCGTTTCTTCTGTTTTGACGTAAAATATGATGGCAATTCTAAAGTGGACAACTAGTTGGTGATGTCAACAAACCAATGGGTTTTAATGGAGATAGAAAATAGATTTTCACCTAGGAATTCATCTTACACAGGAGCACAATCTCCATTATCTTGTTTGATCTGAGATAAGAAATCTACAACTACGTTAAACTTCCCTGGTTTGTCAATAATAGTAACGTTGAATTCTTGTAAAAGAAATAACCACCTAATTTTCCTTTCATTTACTATAGTTTTGATCATTAGGTAATTAATGGTTGAATGGTCTATGAACACAGTTACTTTGCACCCTATGATGTAATGTCGAAATTTCTTGATTGCATGAACTACAGCTAAAAATTCTTTCTTTGTGGTGTTATTGGAGCAGTATTAGGTCAGGAAGATGAGAATGGGGGAAGTATGCTATATATTTCATTAGTAATAATTTGACTCCCATTGAACAGAATTACACTAGTACCCTATGATGTAATGTCAAAATTTCTTGATTGCATGAACTACAACTAAAAATTATTTCTCCGTGGTGGTGTAATTTCGTTCAGTGGGAGTCAAATTCTTACTAATGAAATATATAGCATAATTTCCCCCATTTTCATCTTCCTAACCTAATACCACTCCAATAGCATCATTAGAAGCATCTGCATAAATATAGAATGGAAGGTTCCAATTAGGTCCACGTAGGACAGGAGCAGAGATGATTTTCTCCTTAATTGTCTCAAATGATGATTGACACTCTATTGTCCAGATAAAATCTACATTCTTTTGGAGGAGGGAAAATATAGGAGCTGCAATCTTGCTGAAATTATCTATGAACCTTTGATAGTATCCAGCATGTCCTAAGAAACTTCTAAATTCAGTTCAGTTTTTCAAAGTCTCAAGTTGTATCACCTCAATTTTCTTAGGATCCACTTTTATCCCTTCAGTTGAAATGTGGTGTCCCGATACTATTCCTTGTTCCACCATTATTAGACATTTTTCATGACTTGGGGATAGCTTCCATACTTTATCCTCACATCACTTCAATACTTTGTCCAAATTTTGTAGGCCTTCATCAAAATTTTACCCATACACAGTGAAGTCGTCCATATAGACTTCCACACAGTCATTCACTAACTCAACGAATATTTCTAGGATGGCTCTTTGAAATGTTGTAGGAGTGTTGCATAGCCCAAAGGGAAGGATGCAATATGCAAACATTCCTCAAGGGAAAGTAAAATTTGTCTTATCCTAGTCTTCAGCTGCAACTTGTATTTGGTTATATCTGCTAAATCCATCCAAGAAGGAGAAATATTTCCTTCCAGCTAAATTATCCAAGACTTGGTCTATGAATGGTAGAGCAAAGTAATCTCTATGGGGAGCCTTATTAAGTTCCCTATAATCGACACATACTCTCCACTTCCCATTTTTCTTTGGGACCACTACCAGGAGAAACCCATTTGCTATCAGAAATGGGATAGATAAATACTACTTGCAGGAGTTTCTCAATTTCAGTTTTAACGATGTCTTTCAAAGTAGGATTGAGCCTTCATTATGGTTGATGAACGGGTCTAACATTCTCAGTATAAATGTGTTGGGTACAAACACTTGGGTGTATTCCTCTCATGTTTGTATAATCCCAAGAAAAATCTTTAGATCTATTCACCAAAACATCAAACAATTTATGCTCTTTTGGCTCTATCAACCAGCTGTTGATATTCAAAGTTTTTTCGGGTAATAACATGATGGTTTTCACCCCTAGATGGTTGGAGGTGATAGTATAAACTTCTCTAGTCAAAGTGTTGAGAGGAAAACTATGTGGTATGGTTTTATGGAGTCTGGCAATATCTTCAAAGAAGTGATCCATTTTTGGAATGATATTACCCAGAGGAAAAGGTAATCCCATGAAGCTGGTGCAATCAAATTCAGTGTGATCAACGTTGATTGGGTCGCCTATAATCTCATCTACATCTAACATTTCTTCATCACTTGAGTCCATGGTAATATTTTCCATATTTTTTTCTAGTTCATCTTCTAATTCTTCACCATGTTGTTTAATGACCACCATAGCAAGTGAGGCTAGATTCTCTTGTTCATTTGCACCATTTGGTTCATCAACCCAAACTTTGTTATGTTCAGCAAGTTTAGTAGGAGGATACATAAATAAATGTTTTCTATTAGGACCATGTGAAATGGTCATTCATCCCTCTCTGCAGTCAATCTTGGTTGCAACTGTAGCTAGCCACGGTCTTCCTAGGATTATCAAATAACTATCCTTTGGTGTCAAAGACTAGATTACTTGGAAATCTACTAGATATTCCCAACCGTCAACCTTAACAAGAACATTTTCTATGACACCTTTGGGAATAGCGATGGATTGATTTTCCATTTGCAACACTGTAATTATGGGACATAAATTAGTGAGTCCCAACTTTTCCATTACATCGACTGTCATTATATTAATGGTTGCTCCTAGGTCCACAAGTGCATTAGGTATTGCTACCTCATTAATTGTCACTGTTATAAGTGGACTACCTAGATCATCATATTTTAGAGTTGTGGTTTTTCCACCCAAAAAGTTAGCTAGGTAACCGTTTATGTGAATAATATTAATCTATTTTGGTTTCCTTCCTGGTGTTTTCATGCACAATTGTTTAATCAGTTGGTTTAGTTCAAGAATCTCTTTAATTTCTTGTAACAAAGGAACCTCGATTTGAAGTTTCTTAATCTCTTCTATTAGCACGGTTTCGGTGGATAAGGTCATTTCCGGAAAGTTGTTCAATATAGTTGGTTGGAGATGCTCCGGGAAAGGTGCTTGAGTTTTCTCTTTCAAGGTGGATTCCTTCTTTAAAATATCAGTTGGACGTTGACCACACTCCTCTTGAGGTAACTCAGAAGTTCCAGATGAGGATTGTGGAAGGGTCTTGTCTTAATTACTCACTAGGTTTTGCTCTAAAGGTGTGGAAGATTTTTTGGTCATTTCAGTAGATTCTTTAATTGACTCATCCAGGATATCAGCTATGGTAGGTTGTTGGAGTGTTTTTCCTAACCTTAACTGCAGGTTTCCACAATGGGTAGCATTCAAGCCATCACATTTTCTTGTTCCATAGAATACACTGGGGTATTTTGATGATTATTCTTTGGATTAGGGACAGGTTGTGTTGGAAGTTGTGCTTGGTTGACCTGCTCATTTTGTTGAAGGTTCTGAGGAGTTGGTAAAATATTCTGCTACAGATTAGGCATCCTTCGTGGCCCAGTGTAAAACTAATTTTGAGGTTGATTCCATTGAGGCGTAGGATATTGTGTAGGATACTATTGTTGTTGAGTCTGGCTCTACCATTGAGGGGTTCCCCAGGACTGGTTTGCCCACTCAAGTGGTCCCCAAGGGTAAGATCCATAATTAGCTTGTGCCAAGGTGTCACCCATTGATTGTTATTCCAATGTTTGGAGGTCTCCAGGCGAGATTTAGATTTTGATTGTAAGGGAAATTCCCTCCAGGTCATTAATTTACAAAGTTGACCTCTTCCTCAACCTGAGATGTCCTTTTCTTGGAGTTCTTAGTTGCATTTAGGATTTCACATTGATCAGTGGCATGACTCTTCTCACAAACTTGGAAAATGTCAGTTTTGTCCAAGGGACATTCTCTTAAGAGATGTTTATTTTGACACCTAGGACAATAGATGGATAAAGTCTCAGGATTACATGTTTTGCCCTATATTCCATCTAACGTGGTGTTTAACTGAACAAGAATGTCATTTTTGAGATTTTCAATTTCCTCACGCATTTTAGCTATCTCATTAGAACCTCTAAAATGTGTAGTTTTACGAATACCTCCTCGAGTACGGGATAAATTTTGGCATAATTCAATGATATCTTCAAGTCCAAGTTGGGACACACCTCATTTTTCTATTAAATCTAGACTCCTCCTATCATCTTCATCAAGTCCTTTGAGAAATATGATCTTCAAAATTTCCATACTTATGGCTTCTTCGCCACATCGTTTAGATAAGAAGATGAACCTATCCAGGTAATCTTCTAAACTTTCATCTTCATTTTGTCTCAGTTTGAACAACTCCTATTTCCTATCGTTGACCCTATAGAACTCTGGTATTTTTCCAAAAAAGTAGTCTCCATATCATCCTAGGTGGATATCGACCCTGAAGCTAATCCCATAAACCAACACATTGTTGCATCCTTCAGAGTAGAGGGAAAGAGCTTTTGTTTTTGGTTATCATTTTTGTAGTCATAAGTCTGACACAAAACTTTAAACTCAAAAAGGAACTAGTCAGGATCTTCGAAGGATAAACCTCTGAAGGTTGGTAAGTGGGATGGTGAAATATTTTTCATAGGAGTATCATCATCTTGGTCAAGATCAATGGGATAGGTAAATGTTTGCGCTCCCGATCTTGGGTTAGCGGCATTTCTACGGTCACCCATGACGTCGAAAGGAATGTGTTCCTCTTCAATGGTTTTCTCTAATGGTTGAAGTTCTAGAATGTGCAAAGGAATTCTCTCCTCGAAAAATATTTACTCTAATGGTTGAAGCTCTGGGGTTCACTTGGAGGTCTCAGGTTGATCCTGCTTGATCAATTCTTCAATAATTTCTTCAGCTAAGACTTCTACCTCCCTACTTGTGGTTGGAATGTCTTTTGGGGGGGTTCTTGGTATGAATCTTCTGTGTGGGCCTCGTTAACTGATCATGCAGAAAAAGAAGCCAGGCGACTATATTTTGTTTTTCCAAAAGAGGTATTCAAGCAATCTCCTACTAACACTAAAAAAGGAAGGTGGTCCCCGGCAACAGCGCCAAAAAGTGACAGGTTGTCATTAGGTCCTATCGCTTTAGTTGAAAATGCATCAATTATATTGACTGGGTAGTGTTCAAAGGTTGTATGCAATAGGGGAAATCTTGGCTAACTCTCTTAGATTTTCTAAATTCTTGAAATGGTTGTAAACAAAAATTTAACTAGAAAGCATTTAAACTAAAAAGCGTGAAATTATTTAAACTAGAAAGCACGATACAATTAAGCTAGAAAGTATGAGATAGTTAAACTAGAAAGCATGAGATAGTTAAACTAGAAAGCATATAAATTATCTAAGAAGAAATAATTGCAGTAAAACTATAAAATTCAAATGAAAACAACTATTGGCTAATGACTAACTATTAACAGAAAGTAAACTTAACAACTTATAACTGACAACTAGAGTGGGTGCTCTGAAATTTCAAATGAACAAAACTAAATGATTACAAACTTGAACTACAACCTATAGGAATAACTGACATAGCTCAACACACACAAATAACATTCATCCATATTTATCATGTATAGAATAAAAATTAAAAAATTAAAAATGAAAATACTTATCTATCTATTCTACGATTCCCTCAAGTGGCCAACTCTCGAGTGTTCCTACGCTTAACTCAAATCACATGTACTTTTGCATCTTCAAAATGAATCCATCCATGACACTTCCATTACTCGGAATGGTTGACTTGGAATAGGATTGACAATATTTGTTTATTCATATAAAAGTGTAACAGAGACATAACTGAATAGTGTTCAAGGCATATCAAAGCATCATAATATTATCACCATATCATTGTTTTGGTGGTAACATATATATACTAAACTGCTAACAAAATCCTACATTTCAAATGGTGGAAGATCACCATTGAAAAATTCTTTTAACATAAGTTCAACTAACCAATGAACTGAGGTCCATAACATAAACATATTTAAGGCTTGGAGTGGATCCATAGAGTTTCTAAACATAAATTAAACAAAAAGCATTAAAAAGACTTGTTCCACTATGCACTCCTGAATTTTTGGTGCCTAGACTTCTGAAGCTTTATCTTCAATTGTTTGAAGTTCACTTAAAGTCCACTTGGTCATGCATAATGTCTTGTACAATAACTAAAAACTATACCATTATATCAGCGTTAGTCAGCTTATTTCAATCGATTTAGGAAATAATGATGTATACATCTTTTACAAAAAGTAAGCAACTATTAATCCTAAAAATAAATAATTGGCAGGGAAAAAATGACTGGTAAGATCAAAAAAGGGTTTTTGGCTTATTATAATTATGAGGTTATTTATACCTCATCAAATACCATGGGTGAATTATTGGATAGATGGATGGATTGGATGGATTGGTTTGTGAAGGATGTCAAGGATTATCTTGTGATAAGATAACATGTTCTAATAGAGAATGATCATTTGGATAATGCTTCATGGATCAGATAATGTTGGATAGGGTAGGATCAATGATAATTACCTATGTGAAGACTTTTCCCTAAGCAAGTATGAAGTGCACAAAAAACATTTATGAAGATCAAGATCAGTTGGATTTGGATGAAAATGGGTTGGATAGACGGTTCATGGATTTATTCTTGACAAGATGGATGGATGATGGATGAAATGCTAGATTTATTATGGATGAGATGAGATGCTTCACCTGAAATGGCACACATAGGTGCTTGATTCTACTCATGACATCTATTTGCCAGGTTTTCATCATGGTACTTGTCCAAAGTGCCACCATAGTGGTTTTCACTAGAGGATGAATTTTTTTGACATTTTTTTTTATTTTTTTATTTTTTTTAATTTGATTTTTTGAATATTTATGCTCATGTTGAACCACCTGGTGGTGCTTATGTAGATGCTTCTAGTTCTAATCTAGATGATGTTTCTATCATGATGTTCCAATGATTTTGAGGAGTTGTTTTGCTAAGATATGGGTGCTTGAATGTAACCCTTGGATTCTCTTATCTTCGTTATCAATACCAAAGTTAACCTTATCTAGATGTACACATCATGATAGATTTCCCTTAGAGCTCTTATGATAAAGACTTTCTTCCAACACATGGTTAATGCAAGATTTGGATAACCCAAATTTCAAAGTGGGTGGTGAAATGTGTTGAGAGATATGAGATGTGGATGGATTGGTCAACAGTTTGGAATCTTTGATTTTCTAAACTTGGGAGGATGAGAAATGATGGGTGAATATGGAGATTCGATTAGAACCAACTTCTTCATATACTTTGTAGGTCGCTCTTGAAGCTTTATTTTGCATCACTGGACATTTTTGATGGATGAACTTCCCTTTTTTATTTTTCCCCATAGTTTCTTTGACTAATGGAGTTTGATAGGGATGATTTTCTTGCTTTTTCTTTGGTATCCATTTGAATTTTGCTTGTCCATTTTTTTTTCCTATTCTTTTTCTTCAATGACGTGTTCCTTTCTTTGATATAACTTTTTCTCTTGTTGGTCCCAATTAGAGGGTGGAAAAATGTGTGGACGATGATTCATGATGTGGCTATTTGTAGCATTGGTAGTGGTTTCATAATAAGGACTCTCCATGCTCCCCATGTTGGTATTTGCATTAGATAAAGTTTCCCCCAATATTATAGAGGTATCATTGACATGATCAGATTCCTTTATTTCTATAAAACTAAGACCTTGTTGCTCAGGATTATGGACTATCTTTGTCGATTTCAAGATTCTATATTTTTGTAAACATAATCCTTTGTTCTAATAATGCTTGATATCCTTATACTCAATGTGCATGGAGGATGTTGTTGATTTTAATGCTTCTTCAAAAGGTATTGATGCTTCACAATCCATGTAGGGGCCGTCCTCTTGATCGATTTATGCTTTCTCTTCAAAGGATGTTTCTGATACTCTTCATGCTCCCCATGTTGGTGTTTGCATTAGATAAATTTTCCCAGTATTATAGAGGTATCATTGACATGATTAGATTCCTTGATTGCTAAAAAACCAAGACCTTGCTGCTCAAGATTGTGGACTATCTTTGTAGATTTCAAGATTCTATATTTCTATAAACCTAATCCTTTGTTCTAATAGCTCAATATCCTTATATTCAATTTGCATGGAGGATGTTTCTGATTTTAATGCTTCTTCAAAAGGTGTTGATGCTTCAAAATCCATGTAGGGGTCTTCCTCTTGATCCATTTTTGCTTGCTCTTAAAAGGATTTTTTTGATTCAAAATCCATTTAGAAGTCTTCTTCATGATCAATTTATGATATGTCTATAGATTCTGCTATGCCTTGATCATGTGGAAAGATGTAAAGAATATGAGACTCTTGTTCCTTAGTAATGATATCAAGAGTATGAGACTCTTGTTCCTTAGTAATGATATCAAGAGTATGAGACTCTTGTTTTGGATGAAGATTATCTACATGTCCATGAGGAGTAAGCATCTCATGGGTAGATGTATGTGTGCTTGGTATATGGATATGATCATTGTTTCTGAAATCTTGTGTGGATTGGAAGATACCCATTAAATCACTGTAGTATCTTGGAGATGTGGATTCTTGATCTTGATTGATTTTGGAATTGTTTTTTATATGGTTTGGATCAAGTTCTTCAAGTTCTTGGCATAGGTCAATTTCAAAGGAAGGATTATTTTCAAAGGGTTCTTGAATGTCTTCATTAGGCATTGGTATTGGTTTAATATTCTCTTGATCTTCAAGTGCATTTGGATCAAGTGTTGAACTAAGGATTTCTTCAATATTGGAAACCATGAGGTCAAATGATGTCAATATGTCTAGGAAAGGACCATTTCTAGAATTTAGTGAAGGATTTTGATCATGCTTGGGAATAAATTCTTGAGATATATGTCTTCTTGCTCATTGGATGATGTAGACATTGTCAATGTGATCATTGGTAGGTGGATCTTGGGTGTTATCCTCAACAATTGAGGTAGAGATCTTGTCAACTTTTTTAGTCATGAGATCAAATGATGTTAGGATTTTTGAAATGGATCATTGTTAGACACTGATGGATTATCTTTATCATGCTTTGAAAAATTATCTATGTCTTCTAGATCATAATGTGAGGTATAAACATTATCCATATGATTATTGGTGGGTGGGCTTTGAAGATTATCCTCAACATTGATTGCACCTTGATCAATAAGGTCTTGTATAAGGTTCTTGAGTTTTATGCAAGTTGATGTTTCATGACCTTTTATTCCATGGTATTCACAATAAGCCTTGTCATCATACCACATGGTTTTGAAGCAAGGTTCGTAATCAACTAATGACTTTGAAAAATTGATAAGACTTGCATGGATTAGCTTGTTTAACACCAGCTCAATTGGCTCCCCTAAAGGATTGTATTCATGTGTGCTGGTGTTGTTGGATTACAAAATTTGTTGTGTTTGAGGTGATTAAGATTGTTTTTGATATGCCACATATTGATGTTGTTTGGATGGATTTTGTTGCTGATATAAATAAATGCTTTGATGACTTTGATGAGGAATGCATTGATTTGGAGATTGAAATGTTTGTTGGAAAAGTGTGTCCATTGATTTGGAAAGTGAACTTATGGAAATTTGATGTTGTGGATTTTGATCTTGATGGTGATTTTTAAACCCTTGATGTTGTTGCAACACTACTTGATGTTGTTGTGACCCTTGATAAGAGTTCTTTTGATATGGATGTTGAGGATTTTGATCTTGATGTGGTATTTGACTTTTTTGAGGCATCAACGAATCCATCCCATAATTCACTATGTGAGGATTTGACATGTTTATGTTTGGGATGTGTTGATTTGGCAATATGATGTTGGATTGAGGAAGATTCATGCTTTGATCATAGACTTGTATGTTTTGACCTTGATTAAAATATGTCATCTGAAAAGGTATTCGAAAGTCTTGAATAGGGACACCCATAGTTGTTATTTTGTTGTAGCTAGTAGGATATGATGACTATGTGGGTGTATAGAGTGGAACTAGATTTAGGTAATAGATTGACATTGACATGTTTTTGTTGACTTCATGGTTAGACAAATGAATGGGTGAAATAACATTGTATGTTGTTGGGATGTTATGGTTGTGTGTTTTGATCTTGTGGTTGTCATAAAAGTTCACAATAGACCATGGAGAATGAGAGATTGCGAGTTATGACAGTGTGGTGATGTTTTGGTTTGAAAAATGATGTACAAAGGGAATGTTGGTAAACCTTTTGGATAAATGATGTTGTTTGATTGATGTAGATTGATGTTGATTTTGGGATAGTTTGATGACCAAGTTTGATTTTGGATTTTTGGATGTTTAAGAATGACAATGTTTTGATACTCAACCCTATGATGAAGAGATGAGTGGATTTTGGATGTTTAAAGATGATACTAGTCTATGGACACAACGATAGACAAGATTTTGTTTCATGTTTGCTATGTATCAAAAGATGTTGATAAAGGATATGTTGATTTTCCTACTTGAACTAGACTCGTGATTGCAAGTAAGGAATGATGATAGTAATCTATAAATTTAGGGAGAGGATAATATCCACTAAATTTGACAAGACCACAAGATGATAAGCCGATTGGATTGAGATACTAACAAGATGTTGGGGTCTGATGTGTTGTGTTTGATGTATGTCCAAAGTTTAGTTTGATGTATGATGATGATGCAAAGGCTATTCTAAAAGATAATGATGTCCAAGGATGTTGATAAATTCTGATGTGGATCTAAATGTTAAGAAACCCTAGGTTTGAGACAAAGTTTGAATAGTCTGAGCTAAGCAAGAATACAAAAGCAATGGTCATTTCAGAAAATTGTGGTAGAATCTGAGACAATAGTGAGGTTTTGCATAAGGTAGTAGCAAAAAAAATGACAAGAGCGACTCTATTTAGACACTATGACTAGCAAATGAGAAAAATAAGCATTAGCGACTAATTGTTCTATAGCGACCAGATGCAATATAATAGCAACTAGATGTTGAGACAAGCACGAGAAGATTTTGAGCAATAGTGACTAGATTCTGAGATAGACGCAGTAGGATACATAACAGCGACCTAGGTTTTTGATAAGTGCGACTCTGTTTCTTGATTTCCAATTTGATGAAATTTTTTTACAGCTTTGCAAGTTGAAAGTTTAGATCTGATTTTTTAAGGTGATTTGTTTGAAAGATCAAGTGATACACACAATAGACAAAGTATGTAATAACTGACTCAATAGGTAAGGGGCATATTTTGCAAGCTTTCTTCCATAAATCTTACTAAAGAAATATTTGATAAACACATTCCTATTTAGTCAAGTGGGTACATCTCTTGAGTTGGGTCTGCACAATAAAATACCTAGCTTGAATGGATGACTAGAGTATGCACGCGTACATGATACACCTCTTACCTTGAAAGGAAAAATCTCCTCACAAAGTTTTTGTCACCTCAAATAGCAATCAGTACATGACGAATATCTTCATGGAATGACTCAATGAACACTAGAGGTATACTTCAAACATGAGACACTAAAGTCTCTAATCAACTTACATGTGGTCTATACACCCACATCAAAATCGACACACAAGGTATAACTTCCCCAAATACATGCTACTTACTTTGATTTTCGCACATTTATATAACTCACCTAAACACGTGATTTGAGGTTTCCTTGAGTTCTCTGTGTGGGATGTGTCTCAAAGCAGGCCCCTCTACTAAAAAAGGAAGGATTGGTTTTTTGATGTTTCTCTTCACCCTAGATCGTTGAATGATGCAAGGGGAGAGCATACATATACAAGACCCCTTCAATGACCAAAATGTGAAGTCCAAGATGCTTCTCGTTACCCAAGATCATCAAATCAAGTGAGGGGAGAGAACATGCATCCAACTTTCCAAGAATGGAAGACATTTCAAAGCAATTCATCTTTTAAGCACCAAAGTAAATTTTTGCTATTCTATCAAAAATGAAAACACAATACTTAAATGGAATGATTTCTTTGACAAGGAGCTGCAAGCAAAGTGTTAGTATTTTAATATTGATTTATCTTCGACTGTTCATCCTCCAAATCCAATGGATTATAAGTTTATAATGATTTTCCTTCACCCTACAAGAGTTGCACAATTAGGTTAGATCAATATCAATCAACAAACAACAACTACGTTAGGGTTAGGGTTATAAAACCAAAATCTAAAAGTTTGAAAGAGAAAACAGTAAGAAATAGCGACCCTTTTTTGATACAGACGTGACTCTATTTCCGTAATAGTGGCCCTATTCTGATAGAGTAGCGGCCCTATTCTAATAGAGTAGCGGCTTTGTTCTGATACAATAACAACCCTATTATGAGATGACAGCGACCCATTTATGCAATATCAAACTTCTTCAGATATAGTAGTGACCTCATTAACGATATTGACTTCTATAAAATATGACTACACTCCAAAAACCTACAACTCATGAAAACTTGATAAAAACGTTAGATCAAGGTTGGCATTCCACCAGGCATGCCATTTAATGTAAGGGGTAAAAGTGGAATAGATAATTAAAATAATAATTTATTTAATTAATCAAGGAAGAATAAAGATAAAGTGAATTAATTAAATAATATAAAATTATTTAATTAATATAAGAATGTGATATTAGGGGATAATTAAATAATTATAAATTATTTAATTATGTGGAAAAGACACAAGTTAGTGTAAAAATGTCATTCATAGGCTCGAGACATTTTTCAATGTCTACAAGAATGTTGTAAAATGAAGATTGAGTTGTCACTAGGAGTCAAGGTTTTGTTTGAATTTGGAAATTGATTTGATTTTCTATATGGGACACCTAGTATGTGAGGTTACTTGATTTTTGGAGTTGCAAGCCTTGCATGTGCTTGCATATTTTTGCATGTTGTGGTGGATGCTAATCAGGTCACTAAGGACTCGTGCATGTTGTCAGTTTCAATTTGCATGCATGCAAAGACTGTAGGATTAACACATGGCAATATTGGATGCCCATGTTTGAGAAGGATATATATTGATGCCTTAGTGCATTTGTTGAGAATGTGTGATTGTAATATTTGAGATATCATTATGCTATCGAATTAACTCTAGAATCTTGTATCACATTGAATCAACACCTGTAAGAGTATAGACTTTGAGATTTGCATTGTAATAGATTTTACAATAATGGAATTGATCTATGCTTTGGTGTGTGGGTTTTCTTAGCGAAATTAGGGCATCCTATGATTTCAAACAAGTTCATCAAACTGTATCTCTATGAATTCAAAGGAGAAAGGGTGTGAATTATTTGAAGTCTAGTATTCACAAGGAAAATTAGGGTTTGTAGGGGTAAAATATGCCATTTTTATAGAAATATTCAAGGAAGTGTAAAATTTAGAGAAGCCCTAGTTGTAAAATGCTAAATTGAGATAATGTTTGGAACATAGAGGAGTTGCAAGCGAGGTTTAGATGATGACATCATTGATCAGCTCCTCAAATCACAGAAAAAGGTCAAGAATGGCTCAAGGGTCTAGAATTGCCTCGAACAAGATATTTGATAAGAACGAGAATTGCAGAGACCCTATAATTCTAGTTCAGGGGTACATGCATTTTTTAAGTATTCCTACAAGAAGTCCTTTGCAGATAGGCCTATTTGCAATATTTGGAACTTAGGATTGGGAAAAATGGTTGTGCCCAGTATTTTTATCAATTTGGACTTGATTAGGCAGTCACCAGGGCATACAACCCTAAGAAAAGGGCATTATACATTGTAGATGGAAGAAGTCTCTTGCCCCTTGAAAGAGATCATATTTGTAGGGTTTTCAATCTAAACCCTAATGCTCAACTGCCAATAGATTTGGGTACCCTCACCAAAGAATATTAGAGGCACCGAGACAACTACATAGTCAAGTGGCTACCTTCTTTCAAGCCTAAATGGAATCATAGAGAACTACAAAGATTTGTAAGGGGATATCTAGAACCCTTTGGATATGATATATTTGAAGATTATTTTATAAAGAATCTTTGTGCCAAGTCTTGGGGTTGGACAACAAAATTCAGATGCCTATCAACCTAATGGTGCTAGCAGTAGACATCCAAATCAAGGATGTCAACAAGCCTTATGACTATGTTGGGTATGTTACAAAGGAATTGCACAAATCCTTGAGTTCACTGAAGAAGGATTGCAAAATAGTGCATTTCAAGTGGTATTCACTACTATGCAACATAATTTTGTATAGTGGAGTACAGATGTGGTCCACCTTACTATAAGTCATACCAATGGATGAGCATAAAAGGATATTGCTATTCAAGGAATGGACTTACATTTGGAATAAATATTGCGACAAGGCCAACTACTCTATCTTTGAGTAGTTCTTTGTCATGATAGTTCTAAGCAACCTAGGTTTTCCAGTGGATTGGGGGCTATCATAGGAAATAAGGAGGTTCCTAAGGCCAAGGGACCTCACTCTAGAGAAGGGGATCAATCACAACTAGGGTGATTGGTTATTTTGCACTAACTCTATAATAATAACAGTGTATGGGTCCCTAGTAGCACCTTGTGTGCTACCCAAGAATGTGCCAAACATAATTTCCTTTTTAGAAATAATTTGGTAATTAAATGAGTTTGATAAAACTCATTTCAGGAATAAAAAGAAGCATGCCCTCTGCCCAACCACAGTTGTATTTTTTTATTTTTCAGTAACATCAAGGGAGGGCATGGAGTTTTTGTATGGTAAGTTATTGCCTTATAGAATGAAAGTGGATAAGGAGAGGAGGTGTGACCCTGAAAGATTCATACATGAGCAAAGAGATCTTTTTAGACTCTCTCCTTATCCACATGATTTTGATAGTGTCGAGGACCTTATTAGGAACCACCCCATAGAAAGCCAGGTTGTATAGAGAATATCCCTATGGGTGAAGATCCAACTTGCAGAAGATAAGAGGAAAAGGGAAGATCCATCCTTTGAAGGATCATTTTTGTAGATCAAAGACCCCATATTCAAGATGATGACTATGTTGGATAATGCCAATCAATTGTTGGTAAATGTGTCAGCCTCTACATCAAGTACCTAGGTCCTTTTACATCAACAGGGAGTGTGCCACCAAGTCCTTAGTTGCTCACCCCATTACAACAAACTAATCCCATAGCTAGACCTCTGAAAGACTATTCCATTGATCCAAATGATTTCAATGGTGATGCTCATATGGTGCAATAATTGCACCCTTCTCCAAGATTTTTAATTGAAAGACCCACAAATGATAGATTAGTCATCAATTCTAAAACTAGTGGGCAAGTTTTTGATGATGTTAGGGCACAAGCTTGTAGAGAATTTTTGAAAGATTATCAATTCATAACAATAAGAGAATTCGAGGACTTTGTCCATAAAAACAAAGGAGGGGATTTGAGGCATAAAATCTTAGATAAAAGGCTCTCAGAGGAAGAGAGGAAAGCAATAATTGAGGAATTATGGGCCGAAGACAAAAATGGAGGCCATGACCCCTCAAAGAGATAGGGAATTGGTCAAGAATGCAAGTTGCCTCCTACTGCCAAGGTGGGATATGTCATCAAAAATTGCATTTGATGCTATCAGAAGACATGGAGGTGAAGATCCAATGTTAGGTTCTGAAGAACATGTTGAGGCCTTATATTTTGGATCCGGATTTCATCCAAGGCATGAACCCCTGATAATTAGGTCAATTTTCCCATAGACCAACAAACCCCAAGTTATCAATGATCCCAATGAGCTTACTAGAAGCCTCGTAGTGAGGAGATTTGGGGATACAAGTGTAATCTAAGCAACTACCGTCATAATAAATACAACCCTATTTACTGAGGCCATAGTTATGAAATTACAAGGAGACTTGGACAAGGCTAATGCATTGAATCAAAAGTTGTAGCAGCAACTCAATATAATTAGAGGGTTATTGCCCCCTCCATAACAAATAAGTGAAGCTCAGGGATCAAAGGAGAAGACTAGTTTGATCATTGAAATCAAAATTTTAAAGGAAGAGCTCAAACAAAGCAAGTTAGAGGCAAACGCAGCCAAGGAGGGGGCTATGAAGAAGGTTTCAATTTTTGTTGACAACATTTTGGGGTATAGGTTATAAAAGATTCTTGGATAAGTGGAAAAATTTTGGGATAACTACAACACTTTAATGAATGCATATGCAATCCCCACTAAGGTGGGAATTAAGCTAAAATGCATGCACATTAGTTGGTCCTATGGGATTTATTTACTAAGAATTATTCCAAAGAATCCCAATTTTTATTATAATTTGGTATCTGACATTTTGGATAAGTTAGAATTGTTAGATGATTTAATTAATGCCTTAATGCCTTATGCAAAAAAAAAAAATTGGATGTGAGCAACACAGTTGATAACTTATGCCCAATATGTAGGTGGAAGGGAGAATGCATGCATCATGCAACCAACCACCTCATTTAGGGACTTATTTTTCCTCTCAACTACACCATCTTTTTGTGGTGTGTAGGTGACAGTATGTTGAAGATTAATCCCTTCAAGAATGCATAATTTCTCAAATCAATGGTTCACATATTTTTTACCATTATTTGTGTAGAGAATTTTGACACACTTTCTAGATTGCTTCACAGCACACGCCTTAAACTCTTGAAATATATCAAAGAATTTATTTGTGTCAAAAAAAGTAGACTCATGTATATTTGAAATATTCATCAATGAAGGTGAGCAAGTAATGAGCCTTACAAAATGATAAGGATGGAAAAGGACCTACCAAGTCACTATAAACCAACTCAAGGACTTTTGAAGCCCTCCAAAACAATTTTTGTTGATCTTGTCTTCAAGATGTTTTCCCAAGGTACAACCCGAACAAACAACATCAAAAAAATGTATTTGAGGAATACCTATGACCATATCCTATTTTTTTAGTTGTTGAAGATAGTGGTAGTTGAGATGTCCAAACCACTCATCCATAGTTTTCTCATGAAATTTGAATGGGTGAGCAATGAAGAGGAATGTGTATCAAGTACAAAATGAGATAAATTATACAAGAGAGTCTCACAATCAACCTTACCAATTGTAAGGAGTGTATTATCTTCAAGATTCTTGATACTAACAGAATCTAGAGTGAATTCAACTTTTTTACCATTCTGAATGATCTAGTAAATGGAAAGAAGGTTTGTTGATAGATTGGGCACACATAAGACATCCTCAAATGTAACATTTCCAGCATCGATAGAACCCTTCCCAAATACATCCACTATAGAATCATCCCTGATGAGAATGTTGGGCATAGAACAAGGCTCCAACAAAGAAAACTATTCTTTAATAGAACCCATGTGGTGTGATTCACCCGAATCAAGAATCCACTACTATGAAGAACTAATAATAGCAATAAGTTTTCTTGCTTTCCCTTTAACTGATTTGGAATAAGGAGTAGAGGATTACATAGCAATAGAAGACGAAAAATTAATGTTGTTATTTTTAAGATGTTTTAGCTCATCAATCTACTTCTTGTGACAAGAATGTTCCTCATGACTAGTTTTCTTGCAGTAGCTACAAGTTGGCCTTTCCTTCTTTTGGTAAGTTCCCTTTGAAGAGGAGTTGGAATATTTTTTTGGTGTAGAAGATGATTTTACCTGATCTTTTTGTGACTTCTTCTTGAATTGCTTTTTTTTTAAATTAAGTTTCCCAGATTCTTTCTGACCCTTTGATTAACCAGCCAACAAAGCTTGTGATTGTGAAGGCTTAAGGAGACCCATGGAAACATTTTTTCCTTGTTCTTGCATCAATATTTTATAAAAGGAATTATAAGAAGGTGTAGTGAATGTAGATCTCATTATCAACCTATGAGTGTGAAAGCTAGAAACAAAAGCTACATATTCAAGTCCAAGTTTAGTGAGAGTAATATAGACAAGTTGAATATCTTTCTTCTCTAAGCCACATGATTTATGTAGAGTCTAAACTAGTGTCTTGAAAACTTGGTAAGAGATACATAATTCAGAGGTATAACTAGCTGAACAATCCACTCAACATTGTAAAAACTACATTAAATTATCAACCAAGGTTTGTAAACTTGTGATGGTGTCACACTGTATGTGCCTCTAGAGACCTGAGGCTACCTAGGTTATCCTATTTAAGGTATTCTACTTGCTAGAAATTAATAGAATTACATAACAATGAGAGAAACAAACTAGCGCTAATGGCTATGGGTGCCTACAACTTAACCTATAATTGAACTGATGTTAACAAAGAATTATTAAACTAAATCATAACTACTCAAACTAGAAATTAAACTTATTCTAACCTTCGGAGTACCATAGATTAACCAAATGCATTCATGCTCGTGAAAATTCATTATTGATAATCAAAGTATGAGAATCTATTTTTCTTTATAGACAAATTATGAAATAATGATAAACAAAAATAACTACTAGCAAAAATAAAACAGCTATAAATGGAGTGAAGAACAATTACCTTGAGTAGCTTGCTCAAGTGTTTGTCTTCACTTAATTAGAGCCAAATCTAAATATCATATTCTATGAATTCATGTGAAATTGAACTCCATTCATTACACTTCACAAAATATTACACAAAATACTCTTCATGGATCGTATTCAATGAAATCATTCTAAATAATCATCATGTATGTAATTGAAATTGAAAAGTAATTGATAGCAAGATATTGAAAATCAACTAACTTATCTAAGGACTCGACCACCGGCTATATACAAGCATGGGGGAGTTTTATTCTAAGAAACAACTAGCTACAATCATTAATTACCACTCCCAAATATCATAGTATATAGTTAATATTGAATTGTTCAAACTATAACTGAAAAGAAAGAAGAGTTATAATAGAACTGAAACTCTGTAAAACAGAATTACATGTAAATACATAAACAGTTAGCCAGATTAGAAAGTAACAAAGGATTAATTCAACTCGTGAATGGCAAGGGTATGACTAGAAAGTATGAAAATTAATATTATGAATATATCGCATGCATAAGTTAATATGAAAGACATAATGAAAGCTTTAAAAAATCTATGGTAATTATGATAGTGTACCTTGTGTACCTATCAGAAAGGACTAACTGATCATCACACATGTAAACTAAATAGCATGTATCCAGAATATAATTTGGTGTGACTGGAAATAATAGCAGGTGAATGAATTTTGAGGTGGCAGATGTAAGGTAATGAAATGGATTAGATTGATAATAGCTGGTGATGTGACAGTTCAAATGTTTTAAATATGAATTAGCAATAGGAAATAAAAGAAGCATGTTGTGGGTACTTATTATGAAAATATGGATACTACATGTGATAATTTTGAGGTGAAAACACAGGAAATGCAATGAATGTGGTGCTAAGTGATTGGAAAGTTTTTTCTGCTATACGACACTACAGGTTCCTTCAGCATCAAGTCCCTTCTAAATGTTGACAGCTGTTATACTACAGGACCCTTTCTGAATGTGTGATAGTTAAATATAAAATAGGTCCATCTAGAGAAAGTATGAACATTATTATAATCATGTTATGTGTGCTTGTGAGGTAGAACAAGAGATTAATCATGAGTGATCTCAGGAATTGTGTTGTGTAGCTCAATCTTTGGGTCACCTAAAGTACTCGATATATCATGTGTTGCTAAGACATCACTTTATGTTTCTGAACCTATATCTAGATCACTGAGAGCACCATATTGCTAAATAAGAGAGAGTATGAAATATTCCCTCTGTATTGGTTTCTTATAAAGCTTCATCCTTTGGCCATTGACCAGAAGTGAAAACCTTACTGCATCTATGGTGTGCAACTTCACTACTTCATTAGGAAAGACTTGGCTTGTTTCATAAGGTCCCAACCACCTGGATTGGAGTTTCCCTTTGAAATCCTTGTACCTTGAATCATATAATAAGTCACAGTCCCCTACATTAAACTCCTTGGATTTGATATATTGGTCATCCAACTTCATCCTTTGCTTTTGTACTATCTCAGTGTGATGGATTTCCTCCATCTTGATTTTATCCAGTCCATTTAAATGGTGTAACTTTTCCTTTTGAGTTGTTGTTAGATCCATTCCTAGCTCTATTGTTGTTCTTAATGTCTTATATTCAAATTCAATTGGAAGGACTGCTATTTTTCCATAAACTAGCTCATAAGGTGTAAATCCAGTTATTTTTCAAGTTGTTCTATATGCCCATACTGCTTCTAGCAGCCTAGCAATACAATATTTCCTATGTAACTACACTATCTTGGTTAGAATACTTTTAATTTCTTTGTTGGTAACCTCCGCCTGGCCATTGGCCTGAGGGTGATAAGGTGTTGACTTTTGTGCCTAATTTTGTATTATTCAACTAATTTGGTGATGAGTTCTAAAGTAAATTTTGGACCCTAATCAGTTACTATTTCCCTAGTTACTCCATACCTAATAAATATGTCCTCATACAAGAATTTATCCACATTGCCATCTCTGGAAAACTGCAATACCTTTACTTCTACCCACTTAGTTAGATAATCAAAGCAAACTAGAATGTATTCCTTATTATTGGAAGTAGGTGAGATTGGTCCAATGAAATCTAGACCCCATTTATCAAAGGGATCTAGTGTTAACTGAGGCTGCAATGGCATTTCATCACTCTTTTTTGGCTTACCCATCCTTTGGCACCTATCACAGCTCCTTGTGTATTTGACAGAATCCTTGTGTGGAGTAGGCCAATAATAACCAGTTGTGGGGATTTTAAATGCTATTATTTTTGTTGCAAAATGACCCCCACATGGTTCATCATGGCAAGCCTTCATGATATCAAATATTCCATCTTCCCTTAAGCACCTTCTCATGATTTTTTCAAAGCTAATATAGAAAAGATAACCGGATATCAAAGAGTATAGAAAACATTTATGTACCAGTTGTCTCTTTTCCCTTGGAGAAAATCGTGGTGGAATCTACCCTATCACTAAATAATTTGTAATGTCAGGATACTAGGGTACATGTACATTAAGATAAAATAGGTGTTCATCTGGAAATGAGTCATCCACTACCCCTTCTACTGATTTTGTTGGCAGTCTTGACAAGAAATTTGCTACTACATTAGCTTTACCAGGTTTTTCCACTATTGTAATATCAAACTCTTGTAGAAGGAGCATCCATCTTATTGATCTACCCCCAACTACAGGTTTGTTCATCAAATATTTGATAGTTGTGTGGTTTGTGTAGACATCCAAATTTGATCACTTCCATATGATCAAAATCGTCTACTCTATTCATCTATTTCATTAATAGTGATTAAATAATTTATTTAATCTTATTTCATTTTCTGCCTAAGGTTCCTAAAGTATATAATTAAATAAATTAAATACTTGACCTTATCCCTTTTCTTCTCTAAATTAAATAAATATGACAAATTATTTAATTTAGTCTTTTAACCCATTTGGATTAAAATCAATTTTTAATTCCACTTTTTCTCTCTCCTTGTCACATTCTCCATAACCCTCTTTTAATCTAGATTAAATTAATTAATCTGTGATTAGGATGTGCATCACTTAATCTTGATTAAGTGTCACATCCTCCATAATCTCCCACTTGCCTCTAATCTCTCATTAATTATCTTAATCCTGTGTTTGCACAACCTTAATCAGAATCATTAACCAGATTTAGCTTACCTTTTCTGGTCAACCTTCCCACTTACCATTTTTAGCCTGGACTCTCTTTCCCATGTGAATTTTTAATTCAAATTTATTTGCCCAAGGTTCCTCTCTTCCCCATGTGAATTTTTAATTCACTTTTGTCTTTCCAAGGTCTTCCCCATCCCCATGCAAGATTCTATAAGATTGACTTGTCACTTTACATGTGCCAAGGACTTCTAGAACCTTGGACTTGTCACATCACCCATATGTGACAAATCTCCAGCTTTTTGGAGACCCTCTCTTATCCACTAGATTCTTCCAATCATTGTGAATTTTTAATTCACTTTTATTCTTCCAAGGAATCTTCTCATCCCCCAAGGTACTTTTCCTTCATCCACCTCATGTACTTCTCTTCCACCTCATTTCCACATTACCCCACCCTAAGACATCTCACATTCCACATATCAAGATGTGAGGGCTTGTGAGTCCTCAACTCACCATAGCCCTTCATCTTGATCTTGTTAGATCAATCTCAACCGTTGAATTCTCTAGAGAATTCCAATTATCCTATAAATACCCCCTCATTTCTCCCATTTTAGGGATCAAGTCTTTTGCTACCAAACTCTTGCAAATTTACCATTTGAGCTCTCATCCATCATAACTCTTAGCATTCTCATCCATCTTGCATCTTGCATCCATTTAACTCCATTGCCATCCAAGGAGCACACAAGACATCCAAAGATCAAGGGTCAACCAAGGAAGCAACAACATTAAGGTATAACAAACATTCAATTTGTTTTATCTTACTTTCATGTTATCCATTTTCTTAGGCTAATCATTGAGGTGCCCTTTTATCTTGTCATTTCCTCTTGTTGCATTATTAGTTTTTATCTAGCATCTCACATTAGGACTTGACATTTTAATAGGATCACATTTCCGGCACGTCCAGTGGGACTCACAAAAGGGTTTATTTCTCTTACGTTTGTTGTTGTTAAGCTTGTTTGCAGGTTCAGGTCGCAGAGGGGCAGATTTTCCCTTCCGGGCGCTGCAGAGGGGCAGATATGCCCTCATGATCTAACGTTTCTGATAGTTTTTACTACAGAAGTGCGGATACGCCCCCGCAATCCAACTTTTTGCTAATTGTTTTTTTGCAAAAGTGTGGATACGCCCCCGCAATCCAACGTTTTGCTAATTGTTTTTCTACAGAAGTGCAAATACACCCCCCTATTCTGACGTTTCTGCCAGTCTTTTTACTGCAGAAGTGCGGATACGCCCCTGTGTTTTGATGTTTCTACTACTGCTTTCTACAGAGGGGCGGATTTGCCCACCCAAATCAGCATTTTTCACTACAGAGGGGTGGATTTGCCCACCCGATTCAGCATTTTTCACTGCAGAGGGGCGGATTTTCCCTAAACAGCACATTTGGGAAGGTAAAAAAGTGCATTTTAGCTTTGTTTTTATCCCTTTCTTTTGTTGTTTTTTGCTCTAATCCTCTAACCTTGTTTTTTGGTGGGTGAAGTCAGATTTCTTGCTGATATTTGAGTGTTTTGCTGAAAATCATAAAAGAAAAAAAAAAGAGAGAATAAAACAACTAACATTTGCTTGCAGGGCCTTTGTTTTATTCTAATGTTTGAAGTCTTTCCTTACTGCTTTATCTATTTACATAGTATAAGTAGGGGAAAGTAACATTTGTTGCTTGTTGTGTCTGTTTTATTTGTTTTACCCAAAGGAGGCATTAGTTTGTTTTCACCTTCCTCCTTTGCACTTTGTGTGGATCCAAAGGGGGTAGTTGGAAATAATTAGTGTCTTCTTCTTAGCGGGACCTGCTTGGGGATTCCATCACCCCAACGGATGATCCCAACCACGCATACCAACAGGGTATATAAAGGGGGGAGAGCCAAAGTTGTACCCTAATCTAGTTGCATCATAATTGGCGAAGCGTCGAAGCTAGGGTGATACCTAGATAGACTTGAAGAGTTGGTCTGAGCCTTTCAGTATCTTGTTGGGGCTCCCGACTCACGCTTGTGACAGATTGGTGTTCACAGTTGTGCCTCACGTACCGAGCGTATATCAAGGACTCCCTAGAAACCTTGTTCATCCTAGAGTAATACCTTTGTTGGCTATACCCCTTAATACTAATCATAGGATTATGCTTGTTCAAAGTGTCTTTCTATGAAAAACCAATAAATTTTGATAATTCAAACCTTCATTGAGTCATTCCAAGTCCGTGCCATAATCTCTCATTTCCAAACCAAGTCACTGTTCCTGCAGAGAGGCAGATTCGCCCCCCTATTTCAGCACTTTTTACTATAGAAGTGAGGATACGCCCCCATGTTTAAGCACTTTTTACTATAGGAGTGCGGATACGCCCCCTGTTTCAGCACTTTTTATTGCAGAAGTGTGGATACGCCCCACTGTTTCAACACTTTTTTTTGCAGAAGTATGGATACGCCCTCTAAACGGACAATTTCATTCATTTGACCATTCTAAACCTTTGTTTGAACCCCCAAAGTCTCCATTTGACCATTCTAAACCTTCGTTTGAACCCCCAAAGCCTCCATTTGACGATTTGATCATCCTAAACACTCATCTAACCAATCCAAACATCCATTTGACCATTCCAAATCTCCGTTTAACCTTTCTAAAATGTCCATTTACCACATTCACATCGATCATTCCACCATTTGGGATACCCATCTTATCGTGTAACCTAAACATCTTCAACAACACACCTTCCATTTGCATTCATCATCATCTCTCAACACCAAATTCCTTAAACCTTGTTTTAGGAGTTATCTCCCGAATTGACCAAGGCGTTAAGTTTGATCATTATCCTACATATAAATCCTTGTCTTCAACCTAATCAATCCACTTCTATCTTGAGGCAGATTTGTGTTGTAAGTCAATGTCATTGGCCCAAATCAATCCCCTTCCATCTCAAGGCGGATTCGATGCCGTGATCATTGATTTAGCTAGCTTAAATCGATCAACCAACGTCATAAGTCACTTAGGGTGATTTCAAAATCAAGTTTTAGGATCCCCTCCAATCAAATCAATCCTCATCCAAATCATCCAATTGATATGTCATCAATTGATCCAATCAAATCAATCCAAATCCAAATCATCCAATTGATACATCATCAATTCATCCAATCAAATCAATCCAAATCCAAATCATCCAATTGATACATCATCAATTCATCCAATCAAATCAATCCAAATCCAAATTATCAAATTGATACATCATCAATTGATCCATCAACCAATCTTTATCCAATCATCAAATTAATTGATACATCATCAATTGATCCATCATCCAATCCCAATCTGAGCTTTCATCCAATCCCCATATGAGCTTCCAATACATCCTAGTTTTCTATCCATCATCTATTCTTTCCTTCTAATCTATATCCATCATGAATCTTTATCCCCCTCTCACATGACCAATAATAGTAGTCAAGGGGAATCCTAACTCCATTGATGATGATAACGAAAATCTTGTTGATCATGAAAATTGTTATATAGATCCCCTTGACGCTATCATTGCTAGCAAGCTCTCTCCAATCGCCTCCCAAAATCCCACTACTTCTTCAAACTATGCCACTATCCCTTCATCCACATCTAATAACGGTTCTTATGCTACCCTTGATAAGGGATATCCAACATCCTCACCATCAACATATTCATCATGTCCTCCCTTTCAACCTCTATCCTATCCAACATCCACGTCCTCTTATCCTCATCATCATCAACAATCCCAATACCTCTACCTTAATCCCACATCCCAATCTTCTCATCCTAATCCAACACTCACACATTCCTATCACAATCCCCCATACCAATATTCCTCCTATCCTAATCCACCATCTCAATCCTCTCATCCTAATCTACCATCCATATCCTCCTACGCCAACTCACCATACATGTCCTCCTACGATGGTTCACCACCTCAATCTTCCTATTCTAATCCAACATCCACACCTTCCTATCATAATCCCCCATCCCAATACCCTTACATTAATTCTGCATCTCCCCATTCTAATCCTTCATCCACATCTTCCTACTATCACTCACCATCCCCATCTTCCCAATCTAATCCAACATCCACATCCTCCTACGTCACTCTCCCTTTTCTCGCATTATATCTTAATCCTCCATCTAATCATAATCCTCCAACCACTCCAAGTCCCCCATATAGTCCCATCCACTCACCTAATCACAATCCTCCATCTCCTCCTAGTTCTACATCTAATCCTCATCCACACATCCACTCATATAATCCTCCAATTCTTAATCCTAATCCTCCATCTCCTCTTAGTCCTCCACCTAATCCCATCCACACATCTAATCCTAATCCTCCATCTCCTCCTAGTACTCCATCCAATCACATCCCTGCATCTAATCCTAATCCACAAATCCCTAATCCTAATCCTCCATCCATTCCCATCACTCTACCTAATCCTACATCTCTTCCAAATATCGCCCAAGGACTCATGCAAGAAGAGACATCATGTCCTCCCACTATATCATGTACTATCACTAGTGATGAGGCCCTCCTCCATCCTAGACCTATCCCTCCCATCACCATTCCTAACATTGTCCAAATGGTTGAGCCGGTCAAACCCATCAAATCCATTAAATCCCAATCTTCTACTCCTAGATCCACCCAATCCATTGAAGACATCCAATCCCCTCCTCCCAGTCCTAATATTCACAAACTTCAATCCCATAACCTTCATGAATCCTCCATCCTCCTATCTCCCCCAATTGAGGCGTCCCTCCAACACTCTTCCATCATCATACATCCCATACAAGATGATTCATGCCAAGAGCTTGATCCAAAGCATACAAGCATATCCCCTTCTCCAAATCAAGATCCTCCCATCCCATCCACTACATCCCAAGATCATGTTCCCCCATCCATCCCATCTCATGATCCTATCCTCCCCTCCACCCCATCTCATGATCCCCTTTACATTCAAGATCCAATCACTCCATCTCATGAGCCCTTATCATCCACTGCCATAAATCTAGATTCCATCATACTCCCCAATTCCTTTCATGATCCCTTATCACTCTTTCCTCCTGATGCAACTATCCCCTCATCTCCATTGCATGATCCTTCATCGCCAATCCCAACGCCACTTTTGTACCACCTTGGTCGCATTACACTTATCCGTGGTGGCCTTCTTATAGAAGAAAAACAAAGTATAGGCACCACCTTTCCTCCTCCACCTGCTAACACACTCACATCGTGCTTCCAAAAGAATAAGAATCCTACCATAGATCACATGCTCGAAAACATGAGCTATGAAGGAAAAGGTTTAGGCCTTCATGAGCAAGGAATGTTAGAGCCCATTCAAGTCAAAGAACATCCAGGCACAAATGGTCTTGGATATATCTCCCAAAATCCGCACTCTAAAGATGTCGGTACAACCTCCGTACATCCTAAACGATCCTCTTCTAAAGGCACAAGAGGTACTTTCCATCGTTCTACCAAGTCATTTTCCGCCATCCCCCCTCCTCCATCATATTACCTCAAAACAACCATCCATCTTCCTCCCTCATCCTCTAAATCCATTTTGGGTCCTTATGTCCCTCTATCCATCATTTCTCATCCTACATCTACTATGGCTTCTTATATCCCTCCATCAAACCCCACACATCCTCCATATACATAGTCTATTTTGGGTCCTTATATCCCAAAATCACCCCCTCCATCATATCCTATTCATCCTTTCATTCATCCACCCCCTCTCCCTCATACACAGCATAAAAATCCTACCTTCATAACTCCTAATCAGGATCAAAAAAGGCACATACCTACACAATCTCCATCTACACATAATCCATATAACCCTACCTCCATCGCTCCACATCATCCATCTCCTCGCATCTATCCCCTTGCTAATAAAATCACTTTGGATTCCAAAGCAAAAATGTATAAATCCAAATGTCCACATGAATCTAAAGCTCCTAATGTCCCCTTCAAAAGACATGTTGCAAAAAAGAAAAATCAAGTCCAAAATCTAAATCAATCCAAAAGGCCACAAAGGCCCACCAAAGAAAAAATAAAAACCATGTGGATCCCAAAGAAAAAAGGTACAATACCTTCACATGAAAAATCCATGACGACATCCAAAGTTGCTATGCCCAAAGTTAATAATTCACATCCTCCATCTCCTAAAATCTGTTTTGGGTCCTTATGTCCCAAACTTCACTATCCCAATGCCTCCATTATCACCACATTCTCCAACCAACAACCCTCCTCTCATTTCACATCCACCACATGTGCCAATGTTGGTCCTGAACACCTTCCCCTATCACACATCCACTCCATCATTCCATCCATACACTTTTCAACACCCCATCCACTATCCCCCCTATTTCCCCCGTCCAACCCCTTCAATTCATCCTCTTGCATAATTCATTTCTTCTACTAAGGTTGTACCAACATCCACTGGTCACTTTACACATGGGCTCTTATTACCTCATATAGAACTTGATGCTTGAGTCCTTCATCCATCTCCTTATCAAATATCCTCCAAATCCGCATATCCATATCCCTATCTTTATCCATCTTCATCCACATCCTAGTCCAAAAAAATAAAATAACAAAAAACAAAGAAAAAAAGAAAAAAAGTAAAGAGAAAATCATTTGTCCAATGGTGAAAACTTGGAAAACAGGCACCTTGGATAAGTACCATGATGAAAACCTGGAAAACAGGAGTCATGCGTAAATCCCCCATCCAATCTCCTTCCACGATTGGGGGCAACATCTACCTATCTTCCGCATCCTATCCATCCTATCTCATTTATCCCACTCCCTCCATCTTCATTGTGATCTTGGCAAATGCAGGGGCAAAACCTATATACATGCTTTGGACACCTCTTGGCATAGATTCCCCTCATCCATACACTATCATATTCCCTATCCACCTCTCTCTATCTTCCATTATTTGTGCATCCTATCCACCTCTCTCTATCTTCCATTATCCGTGCATCCTATCCACCTCTATCTATCTTCCATTGCCCATCTCACTCCCTTATCCACCCATCTTGCTATCCCTCTTGCCTCATCATTCATGACACATATAGAGTGGGGGCATCTCCTTATTTGCAATTGGGTCCTTGGAGACATCATCCATCCATTCTGTCAAGTAATCCTCTCCATCTCCCCATCCTGCCCATCCTTACCTCCCCATCCATTTATCCATCCAGTCATCCCTTCCATCTACCAAATCCTTATCTTCTTATACTCTCATCCACTAGTCCTTTTTGTCCTTTCATCCTTATCTACCCCATTCCTCTATCCTCTTATCCTAGCCTTACATCTTTCAAATATCCTCTTAATCTTCATCACTCATCTATCCATCATCTATCCACCTATCCTCGTATCTCCTTATCCATCCATCCCTTTCCCTCTCTTTTCCTCCTATCTCATTAACCCTTTTCCTTTGTATCTATCTATAGGCTACCCTCATGCAATTCAATGCCATGATATCTCACTACAATCACTCCTATCTATTTCCTACATCTTTTCGATATATTATCACTCTTCATCATTCATCTATACATCCTCTCATCCTCCCAATTCATCTTCTAATAATATAGATCACTATCCCATCCCCGAGCTTCGCATAACCCACATCCAGCATATCAACCATCCCATTCGCATGGCCTATCCTAGCTCATCATATCACCATCCTTCATGTGTCTTCTCATCATGATCATTCCATTGTCTGTCGTCGGTCTCTTGTCGAACTACGTTGCCCCTGAGCTCTCACGTAGGCAAGGTCGATCATTTGATCTGCCCCCGAGGTCATCCTCCATCGTCTGTCTTTGGCCTTGTGTTGAACTACGTCACCCCTACGGTTTCACGTAGGCAAGGTCGATCATTTGATCCTCCCCCAGGGCGTTTTTCTATGTGGTCTTTTTCATCCATCGAGGTCTACATTTTCCTCTTTCCTCTTTTATCCATGGTCTTTTATCGAACTACGAGGGCTCTGCGCTTTCACGTAGGCACGGTTGATCTTTGATCAACCCTCGAGCCCCTAGGTCTTTAGGATTTTTATTGCCTTGTATCCTGTCATCATGTCCTCCTGTCATCTTGTCATCTTGCTATGTCATCAAGTATGTCCCTATCCTAGCTGGTGCTTACAAACAACAGTCATCTGTATCACAAGATCCAATCGGTTTTTGCTATCCTGTGTCATGTCAATCAACCAATCTATCCTCCATCTTTGGTCTCAATAGGATGTATCCTTCCTAACAGACCTCATTAACCCCATCCATCATCTTGATCCTATGGCAAAGGACATTTGAAATTGATTATGATATTTTGATGCTTTTGGCTTTTGTTTATCATTTGAGCTCCCTATCATCACTTGTCCTGGTCGCCTTGATCCATCATATCATGGTGTGCTTTGACTAGTCAACATAGAGGCATACTTGCTCATTTCTTTGTTTATGTCTTCTTGGTTGTCCCACGTAGTACCCACCAAGATCCCTAAGGTCTTGTGTTACGCTGGGGCATCCTTTTGTGCTTGTGGTTATTCCAATACCTAGCCCAACCAAAATCATCACGACTTTTAGGTGTTGGGATAGCCTTCTTGTTTGTTGTGTTTGTTTTATGCATTAGACACTAATTCATCTTGGTTTACATACCCTGATGCCCAGTGTCTTATGCTATAGCAAAAATTAGTGCTCCGAAGATGGCGAATTGCATTACGATTGCATTTCATTTTCCATTCCATCATCTTGCATGTATCCCTCATCCTCTCATCCATCAAAATCCCTTACCAATCCATAATCCTTCATCAAAATCCCTCACCAATCCATAATCCTTCATCAATATCCCTCCCCTATCCATCCAATCTCTTATCATCATCTCTTCAATCTTCTTAGAATACTATCAATTGGTTATTCTAAGCATCTTGTCCCCCATCATTTCATTTAACCATCTTGCCTCCCCATCCGATCCTCATCCATTCAATCTAGCACAAATTATCTAATCACACTCTTGGTCTTGTTCCCAGCCTTACATGTCCAAAAAAGTATGTAAACTAGGGCGTATCCGCCCCTCTGCAGTAAATTGGAGGGCGTATCCACACTTCTGCAACAATCAAGAGGGCGTATCTACACTTCTGCAGCAATCCAGAAGGCATATCCACACTTCTGCAACAATTGGAGGGTGTATCCGCACTTCTGCAGCAATCAAGAGGGCGTATCCACACTTTTGTAGCAATCAGGAGGGCGTATCCGCACTTCTATAGCACTCAAGAGGGCGTATCCGCACTTCTACAGCAATCAGAAGGGCGTATCTGCACTTCTGCAGCAATCCAGAGGGTGTATCTGCACTTTTGTAGCTTGAATGGGGGCATCATCTGTGTCGTCGACTCCATTTTTTCTCACCTTTACCTCCCAATGCTTATCATCATTTCTTATCATCGTCATTTTTCATATCCCCTTTCATCATCTCATCTCTCATCATTTCCCCTATCTCTTCCTCTTTCATCACTCCCCCCCCCCTTTTTTTCCAGGTTGAGGCAGACCCGCCCCTGCAGCGGGGCGAATCTACCCCCACGGCGGAGTGGATCCACCCCCGCAGCGGGGCAGACCCGCCCCTAGTTGGAGGTGACGTTGCCACAATTGGCCGCAGGGTGGATCCGCCCCCGCAGTGGGGCGGACTCGCCCCAGTCGGAGGCAGCGTCACCACCGCTGGCCGCAGGGCAGACCCGCCCCCAGCTGAAGGCAGTGTCACCACCACTCACCATGGGGTGGATCCACCCCTGCAGCTAGGTGGATCTGCCCTTTTTCCTTAGCGGATTTTCCCTTTTGCAGTGGGGCAAATCCACCCCTCTGCAACACTTTTTTTCCCTTTTTTTCCCGAGACCGTCATTTGCAAACCGTGCGTCGGATCGACTTCGTTCAAAAGGAAAACTTGCTTATTTTTTTGAGCTCTTTCCAACCATACCTTTCATTTCTTCCTATTGAGAAGTTTTCTGGGACCCCTCTCTTTTCCCTCCCTTTTTAAGGGATATTTTTTTACTTTTTATTCACCGGTTTTTCCTCAAACTAATCCCTTCCCTTCCCGGGGCCGCCATTTGCACCCCGTTTATCCAATTGACTTTGTTCAAAAGGAAAACTTGCCTAATTTTTCACCCTCTTTCCAACCATACCATCCGTTTCTTCCTATCGAGATGTTGCCCGAGACCTTTATTTTCCCTCATCACCCTCTCGAGGGGGCATACCCTTCACATTTACCAATTTTCCCTACCATAGTCAATCCCTTCTAGGATTGGGGCATATTCATCTATTCCCCACTAATTGGACATCTCAGGTCCTCCTCCCCACACTGGGGCATCATCTTTGAGTTACTTCCTCTATAGAGTCATCTGCACTTTATTTTCTTCAAAGCACGGTTATTCTAACGATACTTCGAAGAGGGGAAAAATGTAGGCATCCAAATTTGATCACTTCCATATGATTAAAATCATCTACTCTATTCATCTATTTCATTAATAGTGATTAAATAATTTATTTAATCATTATTTCATTTTCTGCCTAAGGTTCCTAAAGTATATAATTAAATACTTTACCTTATCCCTTTTCTTCTCTAAATTAAATAAATATGAAAAATTATTTAATTTAGTCTTTTAACCCATTTGGATTAAAATCAATTTTTAATTCCCCTTTTTCTCTCTCCTTGTCACATTCTCCATAACCCTCTTTTAATCCAAATTAAATTAATTAATCTGTGATTAGGGTGTGCATCACTTAATCTTGATTAAGTGTCACATCCTCCATAATCTCCCACTTGCCTCTAATCTCTCATTAATTATCTTAATCCTGTGTTTGCACAACCTTAATCAAAATCATTAACCACATTTAGCTTACCTTTTCTGTCAACCTTCCCACTTACCATTTTTAGCCTGGACTCTCTTTCCCATGTGAATTTTTAATTCAAATTTATTTTCCCAGGGTTCCTCTCTTCCCCATGTGAATTTTTAATTCACTTTTATCTTTCCAAGGTCTTCCCCATCCCCATGCAAGATTCTATAAGGCTTGACTTGTCACTTTACATGTGCCAAGGACTTCTAGAACCTTGGACTTGTCACATCACCCATATGTGACAAATCTCCAACTTTTTGGAGACCCTCTCTTATCCACTAGATTCTTCCAATCATTGTGAATTTTTAATTCACTTTTATTCCTCCAAGGAATCTTCTCATCCCCCAAGGTACTTGTCCTTCATCCACTTCATGTACTTCTCTTCCACCTCATTTCCACATTACCCCACCCTAAGACATCTCACATTCCACATATCAAGATGTGAGGGCTTATGAGTCCTCAACTCACCATAGCCCTTCATCTTGATCTTGTTGGATCAATCTCAATCGTTGAATTCTCTAGAAAATTCCAATTATCCTATAAATACCCCCTCATTTCTCCCATTTTAGGGATCAAGTCTTTTGTAACCAAACTCTTGCAAATTTACCATTTGAGCTCTCATCCATCATAACACTTATCATTCTCATCCATCTTGCATCTTGCATCCATTTAACTTCATTGCCATCCAAGGAGCACACAAGACATCCAAAGATCAAGGGCCAACCAAGGAAGCAACAACATGAAGGTATAACAAACATTCAATTTGTTTTATCTTACTTTCATGTTATCTGTTTTCTTAGGCTAATCATTGAGGTTCCCTTTTATCTTGTTATCTCCTCTTGTTGCATTATTAGTTTTTATCTAGCATCTCACATTAGGACTTGACATTTTAATAGGATCACAGTCTGTATAGACAAAAATTGAATAACCAGTAATGTAATGCCTGAATTAATTGATGCCATACACTACTGCTAGCATCTCCTTTTTTGTTACAGTATAATTCAGCTCTACTCCTTGAAGATTCTTGCTAATGTAATAGATTGCATATTCTTTTTTACCTTCTTTTTGACCCAAAATTGTTCTAATAGCAAAATTTGAAGCATTTGTATGTATATGAAAGGGTATGGTCCAGTTTGGCCCTTGCAAAATAGGTGCTTGAGTCAAGGCTTTCTTCATCTCTTCAAAGGAGTGTTGGCACTCTGATGTCCAGTCAAATTCAATATCTTTACTCTTCAAAACAAACAATGATGCAACAATCTTACTGAAGTATTTAATAAACCTCCTGTAATAGCTTGCATGGCCAAGGAAAATTTTGATATCTCTTTGCTAATGTGGAAGGTAATGTAGAAATAATTTATATCTTATGTGGATCAACTTGAATCCCTACACTAGATATGAAGTTCCCTAAAAAAATTCCTTGAGTCATCATCATAAAGCACTTTTCATTGGTGAGTGACAAGTTGTGTTATTTACATATTTTTAATACCTTTTCCAAATAGTTGAGGGTTTCTTCATAAGTTTCCCCATATGTGGTGAAATCATCCATATATATCTCCATACAGTCATGAGCATAATCGGAAAAGATGATGAGCACTATCCTCTGAAAAGTAGTTGGAGCATTTCATAAACCAAAGGGCAGAACAAAGTAGGCATAAGTACCCCAAGGACAGGTGAAGGTTGTCTTGTCTTGATCCTTTGGAGCATTTTTTATTTGATTATAACCACTAAAACTATCTAGGAATGAAAAGTATTTCTTCCCAGCTAAAGGGTCAAGTACTTGATCTATAAAGGGCAATGGAAAGTGGTCCTTCCTAGTGGTTGTATCTAGTTTCCTATAATCTATAAAAACTCTCAATTTTCCACCTTTCTTGGGAATAATGACTAAAGGTGAGACCCATTCACTCACATATAGGATAAATAAAGCCTGCATCAAGGATTTTTTGAAGTTCATCCTTGACTATTTCTCTCAAGGCAAGGTTCGTCCATCTTTGAGGTTGCCTAGGGGTCTATAACCATCATTGATATAAATCATATGCATACATAAGTCAAGATCTATGTCTTTCATATCATGGTAGTCCCATGCATATGTTGCTACATGCGCCTGCAACACTATTTGAAGAGAATTTTGTTGCTCTTTAGTAAATGCACTATTTATGTTTAGCATTTTTCCTGGCATGACTTTTAATTCTTTTGATGATTCTTGCACAGATGAGAGTTCAAGACTTGGAATGATTGGTACACACTGTTGTGGTAGTAAGGAATGAAAGATTTGAGATATTTCTTCTGAGGAATTGGCAGGTATAATACTTTGCAAGGGGTCTTGTAGGCATGTCAGACAGTCTTGTTGTTGTGGTCTCCTTCCACAATCATTTTGAATCATGTGATAAATTAGCTCATCTTCATCTTGATCATCCAATAAAGGGGTGTGTTCTATTGTCATCAAAGTATATAGGGAATAATTATCTTCCTCATCCAAAGTGGGCCAAATAGTTTGCTCAAGATCAGCATAAGGTTGGGTTGGAGGATAGAGGACCAATTTCTTGGTCACTATCCCATTAGATATTATCATATTACCATACCTACAACCTATGAATGCATTTTTTGTAGCTAACCATGGTTGACCTAGGATGAGTGGATATCCTACAAGGTTAACCTTTGGTTGTAAAACTATGAAATCAGCGGGATATTCCCAAGAATCTAATGCAATAACTAAATCACAATAATTCCTTCAGGCTTGACTATTGATCTATCAGCCAACTGTAGAACAGTTTGTGTAGGTCTAAGGTTAGTTAACTGAAGTAATTACATTATTTCTTTGGTCATGACATTGATTACAGCCCTCGGGTCTATTAAAGTGTTTTTAATGAGGGTCCCATTAATCTTAATGTCCACTACTGGACTTCCAGGGTCTGTGTATTTAGGGACAGTGATGTTCCCTGACATGATATCAGGAAGGTTTCCTAAGACATGAACTATCTAAGGATCTTTCATTTTCCTTCTTGGTTTCTTAAGAGACAAGTCCCTCATAGTCTTGGTATAAATGGGGATTTCTTTAATAGCTTGGATGAGTGGAATCTTGATCCTCACATCCTTTAATTGACCTAGTAGGTCTATCTCAACTTGTGTGCGATGCTTTTGAATGGCTAAGCCTTCAGAGAAAGGAGGCTTTGGACTTTAGTTAGTTTGGTGTACTTGATTTGACTGAAGTTCCAAAGGTGTTTTATTTTGAAGCTTCAACTGTAGGTTCCTCATCCTCCATCTTAGTGATTTGAGGAGATGAAGGTCTAGCAAGTCATTTCCCTGACCTAAGGTGGACATCACTCACCTCTACCCCATAAGTGGGGTATTGCATCGCTTTGTTAGTATAAGCCTATTGAAAAAGCTTTTTGTTAGGGTTAGGTGTAGGTTGGGCAAGTATTTGTGGTGGTTTGGGCAGCTGAGATGTAGGATTTGATGGAGGTATAATGGCTTGTTGTCGGGGCTGAGGAGGAAGCATAGGCTGTTGATAATTCATATTTTGTTGTTGCCATTGTTGACCTTTTTGTCGCTAAGGTTGTCATTGATTTTTTTTTGTTGGCCATTGAGGATTATAATTGGAACCCTTAAAAATTTGTTGTAACCAAGGATTTGGTTGTTTTTGGTTCCAATTTTGTTGAGGTTGTGGCCATTGTGGAAAGTTTTTCCAATGATCTTGGTTAGTTGGCTAGAGTTGAGAATTCCAAGTAGAAAAGTTTTGATTTTCAATGGGAAATGATGAATTGAAGTCAAGAGGGTCTTGTGGCATACCTTGTCTTTTTCACCATTGTCTTCTTTGAGCTATGTAAAATAGCTAGCCATCCTCTCCTTCAAGTGGTTGAAAATCAAGTTTCTCAATTTTATCTTGTTGAATACTAGCCACCCTCTTGCATTTATAGTTTATTTTCCTTTGCCTACAACTTGGGTAGTATTCAATGAGAATTGCTTCAGCTACCTCTTTCTTCTTCTTGATGTGGAGAGTGTCCAACTGAGTTTCCAAGTGACTAATAATGTCCTCCTTCATGTTGGACAATAGATTGCTTATTTTTATCTTTGAAACCCCTATGGATGATTTTCCAATAGTGGATGTCCTATCTCCTCTTGGTCTCCTAGTGAAGGTCCTAGAGTAATTCTTGTAGACCTTACAAATTTCTTCAAATTGTATTTGAGATATATCCCTTTGTCCAATAATATTGAGGGCATCCGTACAGTCCTCATTGACGATTCTTCAGATAACTTGTTCTTTGGGTTTTTCTTCAAAGCAAACTGAAATCTCTCCACATAATCTTCTAATGGCTCATCCTCCTTCTGTGACATTCTAAAAATGTCATCTCTCCTCCTATCAAGTCCTCTACAATAGTCTTGGTACTTTTCCAAGAACAATTTTTTCATGGTACCCCAATCGAGGACAACATCTTTTCTTAATCCCATAAACCATCTTAGGGCTACATCTTTTAGAGTGACAGGGAAGAGTTTGAGTCTATGAGCATCAAAAGTATAGTCATAACTTCTACATAGGACATCAAATTCAAACATAAATGTATTTGGGTCTTCAGTCACCAACCCATAAAAGACTGATAATTTTGAAGGAGGGATATTCTTTCGCATAGTAGCCCTTTCTTGGTTGGTGATTGGAAACTCAAAGTTTTCACCTTCAGGATCATCTACTACATCACCCATGGTTTGGTATGTCCTCTTTGCAGGTTTAGTAGATGTTGGTGATAGGGAAATTTATTCTTCAGTATTACCCTCGCTCTAAGTACTGGAATCACCAATTTTTTCTATGGCTTCTTGGCGTGTGGAAGGGAGGAATCTACCCAAGGAATCTCTTTGCCTCTGTATACAATGAATATGTCTTTATATAGTAGCAGTCCTACACAATGTTAGTGTAACTTTCTGGTATATTGATAAAATAAAGCTTAGCAATCCTAATGTTGAAAATAAAAGGTAACTATGAAAGCTTAGAAAAACAAGTCTACAAAGATAGCACCATCCCCGAAAATGATGCCAAAAATGTAGAGTCTAAACTAGTGTCTTGTAAACTTGGTAAGAGCTATACAATTTAGAGGTATAACTAGCTAGACAATCCACTCAGCATTGTAAAGACTACATTAAATTATCAACCAAGGTTTGTAAACTTGTGATGGTGTCGCACTATATATGCCTCCAGAGACCTGAGGCTACCTAGGTTATCCTATTTAAGGTATTCTACTTGTTGGAAATTTAGGATTGCATAACAGTGAGAGCTATGAGTGCCTATAGCTTAACTTGTAACTAAACTGATGCTAAGAAAGAATTATTGAACTAACTCAGAACTACTCAAACTAGCAATTAAACTTATCCTAACCTCCGGAGTACCGTAGATTGACCAAATGCATGCATTCTCATGAACATTCATTACAGATAATCAAAGTATGAGAATCTATTATGCTTTACATACAATTTATGAAACAATGATAAATAGAAATAACTACTAACAAAAATAAAACAGCTATAAATGGAGTGAAGAACAATTACTTTGAGTGGCCTTCTCAAGTGGTTGTCTTCACTTAACTAGAACCAAATTTAAATATCAAATTCTATGCATTCATGTGAAATTGAACTCCATTCATTACGCTTCACAAAATATTACATGAAATCTTCTTCATAGATTGTATTCAATGAAATCATTTTGAATAATCATCATGTATGTAATTGAAATTGATAAGTAACTGATAGCAAGATACTAAAAATTAACTAACTTATCTAAGGACTCAACCACCGACTACATACAAGAACGGGGGAGTTTTATTCTAAGAAACAACTAATTGCAATCATTAACTACCACTCCCAAATATCAGAGTATATAGTTAAGGTTGAATATTTCAAACTATAACTAAAAGGAAAGAAGAGTTCTGATAGAATTGAAACTCTGTAAAACAAAATTGCATGTAAAACACACAAACAGTTATCCAGATTCCTATTAAAAAAATAATTCTTCTTGTCCAACACTTTATTAACTATCATAATGATGCACGACCAACTCCATCAAGTGTCTTCATACGATAGTTATTGCATTCAACTTGATCTGGCACTTCCTTTGTTTCACTGTCCCAATCTTCCTTTTGATGTGGGTTATAGCTTCCAGTTGCTATGGGATATAGTTCTTTTTGAGCTGCAAGAGGTTAATCCATAAAACATATACACAAAGCTAACTACTATAATTAGATACAGAATTTGACCCACATTTCATACATACTTACATATAAAATATGCAATGCTACTATATCATAACCATATTTCCATTACTAGAATTTAGGTCCAAGGTTGTATAATAAACATGAAAAGATAGCATAGCATAGGATTATTGTTTGAAAGGTTTATCTAATAGTGTCTGAAAGTATGCATAAAAGCAACATAAAATAGGCTAATAATTGAACCCATCAATTTGCATTATGCTCTAAGGTCATTAACCTTTAATACATAGTCTTGGATGTCGTCAAAAGACTTTGGATCAAGACTCATTAGTTCTTTTTCAATTTGATAACTGTGAACTTCATCGATTGTACCATACAGTTTTTAATTTTTCCCATGCATCATGTGAATGTACACATCCTTCAGTTTGAAACATAATATCAAGGGAAATTAAATTTCTTAGACAACCAAGTGCTTTTGAATGTTCAAGCATCCAGAGTATTTTTTCCTTATCATTTGTGGGTTCAGTTACCTTCTTTTCAACTTAAAGTGTATATCCTAATTATATTAATGCACTCCGTGCATTTTGATGCCATGTATTGTACGTGTATGGCATTAGCAATGGAAACTTAAATGTACTCATTTGTGAAGTAAAACTAGAGCACAAAGTAGAATATATGTACAATCACAAATACAAGAGACCCCCTCATCACTCAATCAAATATCCTCCCCAAAAGAAAAATAATTTGTCACTTTATATTTAGTGCAGCTACAGATTTGTGTACTTCAATTCTTTTACAAATCCTCAAGAAACGAGCATATTATGAAAGTATAATTTTAGTATTATAGTAAATAAAATAAATAGTACCACTAAGAAATACACAAAAAATCATGCACTTTCAAAAAAAGAATTGTCTTGATCAGAGGCCGTATACAAAAGTTATGTAGCTTTGAAGTTATCAAAACAAGAATTGTGTTGTGTCCTTTATGAGAATCTGCAATTTCTAAAAAAATTGTGTGTTGAAATCTGAAACCATCTTCACTAATGCATTGAGCATGAAAAATTAGCCCAAATAAAAAAAAATTGCACTAAAATCGGAGGTCTAGAGCATGATTTATAAGTTGTCAAAGTTGGTCTTCAAAAACCAACCTATCAATGGAGGGGGGTATGATTTTTTTTTTTTTAAATCCTTCCACCTAATTTATACCTCCACCAAAATTAGAAAAAATTTGGACAAAATTAGAGAACATTAAATTTGGCAAGACTACCAAAATAGCCACCAAATTTGGTGGGACACTTAAACTATCGGTGGAATTGAAAAAGTTATATTTTAAAATATTAAAATATATTAAAAAAAAGGTGGAAATCAGCCCAAAGGCCGAAACACAAGAGATTGGGGGGCTGAAGTCGCACCCCAACCCCTATTAAAAAGATTTGCATACCCTTATAAGGGTTACGGTCCTATATAAGGCGTGAGGCCCTAAGGGAGTCATAGGTACCTTCAAGTACCCTACGATACCCCTTTTGCATGGCCTATGCAAGTACCTACCATTTTTTTTGTTTTTGATTTTATATATATATTTGTAATGTTATTCTTATTTTCAATTTTTTTATGTTTTAAAACAAAACAAGAAATGTGTTTTATTTAAATGCAAAAATATATATATATATATATATATATATATATTTTTAAATTGGTACATCCATGGGATCGTATGGCTCCTTGAACAATTGTTTTGCCTCACCTAGAAACTTTATCCAAAATCAACATTTTCATAGTCAATTTTAAGGTTTTCAGGTCTTCTCAGCATGATGGAAGGGTCGAATTTGACCCAAAATGCTCTGAAATACCAATTTCTTGTTGGATCTAGTAATGAACCTCCCACTTTAAACTCTTGCAGATCTGGCTTTCAATGTCTGATTCAAACAAAATAAAAGGCAGATCTAACTTTCTCAGCTGCTCTAAACTCAATGGTGAGCTTAGAATTTCTCCAAGAAACTTTTAAAAACCTACAACTAGAAAGTCAATGTTTGAACCCCCAAAAACTGGTATTTTTTCCACACTTTTATGATTCTCCAAATCATCCAAGGATGCAAGATAAGAGCATACTCATGTGCTTTGAAAAATAACATCTCTACAATCCTAGATTTCTAAAAATATTTCTAACTCACAACTCACAATTGCTTTGATACCATGTAATATTTGGCTAAAAAGCCTACCCAAGATGCAAATGAATGAAGGAAAGAAAATATAAAAATAAAAAATGAGCAAGAATAAATTGTATTCTACTCAAGAGAATGCAAATCTTACAATGAGCTTGAAAATTGAGATTACAGATAAAACCCATTGGTTATATAGGCCAAGGGGAGAGATATGATGTAGTAATATTGTGACAAGTGTTGTCATCCTATGAGCTATGACAACTCAAGGTCATTAAAGCCCAACAATATTATCCCTATGTAAACTTAATCTAGTGTAAAGAGGACCTAAGTGGATAACTAGCTATGAAATAAACTAGTTAGATAAAATACCCCTTTTACACTAATAATTTTCTTTTTAATGGACTATGACTTTGTTTCCCAAGGATTAGGCATTGGTCTTGGACCATACATCCAATCTCACACCATTCAAACAAAACATAAAATAGTAGTGTAGGAGTAAGAGTAGTTATGTGGACTCATAACCTCATATCATAACTAGGGACATATATTTAATGAGCCTCTAATGAATTCATTTCATGTGGGTTATGACTACACATTCTTATAAGTTATAGAGGGTTTTTGAGATAGCTATTGGTACCTAGTTCAATGACACTCTTGAGGCCAATTCAATAGGTTAGGTTTGGTTATCAATATGTTAGTTATCTATTTTATTTGATATTAATACCTGTTAAGGTATACCCTTGGAATACCCTCTCAAGTATAAGTTGAGCTCAAAGAAAAGGAGATGAAACCCACTCTCGTAGAGTTGGCCTTTAACCCTCCATGATCTATTAATGAGTTGATTTTACTTTCATGACAACAACCTTGGCCTTGTGAGTGGAATTGAGTTCTAAGAAGTGGAGCAACAGTTTTGGGACCCAACATGTCAATTTATTCATGACATGGTAGAGGACACAATGATTATGATCAAGCAAGTGGATAATTATATGATTGTTGTAATGCATTAAAGAAGCCCATGAGCTTAAATAAATTTAGATGGTAAAAGATGACTGGGATTAATGATATTTTAGTGATGATTTTTTTTTATTAATTGGTGAATAGTTAAAATTAGGGGTTCCACTATTGGAAAATAGAAAAAGCTATAAAGGGGACTAAATCACCACATTTTTATGAAAATTTGGTTTGGTGTTGGTTAAATAAACCCAGTATTATTTTATTAAACTTTCAAATTAAATTTACTCGCTATAATAAATGATGTGTAATTAGAGCCTAATTGCTGAAATTTTATAATATCATTGATGATTCCAATTTATATAGGGTTTATCATACATTTGTTGATGATACTATAGACTTTGGCACCTGGTTATTGACATCCTTTATGTTATTTCCCTAGATTTGAGAACCTTGGGCATAAACTTATCCTTGTGATTTTTGATAAATATCAACATTCTATGTGGATTAATCTATGTTGATTTTACATGTGGTTGAATAGATGTTACTTTAAGGTAATTTTGGATATGCAATTTTTGTGTGTGCTAATGTTATTATGCAGGTTCACATTAAGATGTTGATATAAATGAAGCCTACAAAGTAGAAGAGGTTCTTTCCAGCTGGTCAATTGCGAAGGAAGTCAAAAGGTGATCATTAAGAGGTCAATGGAGGGAAATTCCTAACTCGAATGAAGATTGTAACTTCCTTTTAAATGATCATACTTGTTAGTTGAGCAAATATAGGAGGTGTTGTTATGCTAAATCTGTGTTCGGGAAAGACTGGCTTGACCAAATCCTATGCATGCATAACCTCCTTTCCTCTTTTCATGCTTTCAATAAGTGGAATCCTCCTACTTTGTTGGAGTTGACTGCCTTGTTTTTTAGTTAGTTAGTAGTTTTCTTCCTTTAAATAATAGTCAGATGCTCTTTCTCAAAAGGTTGAATGTTCTGATGTTGTACTTGCATTCCTAGTTTTCAAGAAATACAAATATGATGTTGTTTCGTTGTAATCTTGCTTTCAATGAATAAAATGATATTATGTTTGTTGTATCTAAGTTAGTTTCAAGGGAAACTCACCCAAGGTGGGCCACATGGTGAGAATTCCATCCTTTAGCTCAGTCACTACTTTTCTGTGCAGCAATAGTTACAATTTTGGCAACTGTTTGTTCCTGCAGCCACTAGAATTCCATTATGTGACTGTTCCTACAGCCAAAGCAGACAGAGTAGTTTCCTATCCTATCCGTTTGCCAAGATTTATATTTTTTTCATGCATTTTAGTTCTGTAAAGTTTTTGGTTTATTCTTAGTGTTTATGTTACTTCCTTTCATGCAATTTACATTCAGCATCATGACCTTTCTAGTTATAGAATGAATATGGCTACAATAGAAACCTAGTGCACATATCGTGCTGACCCATTTCAAGTTTACGTCCCTTGGTTGAAAATTAAATGAACCTTCATGATGAATGAGATAGTTATTCAGTACAAATGTCCAATCTCTGAATTACAACTTTAAGGGCTTAGTTGTTGAATCATTAGAGGAGGCCAACATTTTTTGTGAAGCTGCATTAAGATGGTTTATGAGCTTAGGTAGGAATAATGTGAACACTTGGGATGTTATGAAAGAAAAGTTTCTTGAGAAGTGCAAAGAATACTATAGGGGTAGTGATATGAGAGGAGATGATATCTTCAGGATGCAACAGAAGGAGGATGAAAGTTTAGAGGATTATGTGTCAAGGTTCTTATTTAGTCTACAGAAATCTCCTCATCATGCACTCAATGAAGAGTATCAGAAGTTGCTCTTCCTTAGAGGAATTAGTGAGAATTATGTCGATGCTCTGGACTTGATAGGAGGTGATATTACTCAAGTTCCTTGGGATGATATTAAGAAGATATGTCAGAATCACTCCAAGGCAACTATGAAGAAAGGAAGAGGTTACAAATCTTCTATGGGTAAATCCTCTGTTAATGGGCTTTCAAGGATAGAAATCACTCACTTACTATCAGACTTCAAGTAGGACATCATAAATAATATGGAAACTTAGCTAGATACACTTCAAGAAAAGAAGAAACATGAGGAGGCAGAGGCAATGTTGGCAAAATATTGCCCTCATTACAAGCAAAACAAGAAGGACTAAAAATTAAAAATGGTGGCCAATGTTGACAACAAGCACATTCCACCTGAATTCAATCCAATTGAGGGTGATGAAGATCAAGTTTTCTACGTTGCACAAAGAAGGCCATGGGTTCCAAGACAAGGTATGCCACCAGACCCATTATCTTTCAATGGACCTTATATGAATTAGTATGCATGTGGTAGTCAATGGCAACCCCAATATCCATAAAACTTTGGAGGTTATCCACTTCAGCCTTGGAGCAACCTTCAAAATACCTGGCCTAATTACCAAAATACTCCACCCTAGTGGTAGCAAAACCTGGGGAATTGGCAATAACCTTAAGGAAACTGGTAGCATACATCCCAATGGAGGGGAGGGCAGCAATGGCCAAACTAGGCAACTGGTTGCATGCAACCACCTCCATATCCTTAGCACCCTACCCTAATGCCTCCTCCTAAGTCAAACACTAGCACACCTAGACCTACTCAGTTACTAGCTCAACCCACACCCAACCCAAATAATAAACCATGGCAACAACTAGTCTACTCTGTAGATCTGAACCAATATCTTGCCTATGATGTGAGTTTGAGTAATATCCACCTAAGTTCAAGAACCACTTTGTCATCACCTTCCACTCCTATTATTACAGAGCTTCCTGTGGAAGATGAGCAGCCCCAAATTTAACCTGATGCACCTGCTCAGTCAAGTGTGCCCACCAATCTTGAACTAGTTCAGTAGACTGATCCTGAACCACCATTTCCTCGAAGGTGAGAAGTTGCTAAGCAAAAGGAAGAAGCAACCTTTGATATTTTGGATCAACTGAAACACATCTGTCAAAATACCTCTATTCCAAAGCATAAAATATGTTCCCATATATGATAAGGCAATAAAGGAAGCATGCCTTAAAAATCATGGGAGGAAAAAGAAGGACCCCACCACTGTCCATGTAGTAGGGAAGTTGGCAGACATCATGCTTGAGAAAGTCACAATTCCTAAATACTCTGACCCAGGAAGTCCTGTAGTTGAATTCATCATAAATGGGATCCAAGTAAAGAATGCTCTGATAGACTTGGGAGCATATATTAATGTGATGACTAGGGATATCCTACAGCAACTGAATGTTACAAATCTGAGACCTACTCCTACTATCATGCAGCTTGTTGATAGTTCCACTATCAAACCTGATGGTGTGGTAGAAGACCTTGTTGTTATTCTGGACTCTTGGGAATATCTAGCTAATTTCATGATCCTTTCCCCTAAAGGTGCATTAGGAGGGTATCCCATTATTTTGGGAAGGCCATGGTTGGATACAGTTGATGCCTACATTGGATGTTAGGCAAGGGACATGACTATTTCTAATGGTAGAAGTACTAAAAACCTTGCCCTTTATCCTCCTGCTCAACCAACTCATGATATGGATAACCATGTCTTGCCACATGTTGGTGAAGAAGTCGAGGAGATCAATTCAGTAGTGCAACTCATGATGATAGGTAGAAGTCCTTTCATGCAGTTACAAGAAGAGGATGAAATATTGTCCCATATAATTCAAAACAGTTATGAAATGAATGAAGAATTACCTACTCCTGAGTCTGGTTCTATTGGTCCACTACAAACACTTATGCCCGCTCTTCTTGCACCTGAACTTCCTGCAGCAATAGGTATGTCTCATACATTGCTGCCACATGAATTAAAAATGCCATGCATTAGTGAAACAACCATGATTGAGTTGATAACACAGGTGCAAGTTTCATAAGGTAAACATTTGAACATCAATAACAAGCTTACTCAAGAGTAGCAGTTGTCCTTGAAAAACTTGTTAGAAAAGCATCAGCATACATTTGCATGGGATTACCATGACATGAAAGGATTAGATCTAAAACTTTGTACTCATAGGAGAATTGCAAAAAATGTTGGATGCACGATTCATCTACCCTATCTCAAACATGCAGTGGGTATCTACTTTGGTGATTGTGCTTAAAAATGGAGGTAAATAAAGACTTTGTACTGACTATAGAGAATTAAATTCTTCCACCAAAAAGGATCACTTTCCTCTTCCTTTCATAAACCAAGTATTGGATTCACTTGCAGGCAAGAAGTATTTTTCTTTCCTGGATGGGTTCAATGGCTATAATCAAATACAGATTGTACTAGAGGACCAAGAGAAGACAACTTTTACCTGTCCTTGGGGCACTTATGCCTATTCAGTGCTTCCATTTGGTCTCTGCAATGCACCTGCAACTTTCCAGAGGGCAGTCATTAGTATCTTCTCAAATATTTCACATGAGTGCATGGAAATCTACATGGATGATTTCACCACTTATGGTGTTGATTTTGATGAAGCATTAGAAAACCTAAGGAAGGTTCTGCAAAGATGTGAAGACCATAATTTGTCCTTAAATAGTGAGAAATGCTTCATGATGATGCAAGGAGTAGTCCTTGGCCATTATATTTCTCATAAAGGAATTCAAGTGGATCCAACCAAGATTGAGGTAATTACCAATCTCTCTATTCCTGCAAAGCAAAAATATGTTAGGAGTTTCTTGGGTCATGAAAGCTATTATAGGCATTTCATAAAGGATTTCAATAAAATGGCAGCACCACTCTATAGTATTTTGACTAAAGATGTTGAGTTCCAGTGGACAAAAGATTGTGACAAAGCATTCTTTGCTTTGAAAGAAGCCTTAACCCATGCTCATGTGCTCAAATTTCCTAATTGGGAACTCCCTTTCCATATTCATATAGATGCATCTAATTATGCTATAGGAGCTATCTTGGGGCAAAAGGAGGGAACCATTGAGATTGCAGTCTACTTTGTTAGCAAAAACCTAAAAGGAGCAGAGTTTAACTACACTATGACAAAAAAGGAGATGTTGGCAGTCATTTATGCCCTGAATAAGTTTAGACATTATATCACTGCATATCAAATATTTGTTCATACAGACCATGCAGCAATAAAATATCTGATGAATAAGCCCTTAGTTACAGGAATATTAGTAAGATGGTTATTGCTCATGCAAGAGTTTGATATCACTATCATAGATAAGTCAAGGAAAGAAAATGTTGCAGCAAAATTTCTCTCAAGATTGACTACATCAAAGGACACTCAAGTCATTGATGACTCCTTCCCTGATGAACATTTATTTTCCATCAGTATCCACACACCTTGGTATGCAGAGATAGCCAATTATTTGGTTATAGGGAGAGTTCCTCCTCATTTCTCTCCAAAAGAGAGAAGGGTTCTTATTGAGAAAACTTTTCATTTCTCATGGATTGCAAGATGTTTATTCTATACTGGACCAAATCATGTGATGAGGAGATTTGTTAGAGAGGATGAGATATATGATATATTGCATGCATGTCACAATGAGCCCTGTGGAGTGCATTTTGCAGCTAAGAGGACAACAATGAAGATTCTTAATACAGGATATTACTAGCCCACACTTCATAAAGATGCAGGCAAGTATACTAGGAAGTGTGATAGATGTCAGAGGATGGGCCAACCAACTAAATTTGATGAGACGCCTCTATACCCCCAGGTTTTCATCACACCATTTGATAAATGGGGACTTGATTTTGTGGGTCCAATTGATCCACCATCAAAAGGAAAATCCTACATCTTGGTTTGCACTGACTATGTGACCAAATGGGTTGAGGTTAAAGCTATGAAACATGCCAAAGATAATAAGGTTGCAGAATTCCTATATGAAGAAATCTTCACACATTATGGGGTTCCTAGAGATATAGTGACAGATCAAGGGGCTCAATTTACATCAACTCTAGTAAAAACATTGGTCAATGAATATAATATAAGGCATAGTAAATCTACCCCCTATCACCCTCAAGCCAATGGGCAAGATGAGGTGACCAATAGGGAAATACAGGCTATTTTGACCAAAACAATAGCTATTCATAGGAAATATTGGGTGAATAGGCTTCCAGAAGTTGTCTGGGCCTATAGAACCAATTAGAAGACAACCACTGGTTTCACTCCTTTTGAATTACTGTATGGAAAGACAACTATGATGCACATTGAATTTGAGCATAAAACTCTTAGAACTGCACTTGATCTTGGGATAGGCATATCTGAAGCATGGAAGGACAAAATCATGTAGCTGAATGCCTTGGATGAAATGAGAAAGTTAGCCCTTCATCATACTAATATAGTGCAAAATCAGAGAATCAAATGGCATGACAAATTCATAAAGGAAAAGAAGTTCCAGCTGGGTCATTGGGCACTCCATTATGATTCCAAGTATCAAAATAATATAGGCAAGCTGTAGACTAGGTGGTTGGGACCATATGAAGTTTTTGAAGTCTTCTCCAATGGCATTGTGCAACTCATGACTATTGACCCTGTTAGATTCAAGCTACTTGTCAACAGTCACCGCCTCAGGTTATATCATAAGCTAGCTTCCAAGCAAGAATTCTTGCAACAATTTTTTCAACACCCAGCCTCTGAACTTCCTACAACCAAAGGAAGCAGACCTAGTGTCCCACCTTCTGCCTAGTGAAGGTATGTGTCACATCATAATAAAGATTTCCACTTTTGTGGGAGTCAAATTCTCCATTAATTCATCCGCCCATTCATCTCCACCTTTCTCTCTTCCATAACTCCACCATCACTTCACTCCAGCATCACTTCACTTCACCATCACTTCATTCCATCACCACTTCAATTAATTTCTCAATGGTACTTTCCACATCACTTGTACTTTTATCCACATTTTTTGCAACTGGCACTCCAAATTTTGAGGTGTGTGCAATACAATTTGTTATCTTTTAATTATCTTAAGTACATTTATTTAAATTATTGTATATTGATGTTGATTTTTCACATAGCACAAATCTATACTATGCCCTATCAAATCATAATTTTATCCCAGCCTGTGAGGACACACACTATAATTTAAGTAGGGGGGAATTCAAACCTACATGTCCATGTGTCATACACGTCAGCAAATTTGAATTTGAAATGACGGCTTGCATGTGTCATAAGACACTGAATTGTCATCATTTTTCTTAATGATACCCTTCATTTATGTTTCATTGTTGCCTTGGCCATAATTTTAATAACACCACAAGTCACATGATATTGGTGTTAATACTGAAGAAGAATTGCAAGAAGCTGAGAACTTGGGTTTTTTAGAGAGAGATTGCAGGAAAAGAAATTTTGCAAAGGTGTTGCCTAATTGTGGACAGAATAATGGGAGGCCAACTAATTAGAAATGAAACTTCACTCCATAACCCGTTATTACAGGATGTACTCTCTCTGGCCGAGTTCAAAAATTGTGGATGGTTAGACTATTTTTTGAGACTAGATGGTTTCAATGAAGGCATTGCTATGGAATTTTCCCAAACACTTTCTGACAGAAAAGCAATGGTTAAAGGTCTAGAAGTTATAGCCACAAAGGAGAGAATTACTGAGGTAGCTAGTTTTCTTGCCATTGGAGAACCATATCTTGCTTCCAAGGATGCAAGGTCAGCTAGGGCAGAGTTCACTGAACCTAGTGATCCCCTGCTGGTTGTTGATAAGCAAGGAATGAGGAGGACCTATCTACCTAAGCCATGGAAACAATTTGATGTCCTCATTACTAAGTATATCACCTGTGAAGGTCGTCAATCATGCCTCCATTCAGTGCATTTCAAGCTCCTAAACCATATGAGGCATGGAAGAAGGATGAACGTGCCTAATGTGCTGAGCAACCTCCTTGCAATTATGGAAAACGAAACACAAAAAGGTAGGGATAATTATGTTTCTCACCATTGTTTGATCAAATTGTTAGTTAAAAATCTTTGCACAGTATCTAGAATGACATGAGAAGAATTTGTGAGCATTGATCAATTTAGACTGGAGGATGTAAACCCTAGATGTTGACCCTTAGCTCATAGGGTTAGTGAAGGTGAGAGGATTATTGAAACAACTCTGGAAGCCTCAACTTCTGGAGCATCATCTAGTACAAACCCTCCTACAACAGAAGCTATTTCTTCTGACTATGAACACACGAATGAGGAAAGTTCATCTTCAGACGTTGACATTGACATTTCTCCTAGAAGTACACCATGCACTAGAGTTGCCGCTACGCAAGAGAAAGAAAAAATGAGCGAAGCAGAGTGTATCAAATAAAAGGCTAAGAAGAAAGAGCTTGTGAAAATAAACCCTAGCCCTAGGAAGCAAAAAAATTTGGAAGTTGAAATTCTTGCAACCGTTGAAGCTGAAGTTCTTACAACTGTAGGGAAAAACAAAAGTCCACCCAAGAAATCAAGATTAACCAAGTCTACTACTGATGAGACTCCAAGAAGGAGTTGAAGACTCAGTAAAGTAGCCGAGAAGAAGGCAGAGACTCCTAAAGTGTAGGAAAGTATAGATTTGACAGAGACACCTATGGAGCAGTTGAATATTGGGTTGGAAAAACTTGTTGTTGTTGCAAAACAAGTCAAACAACAAGAACCAATGACAGGGATAGGTGATGTTGAACACCAAGTCGCAGGGCAAGTTAAATATTTGGTTGATGAGCAACAGGAACCATTGCTCACTACTGATACAAAACTAGTTGAATATGAGAAGCCAACACAAGGAAAAATCATAGTTGGAATGCATAGGCCTATTTCTTAATGGGCATCTGTAACTCTAAATTTGTGGAAGGAGATGCAAGAAAAATAAAGAGAATGGAGAAGAGAAAAATACAAGTTACAAGAAGAAGTTAAAAAGAAAGATGCATAAATTAAGGAGAAAAATGCAAAAATTGTTGCATTAAAGAATAAAGTGGATAATATGGTAGCTCTAGTGCCACAAATGGTAGCATGTAGAACTCCTTCGAGAGTTTATACGCTGCATTTGGAGGAGTTCCATATTTCTTTCAAACTATCAAGGATTGTTTCAAGTTTGAGTCCTTCCATTGAGACTCCACATGAGTTTTTCTCAGTTTATCAATCTTCTTCCATTGAAGTTAAAAATTTGTTGTGTGAATTATACTTGCACAATTATGTTGTGCCAAATGATCATAACTAGAACCCGTTGTTGTATATTGGGGATATCCATTTGAGGGCATTTATTTCTTGGATCCAAAATGTAATTAGTTGGGGGCAGTAGTTTAGAACGTATGGGGGAAGAGAACTCCACAACCCTTTGTCTCTCAGAGCTGAATCTAGTGATCCTTCTGACATTTACTTTACATGGCATAGAATTATTTATCATCCAAACTACAAAAGTAGGATCATGCATATTAGGGATGAGGTATACTAGGAATATGAACAAATGGATGATACTATAGGAAAAGCAGTACTAGGGTACCTATCACAAAGATGGAATAGTTTGATAGAACAGTTGTAGCAAGTTGAACCCCATTCTTTGCAGAATTATGATGCAGCATGCAAAAGGATTCCCAGGTACATACAAATTGGAAGAATGCAATAGCACTACTAGCTTCCATTGACATTCCAGCCACCTATGCTATTGTGGCCAATGTGAGATCACGGATACTATATGTAGACACATAAAATTGATCTAGGCCTACGAACTCAATTTTCTCCTTAATTCCTCTAAACATAATTAAAACATTTGATTATATCCTTTTGTTCAAATTCAACTATTAATTAAATAATTATTTAATTAATTCATCTCATTTATTCTTCCTGGCTATTTAAATAAATAAATCACATTTGTTTTATTTAAATACGCCTCTAATGTCTAATGTCCTCTTTAAATTAAATAAATTATTAAATTTAATTAATTAATCCATTATTTCCTTCTTAATTATTTAAATAAATATATTTTATTTAAATGCGTCTATAATACTAAGGTCTCCTCATAATTAAATAAATCCCCTGCAATTTATTTAATTATTAATCCACTCCTTCCACAATTAAATAATTAAAATTAATTATTTGATTGTCTCATTTAATTCTCTTCCGAATTTAAATAGAAATCATTTATTTAAATTTCCCTCTTTTCAAGTAAATAATTTTAAATTATTATTTACTATCACATGACCCCACCATTTTGAATTAAATTAATATTAATTTCAAAATAGTATTTTCCTCCATAAATGAAGTAATTTTAAAAATTATTTGATTTTCTAACTCTCTCTTTTTCTGTGCCAAATCTTATCTCCTGTCACACATTTTCTCATTCCTTCATTTAATTTCTTAAATTAAATCTTGTCCGCTCATTTTGAATTTCACCATAAAGTTTCCCTAACACTGATTATGGGTTGTTATTTTGAATCTTGACCTTTGATTATAGGGCACTTCTCAATCTTCAATCTTGTTCATTCATCCAAAATTGTATTTTCTATAAAATGGCAATTTTGTTATCATTTTGACAGCTTGCAAATTTTGAATCCTGCACACTTTGCAAATCTTGAATCTTGCATTTCTTATTTGCTTGTTTTCATCTTTATCATTTTGCTAGCTAGTTTGCATGTAGAACTTAGTTTACTTGCATAATCATTTAAGAATCCTTCAACACTTGCTTAGGACTTGTCATTATCATTAGATTGCTCATCACAAATCTGAGGGCAAACTCATATTTTCAGCAAGTTGAGAAGGTATAATGGAGGTTAGCCATGGAGAATGAAGATACTTTAGGTGAGATTGTTTCATTCATTTATTCCTTTGCACTTCATTATTACTTTGGGGTTTTAATGTTGCATATGATTTGCTAACCCTATTCTTATATCATCATCATCCCATTATCATCATATCCTTACATCATCATCCATTTTCCTCTATCCATACCTTAGCTTCTTTGAAATGATGTTACTTGATACAAATCCTCATCATCTTGAACATCATCTCAAAGAGGGGAAAAATGTAGACACCCAAAAAAGTCCTCTTACAACACCTTATCGCAACATTAGGTCATTTAGACATCTTGTAGCATGTTTTTCCCTAGGTACCCATGTCATCATCTAATTAGTTAAATAAATCTTATTTATTTGACTAATTTCATTCATAATCCATTCATTTTGCTAATATTAATTAAATAATGTATATTATTTAATTAATTAAATCATTTCTATTTGTAATCTCTTCGTTCTTCTAATGTTAATTAAATTAATAAAGTCATAAATCCAACATTAATTAAATAAATCAAATATTTATTTAATTAATAAAATCTTAAAATATCTTCTCACTTTCTTTCTAAAATTGAAACTCATGTGTATCTAATTAATTTATTTAATTAGATAATTCATCAATTATCCTTCTTGTCTTTTTCAGGATTTATTTCCTTTAAAAGAGAAAATCAAAATCTTTCTATCTTCTTAGAATCTTATCCCATCTCGTTGTATTTCCTCTTTTGTCAAAAATAAAAATCTTATCAAATCTTCTTCTCTGTCCACATCGAAACTCTATAAATACGGCCTCTCACAAGCCATTTTGGATTCAATTCTTCGAGTACCCTCACTCTGTCAAAATCATTCTTTAATCTTCCATCCATCATCTTTGAGCTATCTAGTTTTCTTCTGTCATCCTCGTCCTATTGTTATGCTGCAATAGTGAGCAATCAACATTCCTTTAGTAGTCAAATCCTTCAAAGCTTGCATTCTTATGTGAGATTGAGAAGAACAATGGAGTGAATCCCTGGTAACATGCCTGTTTGTTTGGATTAGATTATTCATCTTGCATGTGTGTGTTTTTTACAAGTAACTACATTGAGGATGGTGAAAATATGAATATTAATCTAATAAGATTTCAGAATTAATATTTTTTTCTATCTCCATTGGTGAACCCGACTTTTAGAACGATTTTCTCATTAGAACAATTTTCTTTCGAGAACGATTTTCAATTTTCTGCCTGGTTTTTGGCAAAATTTTGAAGATTTTGGTTCAGGTTATTAAGTGTGCTTTTGTGTTCATTTTCAAATGTTTCTATCTTCACCGGACCATAGACATCGGTTTTATGATAATATTTGCATTTGGATGATAATATTGCTTTAGCATTGATTCATGGGACTTGAATAACGTTTGGTTTCTCATTTTCTATTAACATGAGCATATGAATGATTGTAGAGGTCGTGCCACCTTTAATACTATTCAAATCTTGAGCTTAAATGTCCTTATGAATGCTATGTTTTCCTCTATCATTTCTTTGCAAAGCTTTTAATATAATTGTTGTTGTAACTTGAGACTTAAGGTGGTGACATTTCTTTGCAAAGTTTTACCATATTTTAAGCCAGTATTGATTTCACCATGTTTGAGATTGTTTTGCATACATGCATACATTTTCTTTTGAAACATTAATGAATCACTCAAGCTTTTTCTTTGCAAAATCTATCTTTCCTCAGTGATTCCACCACCATCGTTTCTAACCCTAGTCTTGTCAAGTTTTGAGCATAAATTGTTGCAGACTTTGGCATCATTGGCAGCATACTTGGTTGGAGATTTTTATTTCCACAAATCAGTTTTTTTTTGTACTCAGCGGTATGGATTCTTTTTGAATCATTGGTACACATTCATTCTTAAAATGGTTGCGTCATCCTTCAATTTCAGTCACCCCCGTTCTCCCCCGCTCGATCCTCAAGATCACCTTCGGTCATCCACTATAACTCACTCACAGTGAGGAAAGCCACTACTATTAAAGCTTCGATTGACCCCTTCAAACTCCCTTCTGACTACTTCGTCGTTGCCTTCTTCTATAGTCACCACCTCTTTTGGGGTGGCTCTGCCAACATTTTCACTGCCCTCTACAAACTAAACCGCTTGCCCTCATTTCCCATCAAGAAGATTTTCCATCTCATTTAAATATCAGCAAATTTTGTGTTTTAGTAATCTCCACTATTTCTATTGATTTTGTGAGAAACTCTATATAGCTCTTTGTGTTGCCAGCCATTTCCTCTTCTTGTGTTTCACACCAAGCTCCTACAGTCTCTAACCTCGAATCCACTTTAATTTTTTTGAAGATTTCTTTTGAGTGTGTTGCGTCACACACATAAAACTTCCAAATATTTTTTTTGAGTGTCTTGCCACTGTTCACTTCATAATGTGTTTGACCTCAAATTTGGGTGCCAGTGCTAAATAGAATTTCCTCAAACAAATTTAATACATTCTCACTGTTGTGTTGTCCTTGTGACAAGTATTTTGAAAAAGAAGAACCAGTTTGCTTTGCACTGAGGATATATTAGTGTGTCGGTCTACATGCATACGAATATATCTATTCCACGGAGCTTTTCTAGATTTGTTTCATTTACTCTCATTTCCACATTCCCAATACACATGAAACTTTGAGATTTGCACATAAATTGACTTGTATTCAAACAATTTTTTTGTGGCGAATCCATCTTAGGTTCAGATCCATTATATTGATGATACAATTCAGAATGAATTCTTTTTGACTGATTGAGAAATGTTTGTGATTAAAGCTGGCACGATGAACATTCATGAACAATGACTTGACCTAGCATACATGACTATATAACCACTGATATGGGAAGTGTAAAAGCTAGTATGTATCTCTGGTTTGAAGCTTGAAAATATTTGTAGCCGTTTATGAAAATCCATGTTAAAGAGGATTCTTTAAATCCACAACAATACAACTCCCATTCGAATCTCCGCCATTCAAAATAATATATTTCCTTGTCTGCATCTCGAGCATCACTAAAAGCAAATTCGTGCTTCAAATCCATGTCTCGGACTCTTCCATATTTCCTAAAGAGATCTTCAAGATCACATGTACGTGTTCTAGAAAATAGTGCCTTAGATTAAATATGGTTTGAACGTCGCCTGTGCACGAACCCACAGATTTGATAACGAAAGCATTTTTCTGTCTAGTTTTAATTAGTTCTTTTAGAATTTCCATTTTGATAGATTGAATCATTAATTTTCTAATTTAGCAGAGTTAATTTAGATTTTAGAATAATTCTAATTTAGCTTTGATTTTAGATTTTTAATTAAATCTAATTTAGCATATTTAGTTTTCATTTTAGAATGATGTAGATTTTAGTTACTAATTTAATTTAGATTTAAAGTTTCTAATTTAATTTAGATTAAAAGTTTCTAATTTAGATTTAATCTAGAAGGGCATTTTTTTCTTCTTTTTATCATAACTTTGTCATGCGGGCTTCAAATCGTGCAAACAAGGACTCATTGAAAAGTTGATAGGATGAACTTTATAGTGGTACAGAAATTATCAGGTGAATGTGTTATTTTCAGTATTTTTTATCAGTCAGTCAAACTTGCATTTAAACTTCAAATGAGCATATCTTGAGAAAAATTGATCTAATTTCGATGAATTGTTTTTTAAAAGTGCATGAAATCTTCTAAATTTTTTGTTGTATGAATTCATCATAATCATATTTTTATCAGAATTCATCTTTTTTACATAGCTTTCTTCTATGCAAGTTTACTAGTTTCTTCTCGATTTGGTGACTTGTAGGTGAATCTACGGAGCTCGAAAAGCATTTGGATCAGTCACAACAGAAATTTGGAAAGTGAAAATAATCAATTGCACTAGTTTCATATTTCATCTCTTAATCTTGCTTGTCAACACATTTCAATTTGGGGCATAAAATCAATCTTGTTTGATCACATCATTGAAATTGGGCTTAAAACGAATCTTATCTTCAATCACATATCAAAAATCAGAACTAAAATTAATCATTGTCTTCCATCACATCTTGATTTGGGATCTAAAAAGAACGAGTTTTCATTGTTTTCTTCCACATATTTCATTTACAAGGGAAATTAACAACTGCAAGTGTGAATCAAGTGCATGTGTGATCAAAAACACCTCACTTGGTTTGCTTTTATCAGACCCTTCATAGGAGGCCTACTAGGGGATTTCATCACCTCTAGGGATGACCTCAATTGAAGTGTGAATCAAAATACATGCTTGTTTGAGATTTAAAATCTTGTCGCTCTTGGCTAAGCCCCAAAGAACTTTATACCTTTGGGAAGTGAAGGTGAAGGGTGGGTTACCCCTTTCTCCCAGTTGTGTGGTAGGATTTTTATTTCAAATCATCCCTAGTCAACCTTGTGCATCCTAGTTCAAACCTAATTGGCCATACCCACTTGAATAACATTAGGCTTGTTGTGTATTCGAGTGTTTGTTTAATCATAAAATTTAATCTTGAAAGACAAATTTATCATTGTGTTTGGTGTGTGTATTCATACATTTACATGTGAGATCTTGTGTTTGATATTTCCCAAGTCAAATTTCCAATAAACACTTGCCACATCATCCAAATCATCCAATCTTGTCATTCCACATCATATCTTAATCATCACCATCTCCTTAATCTAATCAACATCATTTCACACCATACCAACATTAGAAGAGCTAGTACCCCAATTCCAGGACCTCATCCAATCACTTTATCAAGCACCACAACCCAATCACTTCAAATACAAACCAATCACTTCCAAAAATCTCAACTTCAAACAGAACAATCACTTCAAATACAACATCTCATAGCGCAAGCACAATACCTCATGGCCACTTGTCAAATCCAACAAGAACAACATCAAGTCCAAACACCATTTCAACCTCAACACATTCAATATCAATCTTATGAGTCACCTTCATCATCATGTCAACCTAACCCATCTACCTATCATGTCAATGCTACATCAACATATCCACCCATATCACAACAAGAACATAGGAGCCCAAGTCCACCTTGGCAAGAAAATCAAGAGCCTTTCAATTCTCCATCAAATTCTCACCCTAAGTTCAAACATTTCAAAACTAAACCTATGGCATTACCTGAATCCACCCATCCACCTACCAAAGAGTCTTCAAACACCATGCCCATTCTTACAACCCCATCATGTAGTCTCCCTCTTGAGCCTATTCAAGAATCTCCCCCATTGAGCCCAAGTCAACCTTCATCATGTCTCCATGTTGTTGAATATCTAGAACATTCCTAGCCTACTCAAGATTCATCCCCTTCCACCTCATCTAATGAATCCATACCATCTCATAATCTTACCATATCCAACCCATTTTATGATCCTAATATATCCACCTCATATCATAATCATATCATACCACCTCCATGGCATGACCCTAGTCCATCACGAGACTAAAGTTTTCCATTCATTACCCCATCTAATGATACTCCTCCCAATCAAGATCAATATGTCACACCCACTCCATCACATGATACCCTTCCATCTCATGATCCCTCTCTAAATCAAGATCAAATTCTAACTTCTATTCCATGCAATGATCCCCTTCCTCTAAGTCAAGATCAAAGCATACCTTCATCTCCATTTCATGATCCCCTTCCATCTTATAACCAAGATCAAATGATACCATCCATCCCATCCCATGATCCTATCTTAAGTCAAGATCGAAGCACCCATTTATCTTCATGTCATGATCACAATCCTCCACAAGAGTCTACACCCCTATTCAAGCTATTCATGAAGCCCACACCTATAAAATGGGTTCCTCTACCTTTATTCACTCTGGTTTACTTCCAACACCTATCCTTTCATCTATATCATATCCTCCACAGCATGGACTCGCATCTTGTTTCATAAACAATACATATCCATCAAACCTTCCATCTACCCTAGGTCCATATCCTAGTCCATCAAACCTCCCATCTATCCTTGGTCCTTATCGTCCAAACCCTAGTTCATCAACCCTTCCATCCATATTGGGGCCCTACATCCCTCATATCCCTAGTCAAGATCAACAAAGGTACACACCCTTGAACCTTTTCCAACATACCTACATCAACCAATCCATAATACCTTCATATCATTCATCTTTATAACCCATCACATTGCTCTTAGAAGCAATTTGGGTGCCAAATTTCAAAAGCTTCCATATCAAAATCCACATACATCAAAGGATTAACATGTATCCTCGAAGAGACATGCAAAAATAAAATAAAATCTGATCCAAATTCAAAAGAAAAAAATCAAAGGCCACAAAGGCCCACAAATCAAAAGGAAATTTTTCAAAAGCCACAAAGGCCCATAAAGGAAAAAGAAAAAATTCAAAGGCCACAAAGGCCCATAAAGCAAAAAGAAAAATCTCAAATGCCACAAAGGCCCTTGAATCAAAAATCAAAGTCAAAAGCTATGTGGATTCCTAAAAGTCTCGTAGAAGCAATAAAATCAAAATTGGCATCCAAACTTGCTTATCCAAAAACTCCATCCAATTTTAAATATCCTTTATCACCACCATCCATTTTGGGTCCTTATATCCCAAAATCCCCATCCACTCCTCCATCTAAATCTCTAAATTCAAAAGCCACTTCTCTTCCATCACTCCACCATCCTTCAAGGTGTGTGTCGATGTTGATCTTGCCATCCTTTTCATCTATCCATCAACAAGCCTTCCAACCTCCTATCTGTGAGCCATCATCCATCTCCCATTATCCTCCTTTAATCCAAACCTTTGCTTAAGTCCTTAGCTTCTTCCATCATGCCAAAATGTATGAGTCTATTTCCATGATTTATTAGGGCACATATTTGAGGGATATTATCCATGAAACTTGATGCTTGAGTCCTTCCTCTATATCCCTATCCACATCCTATCTTCCATATTCCTCTTGCACTTTACACTTGGGGGCAAGTTTTCGTCCATCCTTTCAGTCATATCCATTATCCTCTTTATGTTCATCCTTTACCTCTCCACCTTTGCTCTTGACAAGGTTAAGGATCTTCTTGAACATCATACATCTTATCCTATACAATTTATCCATATCTTCCATACCATATCCTTCACCTTATCCATATTCCACCATCCTATCTAAATGCATCCTTTCTTCCTTTCCTTGGTCTTGATGAGGAATAGGGGCAAAATACTTAGACATTTGTGTCCATATCTTATCTAGTTGATCTTGATCATCCTATTCATTAGCCTTATCCTAGCATTCTTCCATTAAAATTTCTTGAAAAATTTACAAAAAAAATCAAATATTCTGAAAATACAAAAAAATCAAAATATCCCCAAAAATGCAAAAAAAATGCAAAAAGGACTTGAAAAAAAAAGAAAAAAAAAATCATAAATAGTCAATGAAAATCCAAGCAATAAAATAAATCCATCCAATAAATTCTTCCAATTTCATCTAATCAATCATTCATCCATACATCAAATCATCTTCAATCATTCCAAGCAACAATCTAAATGTGAGTCATCATTAATCCATACCAGTCAAGTCACTCAATCTTGTCAAATTATCCAATTGCATCAATGGTCTTGATCCTAATCTTTTCATAAACCAAATCAATCAATCAATCAATCAATTAGTCATCCTTGTGTTGGTCTAGGGATATATCATTCCCCGCAATGACAACACTATCATCATCATCAATCAATCCATTAATCAACTATTTATAGCTTGAGAGGGGCAATACCTTGTTTGTTTTTGAATCATTTGTGCATGCTTGCTTGTGTGTGTTACCATTTTATCTTGCATTTGTATCAAATCTATATCATTCCAGCTAATATTCATATCTTGTGTATGTTGGAATGGATTTTTGCACTATCCTTGGCATCTAAGGTCATATCATACCTTTTGTGCATTAGGACTTTAGTGCTCTAAGTTTACTTCCTCATATGTTTAGAAAAGGTTATATTACGCTGGGGCACGAGACACAGTGTCACCTTGGTCCTTATACCTTGGTGCATAACGTCTAGTGCCATATCAAACACCATGATGGCTCACTTTCTTGTAGTATAATGTATTGTCCATCTCTTTATCCACCTTTTATCATTTCATCCATTTCAAGAGCATACCCATGTCCTTCCAACCCGCCTATCCTCTCGAGGGGGCATCATCATCCTATTCTTATATCATCATCATCATATCCTTACATCATCATCTCATCATCATCCTATTTTTCTATCATCATCCATTTTTCTCTATCCATACCTTAGCTTCTTTGAAATGATGTTACTTGATACAAATCCTCATCATCTCGAACATCATCTCAAAGAGGGGAAAAATGTAGACACCCAAAAAAGTCCTCTTACAACACCTTGTCGCAACATTAGGTCATTTAGACATCTTGTAGCATGTTTTTCCCTAGGTACCCATGTCATCATCTAATTAGTTAAATAAATCTTATTTATTTGACTAATTTCATTCATGATCCATTCATTCTACTAATATTAATTAAATAATGTATATTATTTAATTAATTAAATCATTTCTATTTGTAATCTCTTCGTTCTTCTAATGTTAATTAAATAATTTATATTATTTAATTAATAAAGTCATAAATCCAACATTAATTAAATAAATCAAATATTTATTTAATTAATAAAATCTTAAAATATCTTCTCACTTTCTTTTTAAAATTGAAACTCATGTGTATCTAATTAATTAATTTAATTAGATAAGTCATCAATTATCCTTCTTGTCTTTTTCAGGATTTATTTCCTTTAAAAGAGAAAATCAAAATCTTTCTATCTTCTTAGAATCTTATCCCATCTTGTTGTATTTCCTCTTTTGTCAAAAATCAAAATCTTATCAAATCTTCTTCTTTGTCCACATCGAAACTCTATAAATACGGCATCTCACAAGCCATTTTGGATTCAATTCTTCGAGTACCCTCACTCTGTCAAAATCATTCTTCAATTTTCCATCCATCATCTTTGAGCTATCTAGTTTTCTTTTGTCATCCATGTCCTATTGTTATGTTGCAATAGTGAGCAATCAACATTCCTTTAACAATCAAATCCTTCAAAGCTTGCATTCTTATGCGAGATTGAGAAGAACAATGGAGTGAATCCCTAGTAACATGCATTTTTGTTTAGATTAGATTATTCATCTTGCATGTGTGTGTGTTTTACAAGTAACTGTAGATAGGGAAAAATCTTAAATCTGAAATCTTATTAGATTAATATTCAGATTTTCACCATCCTCAATGTAGTTACCTATAAAACATACACATGCAAAATGAATATTCTAATCTAAACAAACATGCATGTCACTAGGGATTCACTCCATTGTTCTTCTCAATCTCGCATAAGAATGCATGATTTCGAAGGATTTGACCGTTGATGGAATGTTGATTGCTCACTATTGCAGCATAACGATAAGGGTGGAGGTGATAGATGGAAGATTGAAGAATGATTTTGACAGAGTGAGGGTACTGAAAGAAGTCGATCCTAAATGGCTTGTGAGAGGCCGTATTTATAGAGTTTCGACATGGACGAAGAAGAAGATTTGATTTGATTTGATTTTTGACAAAAGAGAAAATACAACCTCGAATGAGATAAAATTCTAATAAAATAGAAAGATATTGATTTTTCATTTTAAAGGAAATAAATCCTGAAAAAGATGAGAAGGATAAGTGATGAATTATCTAATTAAATTAATTAATTAAATACACATGAATTCTAATTTGGAAAGAAAGTGAGAATATCCTTTTAAGATTTTATTAATTAAATAAATATTTGATTTATTTAATTAGCATTGGATTTATGATTTCATTAATTAAATAATATAAATTATTTAATTAATATTAGAAGAATGGAGGGATTATGAAAGGAAATGATTTAATTAATTAAATAATATAAATTGTTTAACTAACATTAGAAGAATGGATGGATTGAGAATGAAAATGATTTAATTAATTAAATAATATAAATTATTTAATTGACATTGGAAGAATGGAGAGATTATGAATGAAATTAGTCAAATAAATAAGATTTATTTAACTAATTAGATGATGACATGGGTACCTAGGGAAAAACATGCTAAAAGATGTCTAAATGACCTAATGTTGTGATAAGGTATTGTAAGAGGTCATTTTTGGGTGTCTACATTTTGCCCCTCTTTGAGATGATGAGATTTGTATCAAGTAACGTCATTTCAAAGAAGCTAAGGTATTAAATAGAGGAAGATGGATGATGATAGAAAGATAGGATGATGATGATAAAATAATAGGATGATGATGCCCCCTCGAGAGGATAGGCGGGTTGGAAGGACAGAGGTATGCTCTCGAAATGGATGAAATGATAAAAGATGGATAATAATTTATGCTACAAGAAAGTGAGCAATCATGGTGTTTGATATAGCACTAGACGTTATGCACCAAGATATAAGGACCAAGGTGATGATATGTCTCATGCCCCAGCGTAATATAACCTTGTCTAAACATATGAGGGAGTAAACTTAGAGCATTAAAGTCTTAATGCATAAAAGGTACGATAAGACCTTAGATGCAAAGGATAGTGCAAAAAGCCATTCCAACATACACAAGATATGAATATTAGCTGGAATGATTCGGATTTGATACAAATACAAGATAAAATGATAACACACACAAGCAAGCATGCACAAATGATTAAAAAACAAATAAGGTATTGCTCCTGTCAAGCTGTAAACCGTTGATTAATTGATTCATTGATGATGATGATAGTGTTGTCATTGCAGGGAACAATATATCCCTAGATCAACACAAGGATGATTAATTGACTGATTGATTGATTGGTTGATTTGGTTTACAATAAGATTAGGGTCAAGACCATTGATGCAATTGGATAATTTGACAATATTGATCGACTTGATTGGTATGGATTGATGATGACTTGCATTTGGACTTGATGTATGGATGAATGAATTTGATGAAGATGATTGATTGGTTAGATAAAATTGGAAGAAGGGATTGGATGGATTGATTTTATTGCTTGGATTTCCGTTGGCTATTTGATTTTTTTGGTCTTTTTTAGGACCTTTTTCCAACAAAAAAATTGTATTTCTGGGGATATTTTGATTTTTTTGTATTTTCAAAAAAATTGATTTTTTTTTATATTTTTGAAATGTTTTGATTTTTTTTTATTTTTCAAGAAATTTTAATGGAAGAATGCAAGGATAAGACTAATGAATAGGATGATCAAGATCAACTAGATAAGATATGGACACAAATGCCTAAGTATTTTGCCCCTATTCCTCATCAAGACCAAGGAAGGGAAGAAAGGATGCATTTAGATAAGATGGTGGAATATGGATAAGGTGAAGGAGATGGCATGGAAAATATGGATAAAGTGTATAGGATAAGATGTATGATGTTCAAGAAGATCCTTAACCTTGTCAAGAGCAAAGGTGGAAAGGTAAAGGATGAACGTAAAGAGGATAATGGATATGAATGACAAGATGGACGAAACTTTCCCCCACGTGTAAAGTGCAAGAGAAATATGGAAGATAGGATGTGGATAGGGATACGAAGGAAGGACTCAAGCATCAAGTTTCATGGCTAATATCCCTCGAATGTGTTCCCTAATAAACCATGACAATAAACTCATAAATTTTGGCATGATGGAAGAAGCTAAGGAGTTAAGCAAAGGTTTGGATTAAAGGAGGATAATGGGGGGTGGATGTTGGCTCATGAATAGGAGGTTGGAAGGCTTGTTTATGGATAGATGGAAAGGATGCCAAGATCAACATTGGCACACACCTTGAAAGGTGGTGGAGTGATGCAAGAGAAGTGGATTTTGAATTTAGAGATTTAGATGGAGGAGTGGATGAGGATTTTGGGATATAAGGACCCAAAATGGATGGTAGTGATAAAGGATATTTAGAATTGGATGGAGTTTTAGGATAAGAAATTTTGGATGTCAATTTTGATTTTATTGCTTCTACAAGACTTTTAGGAATCCACATAGCTTTTGACTTTGATTTTTGATTCATGGGACTTTGTGGCCTTTGAGATTTTCCTTTTTTCTTTATGGGCCTTTGTGGCCTTTGAAATTTTTGTTTTATGGGCCTTTGTGGCCTTTGAAATTTTTCTTTTTGATTTGTGGGCCGTTATGGCCTTTGAAATTTTTCTTTTTGATTTGTGGGCCTTTGTGGTCTTTGGATTTTCTTCTTTTGAATTTGGATCAGATTTTCTTTTATTTTTGCATGTCTCTTCGAGGAGACATGTTGATCCTTTGATGTATGTGGATTTTGATATGGAAGCTTTTGACATTTGGCACCCAAATTATTTCCAAGAGAAATGGGATGGGTGGATAAAGATGAATGATATGAAGGTATTATGGATGGGTTGGTGTAGGTATGTTGGAAAAGGTTCAAGGGTGTGTACCTTTGTTGATCTTGACTAGGGATATGAGGGATGTAGGGCCCCAATATGGATGGAAGGGTTGATGAACTAGGGTTTGGACGATAAGGACCAAGGATAGATGGAAGGTTTGATGGATATGTATTGTTTATGAAACAAGATGCGAGTCCAAGTTGTGGATGATATGATATGGATGAAAGTATAGGTGTTGGAAGTAAACAGAAGTGGATAAAGGTGGAGGATCCCATTTTATAGGTTTGGGGTTCATGGATAGATTGAATAGGGGTGATAGACTCTTGTGGAGGATTGTGATCATGACATGAAGATAAAGGGGTGCTTTGATCTTGACTTAAGGTAGATCATGGGATGGGATGGATGGTATCATTTCATCTTGGTTATAAGATGGAAGGGGATCATGATATGGAGATAAAGGGATGCTTTGATCTTGACTTAGAGGAAGGGGATAATTGCATGGAATATAAGTTAGACTTTGATCTTGATTTAGAGAGGGATCATGAGATGGAAGGGTATCATGTGATGGAGTGGGTGTGACATCTTGGTCTTGATTGGGAGGGGTATCATGAGATGGAAGGGTATCATGTGATGGAGTGGGTGTGACATCTTGATCTTGATTGGGAGGGGTATCATTAGATGAGGGAATGAATGGAAAACTTTGTTCTCGTGATGGACTAGGGTCATGCCATGGAGGTAGTATAATAGGATCATGATACGAGGTGGATATGATTGGATCATCAAATGGGTTGGATATAGTAAGATTATGAGAAGATATGGATTCATTAGATGAGGTGGAAGGGGATGAATCTTGAGTAGGCTCGACATGTTCTAGATGGTCAACAACATGGAGACATGATGAAGGTTGACTTGGGATCAATGGGGGAGATTCTTGAATAGAATCAAGGGGGAGACTACATGATGGGGTTGTAAGAATGGGCATGGTGTTTGAAGACTCTTTGGTAGGTGGATGGGTGGATTCAGGTAATGCCATAGGTTTAGTTTTGAAATGTTCAAAGTTAGGGCGAGGATTTGATGGAGAATTGAAAGGCTCTTGATTTTTTTGCCAAGGTGGACTTGGGATCCTATGTTCTTGTTGTGATATGGGTGGATATGTTGATGTAGCATTGACATGATAGGTAGATGGGTTAGGTTGGCATGATGATGAAGGCGACATATAGGATTGTGGTTGAATTTGTTGAGGTTGGAATGGAGTTTGGACTTGTTGTGCTTGTTTGATTTGACTAGTGCTCATAAGGTATTGCACTTGCGCTATGAGTTGTTGCATTTGAAGTGATTGGTTTTTTTGAAGTTGAGATTGTTGGATGAGACCTTGGAGCCTATGTATAATTCATTGGTCTAAGGGTTGCGGTGCTTGATAAAGTGATTGGAGGAGGTCTTGGAATTGGGGTACTAGGTCTTCCAATGTTGGCATGGTGTAAAATGATGTTGATTGGATTAAGGAGATGGTGATGATTAGGATATGATGTGGAATGACAAGATTGGATGATTTGGATGATGTGGCAAGTGTTTATTGGAAGTTTAACTTGGGCAATATCAAACACAATATCCCACATGTAAATGTATGAACACACACACCAAACACAATGATAAGTTTGTCTTTCAAGATTAAATGTTATGATTAAGAAAACACTCGAATACACAACAACAAGCCTAATGGTAGTCAAGTGGGTATGGCCAATTAGGTTTTGAACTAGGATACACAAGGTTGACTAGGGATGATTTGAAATCAAAATCCTGCCGCACAGCTGGGAGAAAGGGGTAACCCACCCTTCACCTTCACTTCCCAAAGGTATAAAGTTCTTTAGGGCTTAGCCAAGAGTGACAAGATGTTAAATCTCAAACAAGTGTGTCTTTCGATTCACACTTCGACTTAGGTCGTCCCTAGGGGTGATGAAATCCCCTAGCAGGCCTCCTATGATGGGTTTGACAAAAACAAACCAAGTGAGGTGTTTTTTACCACACACACACTTGATTCACACTTGTAGTTGTTAATTGACCCTTAGAAAATTGAAATGTGTGGAAAACAGTTCAAACACTTGTTCTTTTTAAATCCCAAATCCAAAATATGTGATGGAAGACATTTGTTCGTTTTAACCCAATTTCAATGATGTGACAACAAACAAAATGTTATTTTTAATCCCAAAATCCAAGTGTGTGATCAAACAAGTTGTTCTTTTTAAGAACCAAATCGAAGTGTGTTGACAAGCAATGATTAGAGATGAAAGATGGAATGTGTGCACCTGATTGTTTTCACTTTCCAAATTTATGTTATGATTGATCCCAATGTTTTTCGAGCTCCGTATAATACCCCTAAAAGTCACCAAGACGAGAAGAAACACAAACTTGCAAGCCGAAGCGGGGTTAAACCAAAAACATGCAATGTGTTAAAAAATCTAAAATCTAAACTAAATTAAAAAGTTAAAAAAAATCTAAATTAAATTAAAAAAATTTAGTCTAAATTAAAAAAAAAACAAAAAAAAAATCTTAAAACAAAATTAAGAAATTTTAAAAAACTAAATTAAAAATAAGAAACTAAATTAAATTAGAAAATTTTAAAATCCAAACTAAATGAAAAATTAGAAACTAAACTAAAATAGAAATTTTTAAAATCTAAACTAAATTAAAATTAGAAACTAATTAAATTACATTACTCTATCAAAATTTACCAAATAAAATGTACCCTATGAAAACTAACTAATCTTAACTAAAATAAGGATTAATTACTAAGGGCACGTAAAAAGAAAAGATTCTTCTGAATAAAATCTTAAAAACTTAAAAGATTATCATGACAAATAAGAAGATACTTAAATTGACAAAACTATCGAAACTTATGAGGTTCCTTTAATTTCATTCGGACCAACGCCTGTTCCACTATGATGTCCACGCCTGTAGCTTACAACGATGGGCAACTCAATATAATTTCAATGCAAATACAAGGCAGAAGTGTCACATCTAAGAATGCGTATGCGAGACTTAGAATGGTATGGACTTATTGATCAATAGGACGGATAACCAGGCACACAGATAGAAGTATAGAGGACAGACAAAATAGTTGCCAAAGGATAAAAATGAAATCTGAAGTAAATGTGCTCAGACCAAGTATGCCGAGAGAGATGCACACGGACTGGTTGACGATGAAGAAAGGTACGATGGTGAAAAACGGCTGGAGAAAAATAGAACTGACAGAAATTATTAAAAAAAATGGTATTGTGGAGGCAACAAAAGTAAGGACTATGACATAAACCTTGAGCTACGATGGCGACCGATGGTAATGCCTGCAGAGAATTTTGAAGGTCACAGTCTAGGAGGGGAATTTGGAACAGAGGTCGGTGAATCAAGTGGATGGTGGTGTCGAGTTTCAGACAAGCAGAGGTTCTCAAGGGAGGCGACGACCTCACTTCACAAGGTGGCGACGATGAGAATAGGGGCTGGCAACAGGATGAGTATGAGTTGTCTAATGCTAGAAAAGAAATAAAGCCAAAGTTGCAACAAGCTTTTACCTTCAACCACAAAATTAGACCGGCGACCAAAACATTTATAATAGTGAATCCATATCAAAACAAAAATCAAAGCCTTAATCTTGCAAACAAGAAGGATTAACCAAGCATGTCAAATGTCAGGGTTCACCAATGTAGATAGGGAAAAATCTTAAATCTGAAATCTTATTAGATTAAGATTCAGATTTTCACCATCCTCAATGTAGTTACTTGTAAAACATACACATGCAAAATGAATATTCTAATCTAAACAAACATGCATGTCACCAGGGATTCACTCCATTGTTCTTCTCAATCTCGCATAAGAATGCATGATTTTGAAGGATTTGACTGTTGACGGAATGTTGATTGCTCACTATTGCAACATAACGATAAGGGTGGAGGTGATAGATGGAAGATTGAAGAAATGATTTTGACAGAGTGAGGGTACTGAAAGAAAATGATCCTAAATGGCTTGTGAGAGGCCGTATTTATAGAGTTTCGACATAGACGAAGAAGAAGATTTGATTTGATTTGATTTTTGACAAAAGAGGAAATACAACCTCGAATGAGATAAAATTCTAATAAAATAGAAAGATATTGATTTTTCGTTTTAAAATAAATAAATCCTGAAAAAGATGAGAAGGATAAGTGATGAATTATTTAATTAAATAAATTAATTAGATACACATGAGTTCTAATTTGGAAAGAAAGCGAGAATATCCTTTTAATATTTTATTAATTAAATAAATATTTGATTTATTTAATTAGCATTGGATTTATGATTTCATTAATTAAATAATATTTAATTAACATTAGAAGATTTATTTAATTAGCATTGGATTTATGATTTCATTAATTAAATAATATTTAATTAACATTAGAAGAATGGATGGATTGTGAATGAAAATGATTTAATTAATTAATTGACATTGGAAGAATGGAGAGATTATGAATGAAATTAGTCAAATAAATAAAATTTATTTAACTAATTAGATGATGACATGGGTACCTAGGGCAAAACATGCTAAAACATGTCTAAATGACCTAATGTTGTGATAAGGTATTGTAAGAGGTCATTTTTGGGTGTCTACAGTAACTGCATTGAGGATGGTGAAAATCTAAATCTTAATCTATTAAGGATTTTTCCTATCTACACTATAAGTATGATATAGCTGTAGAATGGGCAAGGTGGGACGGGTTGGAAAAGAAGCATGGATTCTACTGGGATTCCAATTCTTATACTGCAGAGTCTGATATAGGACAATTGGCGGTTATTGACTTCAGTGCCTTGGCAAGACAAAGGAATAGAGCTTAATCTATTGGAGGACCTGAAAAACATTAAGTTGGGGGAAATGACGAGTCCAATTTATGGCTCAATTTATATAGGGTTTATCATACATTTGTTGATGATACAATAGACTTTGGCACCTGGTTATTGGCATCCTTTATGTTATTTCCCTAGATTTGAGAACCTTGGGCATAAACTTATCCTTGTGATTTTTGACAAATATTAATGTGTTATGTGGATTAATCTATGTTGATTTTACATGTGGTTGAATGGATGTTACTTTAAGGTAATTATGGATATGAAATTGTTTGTGTGTTCTAATGTTATTATATAGGTTCACATTAAGATGTTGATGTAAATGAAGCCTACAAAGTAGAAGAGGTTCCTGTCAGTTGGTCGGTTTCCAAGGAAGTCAAAAGGTGATCATTAAGAGGTCAATGGAGGGAAATTCCTGACTCAAATGAAGATTGTAACTACCTTTTAAATGATCATACTATTTACTTGAGCGAATATAGGAGGTGATGTTATGCTAAATCTACGTTCAGGCAAGACTAGCTTGACCAAATCTTGTGCATGCATAACCTCCTTTCCTCTTTTCATGCTTTCAATAAGTGGCGTCCTCCTAATTTGTTGGAGTTGACTGCCTTGTTTTTTAGTTAGTTAGTACTTTTCTTCATTTAAATAATAGTCAGATGCTCTTTCTCAGAAGGTTGAATGTTCTAATGTTGTACTTACATTCCTAGTTTTCAAGAAATACGGATATGATGTTGTTTTGTTGCAATCCTGCTTTCAATGAACAAAATGATATTATAAGTTTGTTGTATCTCAATTGGTTTCAAGGGAAAATCACCCAAGGGGGCCCACTTGGTGAGAATTTCATCCTTTAGCTCAGTAATTACTTTTTTGTGCAACAATAGTTACAATTATGGCAATTATCTATTCCTGCAACCACTAGAATATCATTATGTGGTTGTTCCTACAAACAAAGAAGATAGAGTAGTTTCTTGTCTGTTTGCTAAGATTTATATTTTTGTCATGCATTTCAATTTAGTAAAGTTGTTGGTTTATGCTTAGTGTTTATGTTACTTCCTTTCATGCAATTTACTTTTAGCATCATGACCTTTCTAGTTATAGAATGAATATGGCTACAATAGAAACCTAGTGCACATATAGTGCTGACCCATTTCAAGTTTATGTCCCTAGGTTGAAAATTAAATGAACCTTCATGATGAATGAGATAGCTATTCAGTAAAAATTTCCAATCTCTGAGTTACAACTTTAAGGGCTTTGTTGTTGAATCATTAGAGGAGGCCAACAATCATTACAAATATTAATCCTATTTTCCAAATTAATATTACATTCCTACTTATTTTGGGGGCCATATCACCATACTATCAAATTATTACTTGATTTTGAGGCCTTGTTCACTATAAAATTAATATTTAGTGATATTTCCACTTAGAACTTATATATAATTATATTTTAAAGTGTTGTCTCTTTCTCTCCTTTATTATCACAATCTCTTAAATCCAAGGTATAAGACCTCAAATCTAGTGATTATGAAGAATCTAGGTAATGTAGAGTTCATTTACTAATATTCTTTTAAAAATTTCATAAATAAGAAAGTGGTATCTTGTTTACAATTCATGATAGGTATTTGCTTTATGCAATGCTTATACTAGCTCTTTTATTGGTAAACTCCACCTAAGATGACTACAATCTTGGTTTGTTTTCCCTTGTTCTATGCAATCCTAAGCTTAAGCCTCATGGATTGATGACAATCAAGGCCCCTATAGATAATAGGGAATTTATTTATTTGAATGTGTGAAGGAATAGGGAATTGATATCCCTTCGTTGATTTCCACCATAATTCAAGATGTTTCTAATTTGATTTTGCAAGTTTATAACAATATGTTAGGAAAATGATTATTCAAACCAAAAAGATTGTGTCATGCAAACAAGATATTAATCAATAGCCTAAAACAAATTGTGAGTTGAGTAAACATTTTTTTGACATGTGCTTATAAACCAATAAAATAAAATCAAAATTGTTAGATTATAGTGAAAATCAATAATAGGAATCATATTTGAGTCTTTTATTTATGCAATGAGAGTTTTATAAAATTACAAAAAAAAGAGAATATATGGGGGGATTGTGGCAACAAAGACATTTTTTAAAAGAAGGACTCCTCATGTTAATTAATGTCTTAAGGTAATATTCACCAAGATTTGCCTAGATTTAATACAAATTTCTAGTAATGTATATAAAATTTCCATGAAAATTAATATTTTTCAAAAAAAGGAAAGGTTCCCCATGAAAATTATTGCACTTAGTCAAGATCAACTAGGATCTTGTATGAAGTCAGTATAGAAGAAGGATGGTTTCTTTTGTGCGCAGGGGCGTGATCAAGCCTACACGGATTAAAGAGGTTGTGGGCTGCTTTCTTGGCCCGAGCGAGTGTGGCATAGGGCAACGATAGTTCTATTTTTTGTGTTGGCCACCATTCATTGGTTTTTGTTCTCTTTTTTGTCACTTTCTTGTTGTGTTTCATTCCTTTTTTATGTGTTCTTTATGGGGTCTTGGTTGTGCAGGCTGCATGGCCCATGCAGGGGTTATGGGGGACCCCCGTTTGCTCTCTTTTAAAGATGTTATCATCAGTGGGGACTCTTCATCCTCTGGTCATGAGGATGTTATAAATTTCCTCTTGCATGCAGTAGAGGAGTTGAAGAACAACCAAATTCCAGAATCTCGACCAAAACCTAATGGGTGTTTGCAAATAAGTAAAGATCGCATGGTGGTGTTGATCAACCCAGATGCAGTAGCTAAGGATGTACTATATTTATTTGAGCATGCATTAATCTAAAAATTTATGGGGGTTCACATTTCCTTACCTTTTCTAGAGAATTAGTTCTACAACAACTGGAACCCTGAAGGAGACTTGGAAAACATTTTGGGTGCTAATGGTTTTTTCTTTGTGGTCTTCTCTAGGATTGTAGATTGCAATATGGTTTTTTAAGGGGCCTATATCTCCATAATCAAGCAAGACTTTTTATCAAACCATGGCATCTGGGTTTTGATCCAACAAAAGAGCTTCCATTAAGGATCCCTGATTAGATTCGCCTCCCTCAACTTTCGATGGAATTTTGGTGCAAGGACATCTTGCACTCTATTGTAGCTATTCTAGGGAATCCCTTAGGCCCCTCTTGTTAGACACTTGACAAAAGGGTAACCTATTTTGCTCGTTTATGTGTAGAAATTAATTTAAATAATCCTTTATTAGAGTCTCTTGAAATCAGGTTAGGAAGCATGTGTTGGATTCAATAGGTGGATTATGAAGCTCTTCCTTTTTGTTGTCATACTTACCATGAATATGGGAATTTACAAAGCAATTACCTTAAGTTGTGAGCTAAAACCCAACAACCTCCACTAAGTGTGCATACAAATAATTCCAAGGTAAAAAGGCAAAGCTCCAATTCAGAGCAAGGAGCCTAATTCAAATGGGTTTGTACCTGTGAAATCTCAGTTGAAAGCAAAGGTGCCAAACCGCCAAAACAAAGCCATGCTTAGAGAGACCTTTGGTAACATATTTGATGTTCTTGAAATTTTTGAAGAGTTGGATTCAATGGAACAGGATCATAGCTTTGGGACTCAAATCTTTCAAGGATTGGATCTTATTGGTCATTTCCCTCAGAGCCCTACTCCTAATGTTGACATGCATGAAACCTCAAAGGAAGGACTTGTTCCTTCTTCGCCCCTAATTGAGTTGAGTGTTATTAGGTAGGAGAATGTGGTATTTCCAGTGGTTGATTCGGTACCTAATCCCTTAGAGGAGACCCCTCATGAATACATAGGTACTAATGGGATAAATAATTTGGAAAGTGATTCTAGGCTCAAGGATGATGGTAAAAAGAAGAATGGGCCACTCTTGGGCATCCACCCGAAAAGCTTAAAGAAAGTGATTGGTGATAAGATGGATAAAGCAGGAAGGAAGGACTTAGAAAAGATAGATTATGGGAGACTCTTTGGTGGAATCTAGTGTTGTTAGGACATTGGACACTCACTTTCCTTCCTCTCACAAATGATCATGTTATCCTGGAATGTTAGGGGCTTGAGTAGTGTCCCTAGAAAAAAGGCTACTCATGATTTAGTTCATGAGCATAAACCAGATATTCTCTTCATTCAAGAGACCGAGATTTCAATTAAAGATATGATGAAGATTGCATCCAGAATTTGGAGGAGAGGGTATTGCCAATGTGTTGGATCTCAAGGTTTTTCTAGAGGTGTGGTGTGTATTTGGGACCCCTGCAGGATATCGCCTCTTTGGTGGATGTCTGGTAGGAATTCCCTTTCTCTATTGGCATCTTGTTTTGATTCAAGTGAGGTGATTTTGTTCAGCAATGTGTATGCACCTAATGATTTTCTTAGTAAGACTCTACTCTGGTCACATTAGATTCATTTGTTCTCTTGCTCCTTCTTGTCCTTGGATCTTGGCAGGAGACTTTAATTCTATTTGCAATTTGGGGGGAAAAATGGGGGGAGTTATCCGTTTGGGGCCGTCCTCTTCCTTACTTCAAGATAATATCAAGTTTCTTAATTTAGTGGATGGTCAACCCAATAATGGGACCTTTACCTAGCATAATCAAAGATGTGGGGAGGGTTCTATTTCTGAGAGGCTAGATAGGTTTCTTGTCTTTGTTGAATTGGTTGGCAATAACTAGACCTCTTCTTCTGAGATTTTGGGGTGGAAGGGATCATATCATTGGCCAATTAAGTTATCCTCTTCTTGGTTCTCCATGGCTAGTTGCATCATCTTGTGGAACAGTGGTGGTTTGAAGGGATGCCTACCTTTGGTACTGCAATGTTCTCTTTCTTCAAGAGGCTCCAATTTATCAAATTCAAGCTTAAGAAATGGAACAAAATGGTTTTTGGAAACCTCTTTCACAGACGGAAAAATATTCAAGATCATCTAGATAGCATCATGTTCAAAATCAAGGAAGAGGGGATGACTATGGATTTGCTTTAGGAAGAAACCAAATGCTTAAGAGAACTTGTTGAATGGGAGCTACGGGAGGAGATTTCTTAGAAACAAAAATCTCAGATTGATTGGCTCCAAAAAGGAGACAAGAATACTAATTTTTTTCATCATTTGGTAAAGGCACATAGAGGTGGGAATATTATTACCTCTCTCATGTCGGCTCAAGGGGAACAATTAAATTCACATCAAGCTATTTCAGAGGATGTGGTTTTTTTATTCTTCTCTCTTCTCAGAGAGTGGTCCTCCTACCTTGGAGGAAGATAATTTGGTTTTGTCTTGCATCCCCCCTTTGGTCTCAGTGGAGATGAATAACTCTCTTTTGGCACCCATCTCTTTGGAGGAACTTGAAGATATTGTCTTTCAGATGAAGAAAGGTAAGGCACCTGGCCCTGATGGTTTTCCTGTTGAGTTCTTTTAGGAATTTTGGGATATCATCAAAGCAAATTTGTTGGAGGTGGTTTGGGAGTCTTATACAAACAAGCATATGCTTAAAAGGCTATTAATTCTACCTTTCTTGCTTTAATTCCTAAGAAAGAGGGTGCTAATTCCTTAGACTCCTTTTGGCCTATTACGTTGTGCAATGTGACCTATAAGATTATCATTAAGTTGATTGTTGAAAGAATGAAGAGGTATTTGAACCCTTTGATTTCTTCGGAATATGGAGGTTTTGTTAAAGGTAGGAAAATTATGGATGGTATAGTGGTGGAAGTTGAAGCTATTCATTCCATGTCCTCCTCCAAAGAAAAATCCATGTTCATTAAATTGGATATATCTAAAGCCTATGATAGAGTCAGGTGGTTTTCCTTCAACCTCTTCTATTGGCTTTTGGTTTCCATGTAGAGTGGGTCTCATGGGTTATGAGCTACATGACCTCATCTTCCTTCTCTATACTTCTCAATGGTTCCCCCTTGCCTAAATTTTCTATTGGGTAGGGACTCAGGCAAGGGTAGCCTCTATCTCCTTATTTTTTTATTCGGATGGTTGGAGGTTTAGGGAGGTTGTTGAAACAACATAGGGATAGAGGCTCCATTCATGGTTGGCACTGGGCGTAGAGTTTGGATGCACAGACTCATCTCAATTTTTTGATGGCATTTCTCTCATGGGTGTTGCTAGAATTGATGAGGCAATTAACTTCAGGAAGGCTCTAGATATTTAGTTGGTTGTGTCTGGCCAACAAATCAATGGGGGTAAGTCTCAGATCCTTTTCTTTAATATTCTCACTTTCATCCAACGTAGAATAGCTAACATTCTTCATTTTCAGATTGGTAAATTTCCCTTCGAGTATTTGGAGATCCACCTCTATGTTGGCACCTTGAAGAGGATTGACTGGTAGAAGATCTTGGATAAATTTCATTCTAAGGTCAACCATTAGACCTTTAGATGGTTATCTTTGGTTGCAGGGTGACTCTCATGTCTTTTTTCCTCTAGGCTCTTCCTCTGTATGTGTTCATTGTGTTATCTAATCCCAAGAGTGTGCTCAAGGAGCTTGAATCCCTTACCAAAAAAAATTTATGGGCAAGGAATCTTGACATTCAGAAATGGAGTTTGGTGAGTTGGGACCAGGTTTGTAGACTAAAGGAGAATGATGGCCTTGGGCTTAGGTAGTTAGAGCAGAACAATATTTCTTTGGCTGCAAAACTTTATTGGAGGTGGTGCAAATTTCTAGAGCATTCATGGGCACATGTTATGAACCACGAGTACTTAGAGGAGTGGCTAATGATAATGTTCCTTGAATGGATCTATTTGGTAAAGGTTCTATGATTTGGAGCACTATTAAGAGGGGTTTGACCCTCAATAAGGAGGTCCTTTTCTAGATCATTCTGAAAGGGGAGCAAGCTCTTTTTTGGACCGATTCTTGGGATGGTCACCCTCTAATCCTATCATCTTTCCCTCATCTCTGACCTTTAAGAGATTTTTGTGGCTACTAGGCGGTACAAGGTGAGTAGTTTCAAATACTCTTCGTATTTAGGAGGTACTAGGGTTTATTAGTGGGGAAATCCCAATTATTGGCCGACCGGTGGTTCTCAAGAAGAGCAAAGTATTTTGGCATCTATTCTAGCTGAGAAGACTTGTTTTTATTCAGAGGATAGTGATTTGTTAGCTTGGGGACATGATTCTAAGGATATCTACTCTCTTTCTCAAGGGTTTGTTGCTTTGGTCTCCCACCATTGTAAGGTGAGAGGTTATCCTTTGTAGAAACGTGCCTGGAACAAGGTTGGGTGGCCCAAGTGTAATATGTTCCTATGGTTGTTGAGTCATAAAAAATGCCTCACCTAGGAGAATATCAAGAAATAAGGTTTTTGTGGGGCATATCTCTATTTTTTATGTGGATGCGGTGAAGAAAGTATGACTCACCTATTTTTTAGCGTACTTTTGCAATGGAAATTTAGAGACTTTAGTGGAAGATTTGGAGAAGACCATTAGGTTTGCTTTATCTTTGAAATACTTTTGGGAGAACTTGGGATATCCTCCAACATCTGCGTCTTGTTTGGTAGTTACTTGGGAATTGGGACCTTCCATTATCATCTGGCAGATCTAGTTGGAGAGGAATTGATGCATTTTCAATGAGTGTTGTTAGATGGTTTTATAGGTCTAGTACAAGGTGCAGAGTATTTTAAAAGAAACTATCTCATCTAAATTTGAATTGGGAGAGTCTATGTCATTATCAAATATATGTAGATAGCTTCTAGCCTTGATATTTCTTCTCCTATAGTAGGCCCCCAAGGTACTAGGGGAAGCGGGCTAAAACCTTATAAGAAAGTGAATAGAGTGGGGAGGTGGCGTCCTCCTCCTGAAGATACTCTCAAAATTAACACCAATGATTCTACTTGGGGAAATCTCATAGATGTTGGGATCAGAGGAGTGGGTCATGATAGTAGTGGGGCCATATAGTTTTTCTTCTCCATTCACATGGTTGTGTAGTCTAACAATCATATGGAGGCTTGTGCTATTCTTAAGGCTCCAGAGAGAGTCTATGAGGGTGGTTGGAGGGAAGTGATTTGTGAGACAAATTCTATGATTTTGGTCTCTCCTCTTAATAAGAGAGATTTTTCAGGACTCTTCGTGGAGATTGGTTTTAATTATGATGCAAATTATTCATCTTGCTTAGAATTTTGAAACCCTCTCGTTTGTTCACACTCCCAAGGAATGAAATAGGGTTGCAGACTGCCTTGCTAAATGGGCCTTTGAAGGTCAGGGCATGGAATGTGACAAAATAGATACAGTTGGACCTAGATAAAAGCAATACTTTGTCTAGATATATTCATGAGGATCAGAAGGTGTAGCCTTGTGTTAAGGATGGATGGTATGTATTGGCTTGGGTTGGTTTTTCACTCATCTCAGCATGGTTCTATTTTGGATCTTGGGGGCAGTATGTCTTTTGATGACTTTGGTCATATGGGCCTCTTGTTGTACTTGGTTGTTTTTTTCTTGAATAAAATCTTTTCACCCCTTTTATGAAAAAAAAACTAGGATCTTGTATAAATTTTCAAGGGCCTTTTCTTAAAATTATCACTGATGGGGATGGAAACCTAACATTTAATTCACTATGTTTAGTTGTAGAATTAGGTGTGTCATACACCTTGAAAGTCCTAATTTTTAGATTATTTTAAAAAAATTAATGCACCCTCATAGAAAATGGTGTCCCACTAGTAACGTGGTCATTATGCCTTGTGTATTCCTTGGTATGAGATGTGTGTAAGCATGCATAACATCATTATTTCATGTTAGATGTGTAATAGTATCTATTATATTGTAAGTACATAAGATATTATATGATGCACATATAAGAATGTAAGAAGGATTTTACAAAGTGGAATTAGAATCTTGATCATATTATGATTTTCTATGATGCATGCCATAAAGCATCTTGTTAAATATGGAGTATGATCAAATGGTTTTGGTGGGTAGATTTTTAACATGTAAAATAATATTCTATTCTTAGTTTTTTGATCCATAATGGAGGAGGGACATTGGAAATTGGGTCATAGAGTTGGGTACCTAATTCCCATGTTTTTGTTCATGGTTTTCCAAAATATTTTTTTGTGTTCTAATTGGTTATTGCCTACAAATTAGATGTTTGGGTTGAAATCGATGAGAAGTTTTTTGTAATGCAATTTTTATTCTACTAGATTTCCTCCATAAGAGTTGGATGGTGATCTCAATGTGAAAGGATTTGAGCCTAATATTTTATTGTATTGAACATGTTTCTAGAAACACATTAGTTCTATGATTTAGAGGATGGTGATTTTTACCTTAAAGGGTTCTCCTCATGTATATCTTGTCTCGCCTCTTTATGTGGAAATTTTCTTCATTATCTTTGATTCTAGTTTGTTTTTAATTGACTATTTACGTGTTGTTATTGTAATCACCCTAAATCTAACAATATTTCTTCTTAATTAATTAAATATTATTATTTAATTAATTCACCCATTCCCAACTTTAAATAATTAAATATTTATATTTAATTAATTATTCAATCTTCTTCTTATAATTAATTAGATATTTTATTATTTAATTAATTATATCACCTCCTAAACTAAGGTTCTTCCAGCTAATTAAATAATTAAATTATTTAATCCCATCACTATCCCCATCTCTTCCAATCTCATTTGAGTTAAATAATCCTTGATTAATTAACCTTATCCTCATTCTAATCATTATTATCCCATTCTCCAACTTTTAACTCTAGCTTAGTTAATAAACCCGCGGTTTATTAACTCAACCTACCCCATTAAATTAATTAATCTAACCATTGTGTCTAATTACCATTATCATTATTTTCCTAATTTTAAATTCCCTCACCTCTCCCCAAACTTCTCATAATGACAAGTTTCATAACTCTCTCTCTCACCTCCTCTCACACATGTGTGAGATCCCACCTACCCCCACTAACTCTTACACTCTCTTACACCTAGCCTCCAAAATTAATGGCTTCTCTATCCAAGGTGTGCTCACACATGTGTGAGCACACCTCATCTCCTCTCCCTCTCCCCATAGTGACACTTGTCATAATGCTAATAAGCCACCCAACCTTGATCCAAACCTTTCCCTCTCAATAAATCCTAGCCCTTCATCAACCAAGGAATCTTATCCCTCCATTTCTTCCTCCCAATTTCTATAAATTGAGCTTCATCTCTTCAATTTATCATCTTGAATCCATATAGCCTTATGTTGGAATTTTGGTGAGCAATCCACATTCACAAATAATTGAGCAAATCTTCAAGACTTGGGTGCATTCTTGAGCTCAATCCATGGAGGGTTATTGAAGGTATGGACTTTGATTATGCATTTCAATTCATGTTATTTGTGTTGCTTTTACCTTTGATACAAATTTATACCCTCACATTTTGACACACCGGGAGGGACCCACGTCCCTTCTAACATTTGTTTGAAGTGTGCAAGTATCGGCTTATGTTAGATCACGCCTTCATTTCGAATCGTCGCACCTGTGTCACAACTTTTGATGCCTACGCTTCATTTCTCTCCCTCTATGCTCGAAATCTTGACGCCTTTGTTGTGACTTGCAATGCCTACATTCGTTGTCACTGGGTTTACTATTTTGCTAATAATTTGATATTGCAGGTCTTTGTCTTGGACATTTTGGTGTTGGTGTTCAACTCTAATTTAAGTTTGCATTATATTTACATAGTTATTAGTATGAACAATACTATATTTTTCCATTTTTTGTTGTACAACAACAACTCTCACACTAAGAAAAAGATAAATTTTACCCACAACTTAAAAAGCAATCTAAAACCTATTTAGGTTAAGAAAGATCACTAGTTTTAACCACTCACATTTTGATTTGGGCATTAAAATTAATCCTAAAGGTTAAAGAAAAGAATTAACATCTCAACAAAATTCGCTTCTTTTTTTTGGATTCTCTATTCGGGTCCCAATTGTTTTGCACTTGCATAGAAAACTGCGATGCCTCTATGCCGAATTGTAGCGCTTGTATTCTACAAATTGGTGCCTACATAGACATTTATGATGCCTTTGTTGCGACTAGCTACACCTGTGCATCAACCTGTTGCACCTTTGTTTCACAAAGTGACACTTTTGTTTTAGGCCAGAGGAATTAACACACTTATGTTCATTTTAACTTTTTGGGATTTTATATAATCAATTAATCTAGAAAATAATAGTGGATTGCTTTATTTGATTAGGCTTAATCAACATAATTAGAACTTAAGGTAAAATTGTCTAAATCTATTTCACAAACTTAGGCACAGTTTTCTTTATTTCGGTGCCTACATTTTAGATATAAATCTATTTTCTATCAATCTGCACTTTTGTATTAGTTTGTCTACAGAATTGCGCCCTTCGTTTTATTCTCAAATTTTGAAATTTTTGGCTAACGTGTTGGACTAACAAGTGGTGCAGCTAATCGAATTGGCCAAGACTAAACAAATCAAACTACTAATCTATGGTTTTGTAGGACATTTGTAGAATATTTTGGTTTTTCCACTAAATTAGGCAATAAAGTTAGAGTAGTGGGTTGATGAACTTGTCTGTCGTGTTTGGAAGGGTGCAATAAACGTATGCTCTCCCCTCACACTTAGAGTGATCTTGGGGGTCAAAAATCTTTTCACTTCTTCATTTTGTTTAGATTGTTTTAGGTAAACATAAGGTGTGCTAGTTTTGTGTGTATACTCTCCCCTTGCGCTTCGTGCGATCTTGGGGATCAAAACACCTAGCATACTTTCCCTTTAGGGGGCCTACCTAGGGATTTCATCACCCTAAGGTCTGATCTCAACCACGAGTTATTGACGGGGTATATAAAGGGGGGAGAATGAAATTTGTACCCCAATCTAGTTGTGTCATAATTGGTGAAGCTCTAATTGCATAAGGTGATTCCAATTTAGGAGTGAAGGATTGGTCTGAGCTTTCCCATCAAAATTTATCAGCCCACGCTTGTAATGGACTAGTATTCACGTTTGTGTCTCACACACCCTCCTAGTGTTTAGAGGATGCCTTATAAAAACATTGTGTAACCTAGATAAGGCCTTTGAATGTAGCTAGTGTAGTGCAAGGGATGCACAGCGTGCCTTGAAGTTACTCACCATATGGCTCCCTTGAGATGAGACATAAATCCTCGGCTTAGCATAAGCTACACGTAGCTTTTTGGGGAGAGGGTGATTGGGTCATCCTTCTAGTATTGGAGCCCCCTGCCTATTCTCTCTCACAAAGACAAGAATGTACGCACCCATTTCTAGGTGTCCCTACATTTAAGTCAAAGGAGATTCCAAGTTGTGAGCCTACACTAGTCTATAAACCCACTTAAATAATTTAGGTTTATGAACAATTGCTTGAAGTGTCTTCTTATGCAATACCAGTGGAAACAAATCAGCCAAGGGGTTGAGGATTGACCATACCCTACAAAAATTGATCAAACTTGGCCATTGTGTTTTACTATTTACTAAATCTCTTACCAAAACTTATTGACTGTAAAATTGTGCCTATGACCAAAACTGTTGTGCCTCCGCCTAAAATCTCAGTGCCTATGCTCTGCCATATCACCATGACCATTCTATGCTTTTGTAAAAAACTACTACGCATGTGTCCTCTAAAACTGCGCCTGCACCTAGCTCTAGTTGCAAAGTTGCATCTGTATTTGCCTGCAAAACTTGAGTTTCCTAACTGTGACCTTGTAGGGTTCCTTGATTAGTCTGATAAATTCTACAACTCTATCATTTCCTAACCACCATTTACCCCATCATTTTTTACCTCATTACCATACCTAAATCTTGTCATTTTCATCCCCAATCCCCCACCCTCCCTATCATTTGGGCTTGTTCCCTTAGACTTAGGATAACCTTTAGAACTCTTCATTACTAAGCTTTTCATCATAACCTTACTATCTCACTCATTTCCATCACCCACATTATTTTGATCATCCTTTCCATCCTATTGACATCATAATTATCTTGGACTTGGTATTAATCCCCTTTTATCAGTTTATTATCTTTGTCACTCCATTAATCATTATTATTCTATCCCACCTTAGGAAATATTTCTTAACCATCCAAAATCATCCCATAAAAATCCCCATCCAATCCCATCATTACCCTTGCAAAATAAAATTTGTTTTTAGGGTTTAATCTAGATCCTTAATCGTCCTACTAATCTAGGGGTAGCTTAAGAACTTGCCTATCTTAAGTTACATCCTTGGTTAGCCCATCTCTTTGGATTATTTAGGTTGAGGATTTGGATCCCTTAAGTTATTTTTTTAAAAATCATCCTTATCTAACCCTACTTCGAAACTTTCCTATCCTAATTAAGCAAAGATAAAATCCCAAATCATCTCATCCTAAGGATCTAGACTTTAACTCTTGGTTGCAAAATTGGTTTTGCATACAATCCAATCCAATCATTTAACTCAACCAATCAATCAATCATCCTAAATTAACCAATCAATCATCCTAAACCAACCAATCAATCATCCTAAATCAATCTTAATCATCCAATTACATCCAATATCCCAAAATCCCATCATCCAAACCTTAGTCAAATATTGTCACTCATTATCTTTTATCCAAGATCCAAAATTTCCCAAACCATCTTATCACAAATCCAAGTCCAAATCTAGTCCAAATTCCACATAATCATTCACACATTTAACCTAATCTTCCAAGGAATCTTTGTTTTGCATGCCAATCACTAGATCACAAGCAAAGAAACTAATGGATTCCCAAGGAGAATCCTTTTTCAACACCATCTCATCCCAACAACCAACATCCCATGAGGAAATGGTAGATTCACAAGAGGAATCCCCTAGACTAAGGGAATTCATCATTGATCCCCATAACCAAGAGATGATGGAGAGACTCTTCCTACTTGTAAAATACAACCTTGTACTTAATCTCATAGAACATGGGGCTAAAATCCCTTCTACTGCTGGCATTTTACAAGCTAGGAGTGGTGACCCCTCTAATAACCCTTCATCATCCACCAATTTCTTTAATCATGTCCTTGGTACACAATATAATACTATTCAACCTCCCCCTGAAAACACAACACAACCCAATACCAATCCACCTTCGTCCACAAATACAACCCAACCTCTTAAAAATTCACCCCCACTTCCATCACACTTAAGGGTCACCATCTCCCAACACTAATGTCACTTATGCACCTACCAACCCAACCATACCAACACAACCTCTTCCTACCTCATCTATCCATGCCAATTACATTGAGCAAATAGGACCTAACGTCTCTCAACCTCCGCCACTAAACAATTTAATCAGCAACCCCCACCCTCACCTCCTAATAATCCCCCACATAACACCAATAATTACCCTATTTCTAATCCCAAATATACCTCATATAACAATCCTCCACCCCCACCTCCTAATAATACCAATAATCCCCCAATCTCTAACCCTCAACATAACTTGTATAAAAATCCTCCACCCCCACCTCCTAATAATACCAATAATCCCCCAATCTCTAACCCTCAACATACCTTGTATAACAATCCACCTTTAACACCTAGCCATCCACAAAATAACCAATACATTAACAATCCCCCATTAACACCTTCATACCAATACATGTACAACCATTTACTCCAAAATCCACCACATAACGACTTTAACACAGCCCAAGAGTTAAAAAATATGAAGGACATGATCCAAGGGATCCAAAGTGTTCAAACAAAGAAGACTTTTAGGTATGAGGACATATGCCCTTATCCATTTGACCAATCCATACTAGCTATTCCCTTCCCTAAGGATTATGAGATGCCAAAATTCAACAACTACAAAGGGAAAGGTAACCCCATTGAACATCTTAAAGAATTTAGAGTCGCATACCAAGAAGTCGCTTATAATGATGTATACCTCATGAGGTTACTCCCTAAAAGCCTTAGTAGATAAGCCTTGGAAAGGTTTACACATTTACCTCGAGGATCTATAACATCATTTGCAGACTTAGCCAAATAATTTGTAACCCATTTTTCATACAACATCAACCAAGAAATAACTTTAGCTAAGTTATGCACAACTAAACAAAACAACGAGGAAAGTTTTTCCAGATTCCTTCAGAGATGGAGACACCTTGCAAGTAGATTCCCCTTACAAGTACCTGAAAAACAAATGGTTAACATCTTTATCAAAAACTTGCATCCATAAATATCCCTACATTTGCAACTACTTGATGTGTCACCACATTTGATGAAGTTATTGAAAAAGGATTAAACATTGAAAAAGCTTTAATTGTTTAAGGGGTAATCAAAATATTTAAGGACCAAAAAGATAATAATCAATCATCTAATAACAAACCTTTTTTTTTGGTCTAAAAATAAAAATGTTGTGAATGATGGAGTAACTGATAGAAAACGTGTTCAAAACATGCAAAATCCCCCATCACATAATACAAAAACATCACGACAACAAGGAAACGCCAATACTATCACCATCCCCAAGGAAAACATAAACAAATAAACCAAACCAAGCACAAATACACCCCTTTGGGATAACCTCTTGACATGGTTTTTCACAAATTGGCACAAGAAAATTTAATCCAATATCCGATCACCACACCCCTTGACGAAAGCAAACCAAAACCAGAATGGTACATGGAAGATGAATATTGTGAGTACCATCAACTCAAGGGGCATAATACCAATAAATGCATGAAATTGATGAACTATATCTAAGACCTTATTAATAAAGGATAAATTAAAATTAAAAATCAAAGCTCTCCAAATGAGCAACTAGGCATATACACACACCCCTTCCCACAACATAATGATGGAAAATAATCTTCCTCTTACAACAATGTTTCATATACATACAATACCACTAATGCATCATCACATGACACAACCATTGGACGTATTGAAGAATTCAACACTATAACCATCAAATCAACCGATTGCGCAGTCATCACTCACCGAGACCGAGTGACAATATAAAGGCCATCATCTTCATCATCCACTCCATCAACCACCCATAAATACAACATGATTGAAAACCTTGGAAAAACACCATCTTGGAACTTCTTTGAACCTCACCCACACATAAAGAAGCCCTTGATAAAGCTCTCTAGGAATCTAGAGGACCAAGCAACATAAACGTTAATCAGTTCCAAGCTATAATTGGACACCTATCATCTACACACCATTCAAAATTCACCAATAAATATCTCCATTATGAAACACCTCATAATAAACCACTCCACATTTAATCCATTGTCCATCAACATAACATTAAAAGAGTCCTAATAGATGGTGGATCCAACCTCAATCTATGCACTTTGAAGCTAATAAGGAAATTGGGCTATTAAAAAGACATCATCGATCCACACAAGAAAATAACAATAAAATCATATGATGATGTGAAAAGAGAACCAGAAGGTACCATCAAATTATCTATTCAAGTTGGCCCGACCATTATGGAAACATGTCAAATACTTGACCTTGACTTACCATATAATATCCTCCTTGGATATCCTTGGATACATGTCGTGCAAGTTGTCTCATCCACTTACCACCAATGTTTGAAATTCTCACACAATGGAAAAGAAATCACCATTCCTGCCGACCCACAACCTTTTCAGTACTACAAATCATTGGAAGGGAAATACAAAATCTACCTCCATTGCCCTATCAATGGTGAATCCTCCACTTCATCCACTTACGTCAATCCATCCACCCTACAACCATCATCCACATCACACCTTATTCCTGAAAGAAAGGTCAAGATAAGTGATAAATGATGTGGAGAGTATGGGATTCAAAATTCATTTTGTATAGGAAAACTCCCTACTTCCCCATGATCATATGGCCACACACTCAATTTGAAGCCAAAATAAACCTTCAAAAATTTTAATAAATGGGGATTGTTAGACAAAGAAGATTTGAGTTTGGACATGGACATCTCTTCATGGTTATATAAGGAAGAAGATGAACAATCACTACCCGCTCTTGAGATCCATCGCTACCCTAAAGGACATGACTTGTGCAAACATTGGGGATATAAGGGAAAAGGATTGGGGGCACAGGAACAAGGAATATTGGAACCTATCCAACTTTGGGAATATAAGGACCATCAAGGACTTGGATTTTCGACCACTAATTTGGTAACCATAAGACCTCAACGCACCCATGATAAAGGCATGAAGACTTTTACTAATAAAAGCTCTCAAGAAGAAATCGTTGAAGAATCCTTCCAAATCATTGTTGAAATTTTTGACACAAACCACATATACACCATAACATCCTCCATTGACCTCCCACTCATATATCTTGAATTAATTGATTGGGACCAACAAGGAACTCCCACATTAGATACATTCCAAAATGATGAAGCAATAGTAGAAATCATGGGAGTCTGTGACTACCTTCCACCAGGAGATCATAAGCAAGAACATCAAATCAAGTTGCATAAAGATACCTATTTTGGGGAACAAATCATGTGCCTCAGTCATAAAAATAATAAAAAAGGAAAAATTAAAAAGGAAAGATACCTTAGTGAAAACCTCAATGAGGCGCTTTTGGATCATGAAAAAGTAAAAATAAAAGACGTATCCTCTAATGAAAACCTTTCTGAGGTGTTAGAGGATGCGAAACTTGATTTGAATCACAAACATCACGAGACATCTATAGTAGTAATTGAATACATCATAGACATCAACTTGGGAACAAATGAAGAGCCTAAAATCACCTACATAGCCAAAGAATTGGAAGAGACATTTAATGAAAAATTGGAAGATTTCCTTAAAATAAGATCCATAAATTTCGCTTGGACATATAAAGACATACCAAGCCTTGATCCATCCCTTGTGGTACATCATTTGGCAGTTTATCCTGATGCAAAACCTATCAAGCAGAAACTTCACAAGATGCATCCCCATATTGCTCTCTTGGTGAAGGAAGAATTATAAAAACTCTTGGAAGCAAGATTCATTAAACCAATTAACTATCCTAAGTGGGTATCTAATATTTTACTAGTTGTTAAACCCATTGGGGGCATCCATATATGCACTGACTTCAAAGATCTCAATAAAACATGCCCAAAAGATGATTTTCCACTGCCAAACATTGACATTATTATGGATGTCACAACAGGATATGAGATGTTATCCCTTATGGATGGATTTTTAGGCTATAATAAAATTTGAATCACAGAAGAAGACCATCATAAGACAACCTTCATAACTCCATGGGGAAAAATTTTCTACCAAGTAATGCCATTAGACTCAAAACACAGGGGCTACATATCAGAGAGCAATGACTATTATTTTCCATGACATGCTACATGATATCATGGAGGATTATGTGGACGATATTCTAGGGAAATCAAAAACAAGAGAAGGATACATTGAAGTACTTGAGAAAATATTTGACCAACTAGAAAAATATAAGTTGCATCTTAATCCCAAGAAATGTGTGTTTGGTGTCTCATCCAAAAAGCTCTTGGGATTTATTGTCTCCCGTTGAGGTATTAAAGTAGATCCAACCAAAGTAAAGGCAATAATGGAAATGCCTCCACCAAAGAACAACAAACAACTTAGAAGTTTGCAAGGGAAATTACAAGCACCTAGAAGATTCATTACACAGTTGGTCAATAAATGTCAACCATTTTCCCTCCTACTCCACAAGAATATCACATTTAAATGGGATAACAATTATTAGAAGGCCTTCTAATAACTTAAGGGATATCTTGAAAAACCACCAATCCTAGTTCCATCGCAAGAAGATAGACCACTTCTCTTGTATATATCATCTACTCAAGTGGCACTAGGGACATTATTGGCTCAGCTTGATGACAAAGGGAAAGAAAGAGCTATATACTACTTATCTTGCACACTAGCTGGAAGTGAGTTGAATTATTTCCCAATGGAACGAGCATGTTTAGCAGTTTTTTTTTGTGTTAAGAAAATATGACACTATATGCTCAATCATAAACTCAGCTCATCTCTAAAGTGGAACCATTAAAGTACCTACTTTCAAAGGAAATTCTCACAAGAAGAATGGTTAAATGGATCATGATTCTCAGTGAATTTTATATCGAGTATGTAGATAGAAAGGATATCAAAGGACAATTATTTATTGATCAACTCATTGAAGCTCCACTACTAGATAATCACCCACTGTTGACAGAACTCCCCGATGAAAATATCCCGACTGCAAGAGAAGGAACATGGTGGAATCTATATTTCGATGAATCTTTAACACAACATAGCTTGGGGGCGGGAATACTCTTTGTTACATCTCAAGGAGATTACATCCCTAAGTCCTACAAAATTATATTTCCTTGCACAAAAAACATAGTAGAATATGAGGCATTAATAATAGGACTAAAGCTTGCCATCCCATGGAAAATTGTAAAATTACAAGTTTACGGTGACTCTCAGTTTGTCATCAAACAAGTAAATGAAAAGTATCAAATAAAGGATGATAAGTTATTTCCCTATAAACGCATGGTGGACAACTTCAAATCCTACTTAACACAAATACAGTTTGATCAAATACAAAGAATAAGCAACAAAGCAGTTAATGCCATGGCTACTATTGATTCCCTTGTTGATGTTCCACACAACAATCAACAATATGAGTTTTTGATTGAACACCTTCTTGTTCCTGCTTATGATATTCCTGAATCTAAAATGATTTTTGATATTGTTGGTCCTAATTCTCCTTAGTATTAGGAGATATATGAATACTTACACAATAACACCATTCCACCTAACCTATCATCCTCACAACAACAATCCTTTATCCATAAAATATCCTATTTTACCATCCTCAAATATACTCTTTACCGTCGATCTTTTGATGGCACCCTCTTGAGATACTTGGACTCGAAAGAAGCTCAAATTTCCCTAAGTGAAGTGCATCAAGGTTTTTGTGGTGCCCATTCTAGTGGACCATCATTAACTAATAAGTTGTTACATACAAGATATTATTAGTCTATGATGGAACAAGATGCAAATAATATGGTGAAAGTTTACAAACCCTACCAACAACACGATGATCTAATTCATGCACCTTCACAAGACTTATAGCCTATTGTTACTACATGGCCTTTTTCGCGATGGGGGTTAGACGTTGTTGGCAAGATACACCCTACTTCATCAAATGGTCATAAATTTATAATAAATACCACTGAGTATTTCACTGAGTGGGTTGAAGCTATACATATTACCTATGTTATAGGGAAACAAAATTCCAAATTCATACTCCATTACATCATTTTACGCTTTGGTATCCCTGCCTCCATAGTCACAGACAACAGACGTCCCTTCAAGAATCAAGAGGTTTGTAACCTATACCGACAATTCCATATCCAACATCATTTCTCCACTCCATATTACCCACAAGGAAACGGCCAAGCTGAGGCCACAAATAAAACAATTCTTAAAATTTTAAAGAAAATGTTCAATGAAGCTAGTCAAGATCGGTATTTACAACTCAACCTCGCCTTGTGTGCCTACCACACTAGTAACCATACATCCACTGGAGCCATGCCTTATTCCCTAGTATATGGTGCCGAAGCTATCTTTCCAATAGAGTTTGAGTTCCCATCCTTGAGAATTTCTTTGCAACACCTTATTGATGACAACGAATATCGTGTCTTCAATAGTTGGAGCTTTTAGATGAAAAATGCTTGAATTCCATCAACCATCTTAGAGAATACCAACACAAGCTCCACAAAAACTATAATAATAAGAACAATTCTAGAGATTTTGTTATTGGATACCTTGTCCTTAAAGAGAACCAACGTAATCTGCAAGAACAAGAAAAGAAGGGCAAATTTGAACCTAATTGGGTAGGTGCTTACATTATTACAACAAAATTTGGATCAGGGGCATATAAGTTAGTTATCATGGAGAGTGATCCCCTTGAAGAGCCCATGAATATTATCCATCTCAAAAAATTCTTCGCCTAAGAAAAACCAATTTAAAAAAAAAAATACAAAAATAAAAGCACAAAAATAGTAAAGAGAAATAATTCATCCAATGGTGAAAACCACTTTGTGGTGCCTTGGGCAAGTACCATCATGAAAACCTGGTAAATAGGCACCATGTGTAGGGTCATGTCCACCATCTATAAGGCCACTTTCTTCCTCTCATCCATAATAAAATCCACCCATGTTTTCCCAACTATGGCTTGGAATGCTTACCCTAATTTTGAACTCAAAGAGCTTTCCCTACCATTCATACACTACATATCACATATATCCTTACATCCCCACCTTGATGTCACTCATCCCATGCTCCCATAATAAACAAGACAACTTACGTGATTACCACCCTCACACTCCACTCATGCCCAATATAAGTCTCACATACATACATGATTATTTTACTATTGGATTACTTCTGGCTGAAAATCAACCAATTATACAAGACATGAATTTATAGTTGGTATAAAGGAATTTACACTCCTGTACTTCCCATACACATGAGGAGTATCACACACATCCATACAGTATGATGGTGTTTGTATAAGACGTAAATTTATAGTTGGCATGAAGTGATTTTCATTTTCCACCCATACTACATACCCCAATTCATTCCACCACCCCACCCTATCACATGTAGTGGGAAGCAGTCCTCACCATGCCTAGTTGCTTAAACCATCACCATACCATAATAAAAGTCCGCCCATAATAAAACTTCATCAACCCAAATGTACCACCCGTGTAATCCTTGGATAAACAATACACAAACAAACAACAAGCATGCCTACATGAAACCTTAAAAAATGGGATCCTTAAAACCCCCTGCCACTTCGCTTGCCACCCATCATAATCCCCTCCATCTTTTCCCAATAGGATGAATCCTTCCTTGGTTCAACAACATCTATTATTCTTACCCTTTGCAAGAGATTTGTTTGTTCTTTTTGGATTTATCTGTTGTAATCTTGAACCTACAGAGTCACCAAGTCAAGGCCACCTAGATCCTTTCATATCTTGTTGTGTCAAGGACAAGGTACAAAGTAGGTACGGGTCATTTTGTGTGGCATGTTTGTGATTATCTAGACTCGCTAATGATTGTTGATACCTTAGCTAGAGGGGGAAAAAACATTTGGGTCCTCTATATAATACCCTCTATGGTCCACTAAGGTCATTAGAAATAATTTTGAGATAAGGCATAATCTCTTGTTTGTATGTGTTTGTGATTCTAAAATTCCATGCAAGGTACATGATTGCACCTTTGGTCATTTATACCACTAGGGCATAATGTCCTTTGCTATATCAAACTTAAAGATTTCTCACCACATTTTTCTAGCATAATCCCCCTTTCTATTTCTACCCACATTATCATCTTCACTATCCCTAAACCCCCCATCTAATCCACGCACCCTTATATCCTTCCCCACATACCTAGACCAGAGTACATTTTGTGTCATGACATAAAAACTAAAAAAAAAGACATTATACATCTAAACCCATAATCACCTAGGTCACTCCATGTTGCACATCCACCATGATTGAATAATGACTAAGAGAGGGAAAACTATCACAAAGCACCTGATACTATCAACAAATTTGGTTAAGAAATATCCCATTTCCCTGACCAAGTGTCATGTTGATACCCTTTCTAAATTTTTATTTATTTTTTCATTCCTTATCATTACATTATCCATTAAATTAAACATTACATGCATTATAATCATAAACATAAATACATCCATCAACACATATGCAAATGATATATCATATTTCCGTCCATCCATCATTTATCCAATAAGTAATTACAATCATACACATTCATATTCCATATACTAAGCACAATCATTAATTCATTAAACCATTTTGTCCATAAACCTATACATCCATATAATTATCATCACGTGCATAACAACATAATCATATAACATCATATTCGTCATGAATAAAATTGTAAACATAAAACATGTCAACATCATAATAAATATCCATATACAAATCAAATCAACATCTGCATAAATCATATAGGCTGAATCCATCATATCATATATATCAAAATAATATAATGTCATAATACAACATATACAAAAGTCTCATGTGTGTAAAAAAGTCGATCCCCCTTTGGGAAAAAAATCCAAAAAGTCATAATCAACTTGCCCTGAGCTACCTTGTGCTACCTACATCCGACTGGGTTGGTCTATCAGGAGATCTATGTGATAGTTGTGGATCTCATTGTGATGACTGTGGAGGCCCCATAGTCACTGAAGGCCCTAACCTAGCTAGCTTGTGAGACCTGTTGTTGATAGTAACATTAAGCTCTCTCTAATTAGGTGGCACTGCCTTCTCATAGAGTCTCCTCCATCACTCTGCCTCTCTGGATAACCTAGCAACCTCTGAGAATGCATAGGCTAGCTCTCCATCACCACCAAACTGGTGAGCCGTATCTCGCTCCCTCCTAAGTCTCTCCACATCCCTCTGCATCTGGTCTTGCTCTAAGATGATTGCAACCATCTATCCCCCATCATCTCCTCCTCCTCCCTTGTCCCCTCCACCCTCGTCATCCAATAGTACCTATAAACGGGTAACCTCTTCCCTAGTTGCATCCCTCTCAATAGTCATTATCACTAGCTGACCACCCACTTGCCCCTATAGTTGGACCACATATGCCCTCACCATTTCACGCTCCCCTATCACCTATAAATCAGCTTGTATCACCTATTCTTGCTCCTATTGAATTCGATCTCTCTCCAATATCAAGGCCTATAGTTGTGTTTGCATATCCCCTCCTCATTGTTGCACTTGATGACCCTGTCCATCTCCTTCATCATCACCACCTCCTCTATCATCACTACCACACCCATCGTCACCATCACTCCCATCATCCTCTCCATCATTTTCATTGCCTCTATTGTCACTTTTGTCCCCATCATTGCCCTCGTTGTTGGAACTATTGTTGCTACTCCCCATGACCACCAACTTATTATGAGGGATTGTGAGTCAAGTAGGCCAATGCCTCTCCCACCATGTATCATACTTAGGGATGGTCCCTAAATCTGCTATCCCTTGTCGCCCATCCCACATAATCATAGGAGTATCTCTCCAACTCTAGAAGGTAGTATCCTACTCTATATGTCCACCCCATGTAGCCCTCTCCCGCACCACCCAATCAAAAACTGCCTCTGCCTATGGCTTTGTCTATCTCTGACCAAACTATCATAACACTCAAATAGGGAGATATCTCTCAATAATAACTAGGGTCCTCCCAATTAGATAATCTATCCTATGTATGTATGTCATGTACAGGTGATCATCCTCCCACACCTCACAACCAAGGTATGGGTGCCAGATGAAAGTATCAATCTCATTTATCACCCTTCACCAATGATCCAACTCCCCCACATGATGATTCCTTCAGAATCCATTATATATTAACACATATGGCATCCCATCCCTCTCCACCTGTCACAGATCAGCTGCAACACCCCAATATGCTCAAAAGCATAGACTTGTAGTATAGTCACTAGCATGCCTAGACTTTGTCCATCCCTATATACTACATAATGCATCTCCCGATACAAATTCATTAAAACAACAAGCCCCTGAGCATAAACTGTCTTGTCTGCAAGAATCCCCTCCAACACTCCTTCCCAACCCAAATTGCAAACCCCCATGATCTCCTATCCGACATCAAGGTGCCTATAACTAATGCAGTTGTAAATAGTGACAACTCTGGCCACTGCCCCCTCCTAGCCTCCAAGTCCAATTCCATACCCACAATAAGCAAATCCTTGGTCATAAATATCCTTCGCAGCACTGCCCTCACACCATGAAGGCTATACTATATGAGTTCGTCATGAATCGATAGTTGGATGATTTGCCAAATGTCCTCCAAAGTGACAATGGCCTCTCCTGTATGTAAATGGAAGCTTTTGGTGTTGCTATGCCACCAGTCCACTAGTGTTGTCATCAATGCTCGATGAACATGAATTCAGGGCATCTGTGAAACAAAGTACAAGCCCATCAATTGAAGCCAATCATCATCCATAGGTGTCAATCGCTCCTAAATGGTCACCATGATCTCCATTCATCACTCCCAAGATTGGAGGACCTTCAGTTCCTCCTGCATCATCAGATGCTCTAACATGAGTCATTTAAACCAAATCATTTGTTTACTTCTACTAAACCCCTTGCACACTTGCAATTTCTATAAAGTTGCGCTTTTGTTTTAGCATAGGTGTCATTTATTTTGACACATGCGTGTGCTTTTCTAACCCAAGCGTCGCTTTGCACAGGCGCAATAGTTTCACCCTTGGAGTGAATTTTCGCAACGAAAGTGCCGCTTTAATGGAAGCACTGAATTTTTTATCCCCCTATCCCCTTGCTTGGCAAGGCGCGTATTGCATAGGCACCAAATTTTTTGACATAGGCACCAAAATGCACTGTAGGCGCAACATTTTCAAAGGTGTTGCGATGGAAGCGTCGCGATCACGCTCTTAAGCACAACTTTATAAAGTTGCACCTCTATTTTCCTGACCTTCAAACCCTAATTTGACCTATCTCAACACCCCTAAACTAGCCTAAAACCTAATGGATAGGGCACATACTAGTTTTCCTGCATCCTTTGGCCGCTGGTACTCTTGAACCCTCTTCGAACGATGCAGATGGAGCAAAATCTAAGCCATACCTCCTCGCTACCTCCTAGCTCCTCTCCACTAATCGCAAGGTTGAAAATGACTTTAGGGCCCCCCTAAGGCCTATTTATAGGCTTTAAACCTAATTTATTTCCCCAAACCCTAATTTCTTCTATTTTAGACAAATCAAATATTTTGTTTCCCCTCCCTTTGCAAGCCCGTCTCTTCATTTTTTCTCCCGGTTTTTGCTAATTTCCTCTTTTGCATCATCCTGCACCATTCTAACCCACCTATTTTGAGAAGTTGACCGATTTATTTTTTTTAGTTTTTTTTTGTCAACCTCTCGAGGGGGCATCACCTCATTACTCACTTTCTAATCCACCAGGGAAATTTGTTTAACTTATTTGACACAACATCACTATTGACACTCCATCAAAGAGGGGCAAAATGTACTCACCCTAAATCTGATAATATTTCTTCTTAATTAATCAAATATTATTTTAATTAATTCACCAATTCCCAACTTTAATTAATTAAATATTCATTATTTAATTAATTATTCCATATTCTTCTTATAATTAATTAAATATTTTAATATTAAATTAATTATATCACCTCCTAGACTAAGGCTCTTCCAATTAATTAAATAATTGAATTATTTAATTAATCCCATCACTATCCTCATATCTTCCAATCCCATTTGAGTTAATTAATCCTTGATTAAGTAACCTTATCCTCATCCTAATCATTATTATCCCATTCTCCAACTTTTAACTCTAGCCTAGTTAATAAACCCATGGTTTATTGACTCAACCTACCCCATTAAATTAATTAATCCTTGATTGATTAATCTAACCATCATATCTAATCACCATTATCATCATTTTCCTAATTTTAAATTCCCTCACCTCTCCCCAAACTTGTCTCATAATGACAAGTGTCATAACTCTCTCTCTCACCTCCTCTCACACATGTGTGAGATCCCACCCACCCCCACTAACTCTTACACTCTCTTACGCCTAGCCTCCAAAATTAATGGCTTCTCTATCCAAGGTGTGCTCACACATGTGTGAGGACACCTCTTCTCCTCTCCCTCTCCCCACTTGTCACAATGCTAATAAGCCACCCAACCTTGATCTAAACCTTGCCCTCTCAATCAATCCTAGCCCTTCATCAACCAAGCAATCTTAGCCCTCCATTTCTTCCTCCCAATTTCTTAAAATTGAGCTTCATCTCCTCATTTTATCATCTTGAATCCATATAGCCTTATTATGGAATTTTGGCAAGCAATCCACATTCACAAATAATTGAGCAAATCTTCAAGACTTGGGTGCATTCTTGAGCTCAATCTATGGAGGGTTATTGAAGGTATAGCCTTTGATTATGTATTTTAATTCATGTTATTTGTGTTGCTTTTACCTTTGATACAAATTTATCCACACACAGTTATACTATTGGAATTATTGTAGATCTAAATTACAATATTATCTTCAAATGGTTAGTGTATGAAATAATTGTCTTGTTTCCATTTTATGGGCATAGTTTTCTTGTAATTCTATAATTTATAAATATTTTAGTGTTGTAGGTGTTGCACGGTACTTCCATCACATTTGATATCAAATTTGTTGTATTTTATTGGGTTGAATATTATTTTAAAGTTCTTACAATTACATGCCGGTTGCATGTGCTTGCACATTATTTACATGTACTTGCATGTTGGTTGCATGTGGTTGCATACAATTGCATGTGAGTTACATATATTTGCATGCTTTTTGTATGTATTTGGATGGACCTACATGTTGGTTTTATGGTATTTCATGTCATTGCATGTGATGGATCATGGTATTATACATTCCTTTATTTCCATGTGTGATCAGGAGAAATACACTAATCTAAGATGCAAAATAAAGTAAAATGCAAGATAAGTCTAAAACACCTAACACCTCAAGATTGGGCTACGTTAAACATAAATAAAAGGAAGATAAAAACTCAACAAGATGATTATTCCTTTCTTTGTGTTGATCCTTGGTTGGCCCTTTAATGGTTGATAATGTGTGCTCCTTGGATGATATTCTTGTGATGGCAATGGTAGTTGAGTGATAAATGAGGGTGGATGGATGCAATAATGGCTAGGATGCAAAATGCAAAATTCAAGAGAGTTGCAATAATAATGGCTAAAATTACTATATGGCTTGAAAGCATAATTTTTCTTAATGAATGTATAAACTAACTCAATCAATGAGTAGAGGGGGCTATTTATAGAAGACGTTGAATTCAACAGTCAAGATTAAGCCACCATAGCCAAGATGGAGGGTTGTGGTGAGTTGAGGATTCACAAGCCCTCACATCTTGCATGTGGAGGGTGAGGTGCCAAAGGGGATGATGAGATGGAAAATGGTACAAGTGAGGTGGAAAAGGCCATGTGGTCCCAAGGTGCAAGTACCTTGGGATGAGAGAGGATCTCCATAAAAAGTAATCCCTTGTCCCCAAGTGGGGCTGAAAGTGACAAGTGAAGACTTTTAGAAAGTCCACCCTTGTCAACATGGGGATTGGAGATGGCCTTGGAGGAATAAAAGTAAAATTTTAATTCACTTTTTGGAAGAGACCAAAGGGTAAAATAAAATTCCTCTAAAAGAGGTCTTTGTCCTTTGGGTACGATGTGACATATGAGGTGTTATGGGGAAGACAAATGCATGGGGGGAATAAGTGTGAATTTTTAATTCACATGGGGAAGAGGTCAACCCAAAAAAGGTAAGTACCAAGAAAGGTTGACCTAAGGACATGCTAGAAAGGGAAGTGATTAGGATTAAGATTGTGCAAATAGGTGATTAGACTAATTAATGATGATTAGGGGCAAGTGGCTAGATTTGGAGGATGTGAAACTAATCCTAATTAAGGATATGCACATTTTAATGAAGGATTAATTAAATTAATCCAGTTTAGTGAAGGGGTTATGGAGGATGTGATAAGGAGAGAGAAAAAATGAATTTAAAAATGAAGAGAATAATTGACTAAATTAAATAAATTGATTGCATTTATTTAATTTAGAGATGAAGTGGGCCAATGTATAAAGTATTTAATTAATTGAATTAAATACCTTAGGAACATTAGGGGAAAGGGGAACATTAATTAAATAAATAATTTAATTAGCGTTTGATGAAAGGAATGAAGCGGATTAATGAAAGGGATAAATTTGACCTTGTGTAAAGGGTCAAATTTAGGTGTCTACATTTTATTTTTCTTCGAAACATTGTTATTCTAACAATATTTCAAGAATTGAAAAAGAGGGGGAAGGTTATAAATAGTAATTTGAGAATTATTATTCCTCAATTTGACAGATGTCAGTTGAGAAAGAGAGAAGAGAAGAAGGAGAGAGAGACGATGTCAAACGATTATGATGACGAGATCATCCACCGTGTGAACGAGGTGCAGAGTTTCTACACCGAGTGTGTCGTCCCACGCCAGGTTAGGTCCAAAAAACCCCCTTAGTGATTTTAGCATTTCTAAATGTATTTTTAAGAGTAATGCAATTTTAAGACATGGGTTTTGGTTTCGGGGTAGAATAGGAAAATGGGTAGGAAACAAAATATGATTTCGTTGGGCGGGTTGGGAGAAATGTCCATTAAGGATGGGGTGGAAAAATAAAGGATTAAGGGGAAAAAGAAGGGTTAGTTGAGAAATTTTGCTCGGGTTGCCCCATACAAAGGCGGCAATGCCCAAAAATGGGCGTCCTCATCCGCGAATGGGCAATCATGCCCCATGGAGGGGCATCCACGCCCTTGAGGGGTGGTCATGCCCCATAAAGGGGCGAACGCCCTTCAAGGGTGGTCGTGCCCCACAGAGGGGCGGCCACGCCCCAGACAGGGACGGTCGCGCCCAAGAGGGGCGACCCTACACGACACAGGGGCGGTCGCGCCCAACAAGGGCGGCCATGCCCCAGCCAGCACGACCCTACCCTAAACAAGGGTAGCCCCACCCAATGGGCGGCGGCAACTCGCATAAGGGCGGTCGCGCCTTGAGGGCGATGATGCCCCAAACAGGGGTGACCCCGCCCAGAAGAAAGGGGCGGTCGCGCCCCAGAAAAGGGGCAGCCACGCCCAGAGGAAAAGATGTTAAGGACGAAAAAAAGAGAAAAGGAAAGAAAAGATGTGAAGGGGCATTTCACCCATAAAGGGCGTGGTCGCCGAGGGTAAAGATGGAGAGAAAAGGTGAGGAAGATTTTTGTCGGGTGAGAGAGTTAGTTAGGGCGAAAAGGTACCCGGGGTCGGGACAAAAATAGATAAAGGAAAAAGGGACTGAGAAAGGTGTCCAGGGTTGGGAAAAAAGTAAAGGAAATGATGTGGTAACTGACAAATTGTGTGGCTTGACTGCAGAGGTTCGATACTTTGCGAATGCAAAAGAGGAGATCAGAGGTGCTCGCATCGACACAACGATCAATGATCGAAGCAGACCATCAACATTTGGTGGAGGCAGGGCTACTACATTTCTTAGGGTATCCAACCATCAGGGCGCATCGGGCGATGCTGACAGCCCTGATCGAGCATTGGGATTCAGCGATGTCGACATTCCATCTCCCGACATGAGAGATGACCGTGATGTTGGAGGATGTTTGGTAGATCTTGAGATTGCCTATAGCAAGGTGGCTGGTGAGTGAGTTGAGATCAGAGGGAGAGGAGTTGGATCGTACCATCTAGGTCCTGTTCGGGTGAGAGGACCTACCGGTAGAGAAGAATGGATTGGACATGGATAAATGCTTGGGGCTGAGAGTACCACCACTGTTGTTGTACCTATGCGGGTTGATCAGTGGTATACTCATACCAGATAGGAGTGGGTGACGTTGCAACCTTAGCTATATAGAGGTTATTTGACATATCATTGAGGTGAGGGATGGATAGTTCGCATGGGGTCCATACGTCCTTGCACAACTATACAGAGATATGCATGTGATTTGTTATCGAGGCATGGTCAGCGTGTGTTAGGTGATGTTGTTGCAGGTGTGGGATTGGGAGCATATTAGTGTGGTCAGATCGGATGCAGTGAGAGGGGGTCAGGCGGATGAGGCAGTGCCTATAGCTTGGTTGTATGATGTAGAGGAGAGGTGGGTGTTGCGATATCGAGGTGCAGGAGACTTAGATAGGTGGAGGAGATTGTTTGATGATCTGGAGGAGGAGGATATAGTGTGGAGGCCATATATGACACGATGATTTAAGGGATGGAGGATGGAGGAGGTGAGACACAAGGATTATTTCATGACGCGTTGCTATTTAGTTGGGAGACAGCCTCAGACAGTAGAGTCACATAGGCCAGATCGGGTGACGAGGCAGTATGGGCTAGTGCAGGATATCACAGGTGCCCCTGAGATGTTTAGATGGGTCACATGGGAGCGACCATGGGGTGATGTGATTTCAATGGAGTTTGCTCAAGAGCTCTCGGCGACACTAGTGTGTGAGCTAGTAGAGTACCCAGGGAGAGCGGAGGGACCGGTAGATGCGGGGATCACTGTTAGATATGCAACATGGTTTATGCGACACTGTCTGATACGGATTACACCCGGGGTGTCAATCGTAGAGGCAATAGGATTCATAGAGGAGGATGAGGTTAGAGCATCGGGAGGGGGGAAAAGATGATGAATAGATGGGGTCGAGAGACAACGGAGGAGAGGGGTCGGGACAACCCGAGCAGGAGGAGAGGAGTAGCTAAGGGAAGTCATAGCAGGAGGACAACAGAGGAGAGTACTGAGAGTAGGTAGAGTAGTAGAGTAGCAAGAGAGTATCAAAGCTATCCAGGGCAGGTGGATAGTAGGGGGTGTCAGAGGCAGATAGAGCAGGTGGACAACAGGGGGTGCCAAAGGCAGAAAAAGAAGGTGGACAACAGGGAGTGTCGGAGGGAGGTGAGCGGAGATTGGGGAGGAGGAGGAGACGAAGGGCTCGGGGCCAGCCTGAGGAGGAGAGACGAGATGTTGAGGTGATGGAGAGGGATGAGGGGGGAGCGGATGCGATGGATATAGGGGATGAGGGTGGAGCAGAGGTGACAGATACAGAGATACAAGATATTCCTCCCTTGATGATGATGCCATCGGAGGCAGAGGATCTAGTCACACGATTGAGAAGAGCGGAGGCAAGATTACATATCGCCCAGCATAGGTTGAGAGACTCAGAGGTAGCAAGGAGGAGACTAGAGGTAGAGATTTTCAGACTCGGGGCCGAGGGGAGGAGGCTTCAGGCAGAGGTGATCAAATTAGAGGCCACAATATAGAGGGAGTATGGATTTATTGTGGACCACCTGACTTCACAAGTACATGATGCAGAGAGGGAGAGAGATGTCTTATGTGATGAGCTAGACATAATGATTGGGGACTGAGAAAGAGTACAGGAAGAGGTGACCCATTTGGAGGGGGAGGTGGTGAGGGAGCGTGAGGCAGAAGATTCAACAAGATGGGAGAGGGACTAACTAGAGGTTACTGTAGCGATATTGCAGGCAAGGGGTCAGCGAGAGGTTGGAGGAGGGTCAGAGTAGATATCGACATAGGCTTTGGCAGAGGCAGAGAGAGATATGGGGACTTGAGGAGGTAGGTAGAGGGACTGTTGAGAGAGCAGAGGGAGTTGAGATAGGAGTGGGATGAGCTTTGCGAGAGAGTGGAGGTGGTAGAGGAGATAGTGGGAGATATAGGATTGATGCAAGAGAGAGAGGAGAGTATGAGGGCTTGTGTATAGGTGATGGAGTCAGAGAGGGAGACCTTGCAAACACAGATGTAGGATAGGGAGGAGATTATGAGGATGCAGATGCAGGGGATGGAGGTAGAGAGGGAGGCCTTTCAGACATAGATGCAAGCACTATGGGAGGAGAGGGATGCAACAGTGGTACAGAGACAGGTTATGGAGAGAGGTGCAGTGCAGGGTAGACACAGGGGCCATGGGCAGAGGAGAGGAGAGTCCTTATTCGAGATCGGGACATATATAGGTAGGAGCAAAACATTCTCTAGGGTCATGCAGTAGAGAGAGATGAGTACATAAGAGAGGCATCCTTTTGGATGATCACTTATCAGCAGGCAGTTCCAAATCCATCGCAGCATACGTTTCACTTTGAGCAACAGGCTCCTCAGATGCCCATGCCATCCCAGACATTGGGGATACGAACTTGATGATTTAGTGGTTCTCAAATGACCCCCCCTCGCAGAGGGTCGATGCTTAAGTCACCATAGAGATCAAATGTGTGCAACTCATGGTTCAGACCAGACGGACATGATCCCAACCACTGACATGTGTAGGTTGAGACACAGTACAGAGTAGTAGAGATCAGAGAAGATCCATAGCCGCACACTTGTACTTTATTTTTGGTGATAGATGGTATATATGTAGTTATGATTATGATGGACATTATTATGGATGTCATGATGGATATTGTATTTTTTGGATTTGGGATATGATATGCGAGAGACCTTATTGACACTATATGATGCTTATGCGATGGATGATTTATATATGCATATGTGTATGTTTATCTATATGGATGTATGTCTATGCCTAGATGGATGTATGATTGCGATGCATTTATAATGTAGGATGTGATTTTGATGATTATTTCTATGCGTATGATGTCTAAGTTCTATGATGCAGGAGGTGATGAATGATGTGATATGTAAAATGAGATGGTTAATTAGGAACGCATGATGTCTAATGAATATGATTTTGTGGATGTTATGATGAATGATTTATTTATGACATGCATGATGGTGAATGTGTATAGTTAATTTGTATGATGGATGTGGTAATGGACCTAATGATATGAATCAAAATGGATACGCTAATGAAAGAATGTTAAGATGCGTAGAATAATTAATGAAAAATAACCTACACAACTCAAAATGTAATGCAATATAAGGAACCTAAAATGAGAATGCTATTATGCAATGTGATCCTAGATGTAAATAGGGGCCTGCATAATGATGGAAGTGAAGAAGGCTATGGGTGTGTGATCACACTTGTAAAGAACCATAGGACTCCTGAGAAGAAAGAAGAAGGTGGAGGGAATCACCGTTTGCACAAACCAAACTCCTAAGTCAGGGGAGAAGAAGGGAGGAAGGATGCATGAATGCAATGGGAGATGAAGTGAAATGCAATCCTAATGCAAGTTATCATCCTTGGAGAACTATTTTTGCTATAGCACAAGACACCAGGTGCCATGGTATGTAGAACCAAGGCAGATTAGTGTCTAATGCATAAACACACATAACAAACAAGAAGGCTATCCCAACACCCCAAATTCATGAATGACTATGGTTGGGCTAGGTTTTGGGATAACCACAAGCGTAGAAGGATGTCCTAGCATAACGCAAGACCTCAGGGGTCTTGGTGGGTACTATGCGGGACAACCAAGAAAACAACAAACAAAAGAAAATCAAGATATGCCCCTATGTAAACTTGTCAAAACACATCATAATATGAGAGATTATGATGGCCTTGACGAGTGATGATAGGGGGCTCAAATAATAAACAAAAACCAAAAGCATCAAAAGAGTGCAATAAATTTCAAAACATCCTTTTCCATAGGATCAAGATGATGGATGGGGTTGATGCGGTATGTTAGGAAGGATACATCCTATTGAGACCAAAGATGGATACTAAACTAAATGATTGATTAATGACGTAGGATATTCAAAAACTAATTAAATCTCATGATACAAATGGATTCCATTTGTGAGGTACCAGCGAGATAAGGACATACCTTGACAACATGACTCAAGATTGACTCACCCTAAAGACCTAGGGGCTCGGGGGTTGATCAAAGATCAACCTTGCCTACGTGAAAGCACACAACCCTCGTAGTTCAGGAAAAGACCATGATAAAAATGGAAATAGGATGATGAAGATAGATGATGGGAGACAATGATCGGACAGACAGACCCCAAAAGAAAAAGCAAAGAGAAGTAAAGAAAAGCCTCGAGGGCAGATCAAATGATCAGCCCTGCCTATGTGCAAGTGCAAGGGTAGCGTAGGTTGAAAAGGACGATGGTTAAGATCAGAAAGTGGAAAAATGGTGACAGATGATGGAGGACAGAGTGCCCCGGGGGCAGATCAAGTGATCAACCTTACCTACGTGAAAGCGCAGGGGCAACGTAGTTTGCCAATGATGGACATACAATAAGGACAGACAAAACAAAGCACCGGGGGCAGATCAAATGATCAACCTTGCCTACGTGAAAGCACAAGGGCAACGTATTTCACCAAGGACGGGATAGACAAAGAGGATAGACAAAACAAAGCCCCGGGGGCATATCAAATGATCGGCCTTGCCTACATGAAAGTGTAGGGGCAACGTAGTTCGCCAAAGACAGGATGGGATCTAGATGGGGACAGACACAATGAATGATCCTAAGTGGAGATGACCAAAGTGTCAAGGTGACACACAAGCTCAAATTAGGATAGAAGCTTAGGATGTTAGATAGCGGATGACGTTCATCCAATTCTCAACCATAAATATACCAAGTGACCAAGGGATGCAAGCGAATGAGAGGATATGAAAGGATGATAGGGTTATTGAGATCTGGATGGATAAAGCATAAAGTGATGAGGACGCGAGGTAGATAATGATTAAGCCCTATATGAAAGGCACTTGTTGCTAGGTTTTCACCAATCGTACATATCCAAGGCACCACACAGGGGTGGTTTTCACCATAGGACGAATTATTTCTCTTTATTATTTTTGATTTTTTTGATTTTTTACTTTTTTTGTATTTTTGAGATTTTACCAGGAAGGATACCCCAGTTGACCTACATATAGAATTTCTTCAGATGCATGATTTTGATGGGTTCTTCTAGGGGCTCTCCTTTAGGGGTAGATATCCTGTATGCTCCATAACCATATTTGGTGGTGATGACATAAGGGCCTAACCAGTTAGCTTCAAACTTACCCTTTTTATCTTGATCTTGCTGATTCCACTAATTTTCTTTGAGAACTAAGTCGCCAACATTGAATTGACGAGGGCAGAATTTATTATTGTAACTTCTTTTGAGCCGGTGCTGATAGGCTTGCAGATGGTTATAAGCCTTGACCCATTTTTCATCTAGCAATTCCAATTGTGCGAGTCATGCCACTCGGGTGTTTTCGTCAGTGATCAGATTCTTTAGTGATATTTGAAGTGAGGGGATTTCGACTTCGATTGGCAAGATGGTTTCGATGCCATAGACAAGGGAGTATGGAGTAGCATTGATGGGGGTGCAAATGGACGTGCGGTAGGCCCAAAGGGTAGGATGGAGATGGAGGTGCTAATCTCAACTAGTGCTATTGACCATCTTCTTAATGATTTTAATCAATATTTTATTGGTTGCCTCTGCTTGTCCATTACCCTGGGGGTAATAGGGGGTAGACCAATGATGTTGGATATGATACGTTTCACAGAGGAATTTCATGCACTTATTCTTGAATGGCTTTCCATTATCGGTGATGATGGTGGAGGGGATTTCATACCTGTAGAGGATATGGTAGAGGATGAACTTAAAGATCTGAACACTGGTGATTTGTGTGAGTGGTATGGCTTCCACCCTCTTGGTGAAGTATTCAGTGGTTGTGATAATGAAGGTGTGACCATCAGAGGATGGAGGGTAGATCTTGCCAACCAAATTAAAACCCCATTGTGAAAACGACCAAGGTTTCGTGATAGGTTGTAACTCTTGTGCCGAGACGTGAATCAAATTTGCATGTTGTTGACATGGAAGACATCTTTTGACAAATTGAAAAGCATCATGTTCCATCGTAGGCCAGTAATACCCTGCTCTTAGAATCCTTTTGGCTAAGGCCATACCATTAGAATGGGCCCCACCAATACCAATATGCACTTCTGCTAATGCGGTGTGGGCTTCAGTTTCATCTAAACATTGAAGGAGAGTTCCATCATACCCACGTCAATAAAGTGTATCACCGATAATGGTGTAATGGGCGGTACGTTGGATAAATGATTTACGTTGGTTTCTTGTGAGGTCAGATGGTAGGGTGTTATCACGAAGATAGTTGTAAATGTCTTGGTACCAAGGGGATTCAAGGCCTACAATGTCACAAACCATTTCGCTCTCAAGGATGTTGTATGCGGGGATTAACAGTTGTTCTACTAGGAACTTGAATTCTGTATGATCTTTGGGCATATCCAGAAGGGAACCAATAGTGGCCATGGCATCAACAACTTTATTCTGTATTCGGTGGATTTGGTCAAACTGGATGGAGATGAAATATTTATTGAAGTTGTGCACCATGTGTTTGTAGGGTAATAGCTTGTCATCTTTTGTGAGGAATTCATCATTGACTTGTTTGATCACCAATTGAGAGTCACCGAAGATGTGCAAGTGTGAGATATGCCATTGAACGACAATCCTAAGGCCTGTGAGGAGAGCCTCATACTCAACAATATTGTTGGTGCAGGGAAAATCCAGTCTGAATGATTTGGGTATATAGTCACCTTGGGGGGTGACAAGCAATACTCCTGCTCCTGATCCGTTGTTAGTGTGGGACCCATCAAAATATAATGTCCATGTGGTGGCTTCCGACACTGCAAAGACTCCTTCATCTGGAAACTTTGTCTCTAAAGGATAGGCATCGACCAGTGGAGCATCTGCTAATTCATCCGCAATAACTTGGCCTTTGATTGATTTGCGGTCTACGTACTATATGTCAAATTCATTGAGTAACATGACCCATTTAGCCATGCGACCTGTCAATGTTGTTCTTGATAACATATATTTTAGGGGATCAACTTTGGAGATGAGCTTAACTAGATGGTTGAGCATGTAGTGCCTAAGTTTTTGGGAGCTAAAGACAACAACAAGGCAGGCCTTTTCCATTGGAGAATAATTGAGCTCATAACCACCCAAAGTTCTGTTGATATAGTAAATTGCTCATTCTTTGGAGGATTCATCATGTTGTGCCAATAATGCCCCCAATGCCACCGAAGTAGATGAAATGTAAAGGAGGAGGGGATTTTTTGGGATAGGAAGCATGAGAATAGGCAGGTGAGCCAAGTATTCCTTTATCTGATCAAAACCAAGCTGACATTGCGGGCTCCACTTGAATGCAGTGTCATTCTTTAGGAGGTGTGCGAATGACTGACATTTATCAGCAAGTTGGGAAATGAATCTACGGATGGACTGGAGCTTACCTTGTAAACTTCATAGATGTTTCAAAGTAAGGGGCAGAGGAATTTCCATGATGAATTTTACCTTAGTGGGATCAACTTTAATTCCTCTGCGGGAGACGATGAACCCCAAAAAAATTTTGACTATGACCCCAAACACACATTTCTTTGGATTGAGTCATAACGTATATTGTTCCAGGCAATCGAAGATCTTTTTGAGGATGGTCGGGTGCTCTTCCCTTATTCTGGATTTGCTTAAGAGATCATCAACATAGTCTTCCATGATTATGTGGATAAGGTCGTGGAAGATAACCATCATAGCCCGTTGGTATGTTGCCCCCACATTTTTAAGGCCCAAAGGCATGAAATTATAGCATAATGTACCCCAGGGTGTTGTGAAGGCGGTCTTGTGTTGGTCCTCAGGGGATATCTTGATTTGGTTGTAGCCAAACAAACCATCTATGAGAGACAACATCTCATGTCCTGCAGTGAGGTCGACCAACATATCAATGTTTGGTAAGGGAAAGTAATCTTTTGGACATGCTTTGCTAAGATCTCAGAAGTCTGTACAAATCCTGATGTCTCCACTAGGCTTAGCAACTGGGACTATATTAGAGATCCAGTAAAAATAGTTGATCGGTCAAATAAACCTTGCTTCTAACAACTTTTCCAATTCTTTCTTCACCAGGAGGGATACTTGAGGGTTCATTTTTCTGAGCTTCTGTTTGATAGGTTTTGCATTAGGACAAACATCCACATGATGTACCACCAAAGCTGGATCAAGGCCGGGCATATCAGAATATATCCAGGCAAAGTTAATAATTCCTTCTTTCAAGAGATTGATGATGGTAGAAATTTCTTCTTCTGATAGTGCCTTAGTCACATAAGTGATTTTGGGGTTCTCTTTTGTTCCCAAGTTTACAACTTGTGTCTCTTCAATTAGTATAGATGATCGACCGAATAAGTGAGTTTCGACCAGGGGAAGATGAACATCCCCATCTTCTAGTGCCTCTTCGAGGTTTTCACTATCAGATATGCCCTTTGTTTTTACTATTTCTAAGTCACAAAGTGCCTCAGGGAGGTTTTCACTAGGTGACCCTTTTTTATTTTGTTTCTTTTTGTTTGTGCGACTAGGGCATTCATCTTCGCCCAATCCCATGAGATTCACGTACTGATCCACTGAGGGAAATGTGGTGGGAGGTGCAGTACCTTGTAGTTCATAATCTATGAGTTCAAGATGTTTGAGGGATAAGGTTATGGTACAAACGGATAGGCATTCAAACATGGCAGGGAGGTCAACGTGATCCAAATCATCATACATGTGTATGATGGATTCTTCCTCTGGTATGTCTTCGTGGGAACCATCATCGACACTAAAATTATTAGAAGTGCTAGAGGATGTCGCAAGACCTTTCTATATAGTATCATAACCTAAGCCCAAATTTCTTGGCCGGATGGTGGTTGCTTCAATGGGTCGGCATTTTTCTTGTTCTTCCACACCAAGACCCCCGCCTTGGTAATTGCACTTTTCAATGAACTTGGAGGCACGTGGATAAACTTCTTGGAAGTATTCTATGAGGGGACGTGGTGGCTCAGGTTCTTCTCTATAAACCCATTGGCTGATATCGACTTCCATTTGATCCTGAAGGTAACCCAAATCGTTGAATGTTGTCGAGCCCATGTTTTTGGAAGTGAGTGTGAGTGTCTTTTCTTTTGCTTTTGGAACTGATGGAGATGGTTGCCCATATGTTCATGGTGAGGGTTTGTATGGTTGCCACGCTTAGTGTGGTACACATTTTGTACTCACCACATCCCTTGTGGATGATCTAGACCTTGGTGATGGTCGAACCAGGTGTGGATGATGGTATGGATGAAGGAGTGGATGATGTGATGTTTAGTGTATTGGTGGATGGATGAAAATCAAATGTTTGAGATGCCCCCATTTTGACTCCAAGGCAGTAATGTGAATGCAGAAAGGAATCTTCTAAAGCACAATAATATTCAAAGGGTTGAGGATCAGCTGTATGGTGACTTCCATCCCTTGAAATGGGAACTTCAAACATTGATGGTAGGTGGATGGGACAACTTGCATAGAATGAACAAATGGACAGCCAAGGAGGATGTTGTATGGAAGTTCCAGGTCCAGAACATGACACATAGTATACTATACAATGGGACCCACCTAAATAGGAAGACAAATCGTACCCTCAGAATCTCTTTCTGCATTGTCATATGCCTTAATGGTGATCACCTGACTATTTAGGTCAGCTTGGGTGTATCCTCCCTGTTGAATAAACTTTAACGTACAAAGATTTAGGGTCGAGCCATTATCTACCAATACCCTTTTCACTTTTTGACAATTCACCCCGACCTCAAGGTGAAGGGGATGATTATGGCTTGATTCAAGGCGTGGCATGTCCTTCTGACTGAAGCCTAATTGGTAGGTTGTGGACAGATTCCCTACCAATGCTAGGAACTGTGCGGGATCAATATCGTCAGGGACTTGGGTGTTTTGTAAGGCTTTGTTCAAGATGTCCTGATGCACGGGGGAAGACCTAAGCAAATCTAGGATAGAAATATGAGCTGAAGTCTTGCCCAAGTGGTCAAGGATGTTGTATTGTGAACTGACGGATGGTGGCTGGGTGGATGAAGGAGTAGTTGGGAACGTGATGCGAGTTCGACGGGTGATAACAACGCATTATGGATCCTTTCCCTTGATGCGTATCATGGATACATGTGGCTCCACTTGTTCAACATATGTGACCACACCTTGGTAATTGTATGGCATATTTTTATAGCTGATATTATTTGTGTTGTTATTTTGATTATTGTTGTTGCTGCTGCTAGGGCCAGGATTAGAATTGGATGTACTAGGACCTTGATTATGTTTAGGAAAAGCATTTTGGTATATTTGGAGCTGAGCATTGGATGAAGATGTCGTGTTAGCATCTACATGAATTTCACCTCGATCGATTAGACTTTGAATGTAAGTTTTTAGTCCTTGACACTTATCCAATGTGTGCCCTTTGATCTTGTGGAAGTCACAGTACTCGTTCTCTTTGAACCAAGTTGGCTTGGGCTTGGACTCATCGAGGGGCTTGGTGATAGGATAAGTAATGGGGTAGTTGGTTTGTAGATGCTTGTTGAAAACGACGCTAAGGGCGTCTCCCAACTGAGTAAATTATCGTTTATTCCCCCCTTAGCTGTTTTGGTTTAACTATTGTCGAGGTGCTCCTTGGGGCAAAAATATGCCATTCGATATTGATTGTTGTTGTTGTGGAGGAGGATATTTTTGTGAGGTGGTGGCCACCTAAACATGTTTGGTGTCACTAACACCATCATTGATAGCATTTTTATTTTTATTCCAATATCGAGGCTTATCCCCAAAGGATTTCTCTTTATCAGAATTGAAAAGTTTGACTTGCCCTTTAGCAACAAGGGCTTGTTCTAGGATGGGACCCTTCTCCACAAGTGCCACAAAATTTGTGATGCAATGGAGACAAAAATTATGAGCCATGTCCAGATGAGAATTTTCGATGAATAATGTAACCATGTCCTTTTTTGATAGTGGGGATTTCATCTGACTAGCTAAGGCACACCATCTTTGTAGATAAATAGTGAAGGTCTCCCCATCACGCTGTTTTTATTTTAGGAGATCAAGCGTGTCAATTTCCTCCAGATTGAAAGAGAAGTTGGAGACGAATTACTTGGATAGTTGTGCAAAGGTTTTGATAGATCCTTTTTCAAGTCCCATAAACCAGTTAAGGGCAACCCCCTGTAGACTCTTAGGGAAAAGTCAAATAAGATAGTTATCGTTATGCATGACCTCTTGGAAATGGGCATAAAATTCTTGCAAATGGGCTCTGGGGCCCTTGGTTCCCTTATATTTATCGAATTTTGGTATCTCAAAATGCTTGGGAAAAGGAACCATGGAGATGGAGGGATCAAAAGGATAAGGACATATGTCCTCGAACTTGAATGTTTGTTTGCCCATTCCAGCCTGTAGATCCTTCAAGGCTGCTTTTACTTCTTCCAAGTCCTTATTGATGGGTGTTGTAGGAGTTAGAGTGGGTTGATTGTATGGATAGTATTGTGGGTATGATGAGGATGGCCCCATCGTGGTTGGATCATAGGTGGGTTGAGTTGGATATGAGTACATTTGTTGATTATAAGTGGATGGATAGTTGGATGATGGATTGTGATGAGTGGGAGCCACTTGTTGGTAAGGTGGTTGTTGTTGGTAGTAAGAAGTGGGGGATGAACCCTACTGTTGTGTATAATTTTGATAATACAAGGAGGTAGGACCCCCTTGTTGATGTGATGATGGATGTTGGTAATAGGGGATGGAAGGTGCACTCTGCTGGTAGGTTTATTGTTGTTGAAGGTAGGGTGGACAAGATTGGTATTGTCATGCCATGGTGAGCTGTTGAGTAACATATGGGGGTGGATTTGATGGCTGCTGGTAGGGATGATTATGTGTTACGGAGGATTGGTGTAAGGTGGTGGTTGGGTCCGCGTTTGGTTTTGAACATTCTGATGAAGATTTGAATTGAGGTGGGATGGAGCAGTGTATGTGCTAGAGGGATGATAAAGGTATTTTGTAAGTAGATTATTGTGTGTTTGTGTAGGGATATGTACATGATGTTGTGGGGTTGTTGTTGTGGCTGTTGTTGGTGAGATGGGTGAGATGAAGTGTGTTGTTGCTGGGGGACAACTACGCAAGTACCCTGCGGCGGTTGTGGTTGCTGGGATGCTGCTTGTATTATCTGATGTGGTGGTTGCGTGTGAGCTGATACATTTTGTTGTGGGATGGAAATGTTTTGTTGGTATGGTTGTTGATGAGATGGTAAAGACGAAGCAACAACCATAGTAGTGTGTTGGTGGGGATTGATAGAAGGTTGTTGGAATGCAGGTTGTGATAAATTATTAGTGGGTGTAGACCCTGGAGGCGACATTAAAGCAAGGGTAGGTGTGCCCCCAGTTTTGATAGGTGGTTGTTGAGGTGGAAGCGGTGGATCAAATGAGATGTATGAAAGCATGTCATAAGCATACAGATTGTGGGGTTCGGGTTGTGTTATCGAGGCTATAGTTGGGAGACGGGGATAGCTAGCGACTTGGTGTATTACAACATTGCCAAACTCGGGGTTATACCAGTTATCTGTGGGTGCGTCTTCGTGGACATATGAATTCCCAGGGACATTTTGAGATGTTTGCGGATCGATATGTGTGGGAAGAATGTGGGTGACAACATATTGTGATGCATCAAATTTTAATGGTGGCTTGACTCCTCTCATAAGCAAGGTGGCAAGAATTTTATCTCCATGTTCATTTAGGAGATGATCTGTCATCTGGATATTAACAGGGTCATTGAGGTATTCATTGATGGTGACTTTGGGTTGGTTGACCATGTTCTCATCACTGGGTGGTGTGGTATTCTGGATGTTGGTGTTTGATTGAGATGAGGCGCCATTATGAGGATCTTGCGGATTGCTTGGAATGTTATTGGGATCTTGAGGGATATTTGGTTGGGAACCTTGGGTATGTTGGTTTGCCATCTGCTTTTTCGTTTGTGAATGGGCATGAATGTGCAAAACAACTAAGTGATCTAAGATGCAACTAAGCTTCTAAATGATGATCTAGATGAGTATTTGGATTGATTGATTTGAATTGGATAAAGATTGTTGGATTGGATTGGATGTTGGATTGATTGATAGGATGATGGATCAATTGATGATGTATCAATTAATCAGATGATTTGATAAGAATTGGATTGGATTGGATTGGATTTGATTTGGTTGGATTTGATCAACAAAATTATTGATAGGATTGGATGAAATTGAATTGGAGATCAATTGATTGGATGATTAGAAGGGTTTCTAAACTGGGTTCATAGATCACCCTTGGTGACGTAAGGTGTTGATTGATTGAGTGGAAGGATGAACTGATGATCACAGCATCGAATCCACCTTGAGATGGAAGGGGATTGATAGGGTCGAGGATGATGATCGACTTAGGATGGATAGTGATCCTAAGCGGTTGTTCAAGGATGACGATCAAGTTCAAGCACCTAGGTCAATTCGGATAATGACTTCAAATGAAGTTTAGAGGATTTTGATTGATACGGGGATGATGAATGTGTAACCTATATGATGATTATGAATGCAACCTATATGATTCAAATGATAATGCAAATGGATCATGATGCAGGCGAACGAGATGCAAACAACGAGACGGTCAACGGGCCTTTCAAAAACTGCTAAAGGCTAGTGTTTTGGATCAGTTTCAGAAATAGGTGCAGTTTTAGGTCAGGGCCACCCAAACTTTTGGGAAAGGTCGCCCCTCCTAGGCAAGGCCGCCCAAACAAGTCCTGGTTTCAGCTTAGATCGAAAAATAGTTAAACGGTATTGATAAATGGACTTTCAGGATGAGTAATTGGATTTGCAGAACGAGCAAAAGACCACTTGGAACGGGTGAACAGATGTGGGAGGCTATGAAATAGTACTTAGAATGAGAAAATGAGTTCCCAGAACAAGTGAATAGCTTGTCGGAAGGGGCAAATAGCTGGGTGAAAAAGGGGAATGGCGATTAGAATGGGAAAATGGATATTCAAAATGGACGAACGAATGGTTGAAGTAGGTTAAAAGGTACCTCAGATGAGGGAACAACACTAGAAACTAAAAAATAGGTTCCCAGAACAAGGTAGGTGCAAGTGAACGAAGGTCAAAAAAGGTTGTTTGCAAGGTCAGGGCCCCACCCAAACAAGGAAAACTGGGAAAAGTTTGACTTAAGCAAGGCAAACAACAGTTAGGGCAGGGGGTAGGGCCACCCCTTTAGGTTAGGGCCGCCCCTTGAGGGCAAGGTTGCATCTATGGACTGATCTGAACCTTAGTCAAAAATAGTGATGGCAAAGGATGAAAACAACAAGTAAAAGACCAAAATTGGCTGACAAGTACTAGTTTTGCACAATAAAATACTTCAAACAACACAAGCCTAGTTCTAGTGTTAAGGGTATGATCAACACGGTTCTCTATCTAGGCTTAACAAGTTTACTAAGGGCATCTTCGATATACACACAGTACGTGGGGCACAATCGTGAACACCAACCTATCTACAAGCATGAGTCAGGAGCAACCGGCAAGAGACTGGGAGCTCAAACCAACTCTTCACGTCTTGCCTAGGTATCACCCTAGCTTTGACATTTTGCTAGACACGACGTGACTGGATTGAGGTACAACTTTCACTCTCCCCCCTTTATATACCCCACCGATAATACATGGTTGGGATCGTCCCTTGGTGTGATGAAATCCCCAAGCAGGTCCCACTAAAAGAAGAAGACACTAGACGCCTCGGTTGGTCCCTAGGCTCGCACGAAGCACAAGGGGAGAGCTTTGACGCACTAGAATCTTTTAGGTAGACTAGACAAGAGTGAGTTGTGATTTCTCATCACCTAAGATCGCCAAAGAGGTGCAAGGGAAGGGGATACGTCAATAACCCACTGACAAGCACAACAAGCAGATGTAATTTGACCCTTTAATTAAACTATGTTCCTAGTTTAGAGAAATGAAACTATAAAACCAATTAAATACAACTTTTCCACCTGCAACACACTTGTCAATAGTTTTGTTTTCTATCTTTGACAAGTGGATTATGTATGTTGGGCGTGTCCGCCTTTGTGTTTTGGGTGTGGCCACCCCTTTTGAGCAAGGTCGGTCTTCTGTAAACCTGCAAGCAACTTAGGGTTAGAGAATAGTAAAAAAAAGCAACAAAATAGTCTGTTGTTTGGGCAAGGCTACCCCTCCTCGGCAAAGGTCGGTCTTCTATGAACCTGCAAGCAACCCGGGGTTTAGAAACCAGTAAAAAAAGCAGTAGAACAGTCTGTTGTTTGGGCAAGGCCGCCCCTCTTGGGCAAGGTCGGTCTTATGTGAACCTGCAAGCAATCTGAGGTCAGAAAATAGTGAAAAAGTAGTAGAATAGTCTATTGTTTGGGCAAGGTCACCCCTCTTGGGCAAGGTCGGTCTTTTGTGAACTTGCAAGCAACCTGGAGTCAAAAAATAGGGAAAAAAGTAGCAGAATAGTCTGATGTTTGGGCAAGGTCGCCCCTCCTGGGCAAGGTCGGTCTTTTGTGAACCTGCAAGCAACCCGGGGTTAGAAAACAGTTAAAAAAAGCAACAAAACAGTTTATTGTTTGGGCAAGGCCGGCCCTCTTGGGCAAGGTCGGTCTTTTGTGAACCTACAAGCAACTTAGGGTAAAAAAATAGTAATAAAGCAACATAACAGTCTGTTGTTTGGGCAAGGTCGCCCCTCCTGGGCATGGTTGGTCTTTTGTGAACCTGCAAGCAACCTGAGGTTAGAAAGCAGTGAAAAAAAGTAGCAGAATAGTCTATTGTTTGGGCAAGGCCACCCCTCTTGGGCAAGGTCAGTCTTTTGTGTCAGATTCTGCAAAACTTTAAACAACATAAAATGTTAAAACAAAAGACCCATGACATGGGTCCCATCAGGTGCGCTAAAAATGTGATCAAGAGAAATACACTATTCTAAGATGCAAAATAAAGTGAAATGCAAGATAAGTCTAAAACACCTAACACCTCAAGATTGGGCTACGTTAAACATAAATAAAAGGAAGATAAAAACTCAACAAGATGATTATACCTTTCTTCGTGTTTATCTTTGGTTGGCCCTTTGATGGTTGATAATGTGTGCTCCTTGGATGATATGCTTGTGATGTCAATGGTAGTTGAGTGATAAATGAGGGTGGATGGATGCAATAATGGTTAGGATGCAAAATGTAAAATGCAAGAGAGTTGCAATAATAATGGCTAAAATTACTAAATGGCTTGAGAGCATAAGTTTTCTTAATGAATGCATCAACTAACTCAATCAATGAGTAGAGAGGGCTATTTATAGAAGAAGTTGAAACGGTCAAGATTAAGCCACCATGGAAAATATGGAGGTCTGTAGTGAGTTGAGGACTCACAAGCCCTCACATCTTGACATGTGGAGGGTGAGGTGCCAAAGGGGATGATGAGATGGAAAAGGGTACAAGTGAGGTGGAAAAGGCCATGTGGTCCTAGGGATGAGAGAGGATCTCCACAAAAAGTAATCCATTATCCCCAAGTGGGGCTGAAAGTGACAAGTGAGGACTTTTAGAAAATCCACCCTTGTCAACATGGGGATTGGAGATGGCCTTGGAGGAATAAAAGTAAAATTTTAATTCACTTTTTGGAAGAGACCAAAGGGTAAAATAAGATTCCTCTAAAAGAGGTATTTGTCTTTCGGGTACGATGTGACATATGAGGTGTCATAGGGAAGACAAATGCATGGGGGGAATAAGTGTGATTTTTTAATTCACATGGGGAAGAGGTCAACCCAAAAAAGGTAAGTACCAAGAAAGGTTGACCTAAGGACATGCCAGAAAGGGTAAGTAATTAGGATTAGGATTGTGCAAATAGGTGATTAGGTAACTAATGATGATTAGAGGCAAGTGGCTAGATTTGGAGGATGTGACATTATTTCTAATTAAGGATATGCACATTTTAATGAAGGATTAATTAAATTAATCTGGTTTAGTGAAGGGGTTATGGAGGATGTGACAAGGAAAGATAAATAATGAATTTAAAAATGAAGAGAATAATTGACTAAATTAAATAAATTGATTGCATTAATTTAATTTAGAGATGAAGTGGGCCAATGTATAAAATATTTAATTAATTGAATTAAATACCTTATGAACATTAGGGGAAAGGGCAACATTAATTAAATAAATAATTTAATTAACGTTTGATGAAGGGAATGAAGCGGATTAATGAAAGGGATAAATTTGACCTTGTGTAAAGGGTCAAATTTAGGTGTCTACACCATGCATTGAATGGAGCATGGTTAATAAACAGTGGTGCCTCTTTCTATACGACCCTAAATTGGGGCTAGTTCTTGAAATATGAAGAATGTGGCAATGAGAAGGTGTAATTTGGAGATGAATCTCATATGAATATTATTATAAATGGAGAATGGAAGAAACCTCAACATGATTTTAAATAAAATTTTCTCATTTTGAGATGAGCAAAATAAAGTGGGTGCTAGAGTTATCACTAGTTTTTATTTATAGATGAATCAATAGATAAATAGATTCTTCTTGACACAATTAATATTCCCCCTACTAGGTGAACAAATAGTGCATTACCTTTGTCTCTATCTTTGCTTCTAAAATTACTACTATTGGAATTAGAAATTGCTTCAAATCTAGAATTAAAATTATTGTTGATTCACACCTTATAGATAGTAGGAGCCTTAAAGATAGTAGGGAAATAGTAACGCTTTGTAACATACTAAACTAACTCTAAATCAACCCTATGGATTAAAAATAAAAGTGTTATTGCAAATGAAACAATAATAATTATTTCTTATAGACAGTAGGGGCTACCTCTACCTATGTTGTTAGTACTATTGAGACTACAATTGCTTCAATTATAATTGGTGGTTCCAATACAACCACAATAATTGTTTCCTTAACTTTTGCTATAGATACCGAGAAGCTATCAATTTTATGCTTTATGCTCTTACTCTAAGTCTTACAAGAGCATCATAGAATCAAACTAATTTGATGTATTGATCATGGAAGCATGGCTATAAAGGGAAGTGGACTTATATCTATATACCATTTTTTTTAATGTCAAGGTGCATCAACTCTTGACTAAAACCAAAGGAACTGCCTATTAATAGTGAATTAATTTCCCACCTTAAGAAATGGAAGGGGAGGTGATCCTAATTTGGTTCCTTGATAGATGAGTGAAGGAGATCGATTGACAACTACATATCCATAATTTAGAACATAACCTACTTTCTATAAGAAAACTTAATGATTTAGGTGTGCAAGTTATTTTCTTGATGGGAGGGTGCAATACGATGAGAGGGGATATGGTGCTTGCTAAGGGTGTCTACACGAGTACTTTATTTCAATGGGATGCATGCATGGTTCAACGAAAAATCTCTTATGTTATTACAATGGAGAAATATATAGAATCCACACCTTCACCATTAGAACTAGCAAAAAAGAGGATTGTTACATCCACTTTTGATGGTTTTTATTTATAGGCAACTAAGGGTGCTCATTATTTAGAGACTAAGCTATCAATTGTGAAAACTATGCAATGTTATTAGAGGCTGAGACATATAGGTGATAAGGGTCTAAGGAACCTAAAAAATAAAAACCTTGTCGAGGGATTAGATGATTTTAATCTTGAATTTAATTTAGTTGAGCACTATGTATTTAGAAAGCATAACTTTGTTTAGTTTTACTAAAGTTCTCATAAATATTTAGAGGTGTTGGACTTAATCCATTCTAATTTATTTGATCCTACTAATTTTCCTTTAGTTTCTAAATATGTATGTTATGTATGCTTCATTGATGACTATAGTATAAAGATATGGGTATATTTCATTAGAACTAGATCTAAAGTCTTCAACCATTTTAAAGAGTTCAAGGTTCTTATAGAGAATTATACCAGTAGGAAGATTAAGATTTTGATTGATAATGGTGATGAGTTTTTTCAACAAATTTTAACAAATTTTAGAAGAATGACAAGATAGAGATACATAAGACAAATCCATACACCCCTCATTAGAATGAAGCTACAAAAATTATGAACACGATGTTGATAGAGAGGACCAGGTATATGCTTAGTGGATTTAGCTTGGAATAAAATAAGATCTGTAAGCTCTCAAAAATGAATGGTTCTATGGAAGAGAACCATCATTTCTGGACCTCAACAATGGAGCAGTTTCAGATTTAAAAGCAAAAACTAGAAATGAAACTATTCTAAACTACCAAAGATAATCAAAATGCTTCCAAACAAAAACCAGTCTCCATTGGCATCCTATCACCAAAGTCTTGTTATGCACTTTTGCTCTCAGATTTTTGCAAGCATAGATGCATCAAGAGGCTATTAGTGAGTGGATTAAGAAAAGCTGTGAAGATATGTGCATGTGCAAGATTCGTGTAGGGGTCAAAATGAGAAGAGAGTCCTGTTTAAATAGGAATCTTTGATGAAAAAGAGGTTGAGAATGAGAAATGTGGGATAAATGGATATTGCAATAATGAATTTTTAAAATCCCACATGGTGTAGTGAAATGAAATGCATATGAGTGGAAATGGTAAAGAAGATAGATTAAATGAATGGCGAAGGATTGAATAAAATAATTAAATGCATATATTTTTAATGTGGATGAAAATGATTTATTAATGTTTTATCATGAATTATTTTAATATTTTTATGAGAATGATTTATGTAAGAATGATAATTTGTCGAAATGAAATTATTTAATTTATGAATGGTTATGAAATGTTTTATGAACAATTATTATTTATTATGCATTATGAATGATCATGTGGTGAAATGATTTAATGATTTATATAAATGCAATATGAAGTGAATGATTTATGCAAATGATTTGATTTAAATGATAATATAGTTTTATCATGAAATGCTAGTGAATGATTATGATAATGAATTTATTATGATAATGAATGATAGTGCAAAACAATAATGTGACGTATGCAAATGATAATGCAATGATTTAATGATTTGATGAAATGCATGAATAGAAGAAAGTATTGAATGAATTGATCATTTTAATCAATAGACGAGTAATGTGATTTGAGGTTAAATTTGAGTGTCTACAAGATCAATTGTAAAATCCCAATCATGCAATGATTAATAAATTAGTTTATTCCTTCCTACAAAAAGCTTGTTAGGCTAATAAATAAATCCTTAGTAGATATAGTTTCGAACAAAAGTAAAGAAAAAAGTGGTTTCCATGACTTATTACTTGCTTAAGAAGACTCTTAAACCAATTCTTGTTGAGAAGATGTCTATAGAGGCATGATTGGGAAAAAACCTTCATTTTGACATTTTTGAGTCTTTGGTTGTGAGGAATATGCACATGTTCCTAGGGAGAAGTAGTATAATTTAGAAAACAAGGTTGTAGAATGTATTGCCATTGACTATGCTATTCGTGTGAAAGGGTAGAAGCTTTGGGATATAGTGGATAACTTTTTTCATACAACACATATTATATTTAGATAAGTTAAACCTTCTTCTATAATGTTATAGCTAGAGAAAGATAAAAAGGGAGACATGGTTTAACTACTTCCAAAGATTGAGAAAGTTAAACTATATGCTAACAATGGATCTAAATGAGAGGAGAGATTGGATCGTCCAAAGAGTATAAATGGGTATTCAAAAGGAAGATCAATTCTAATGATGATGTTGAGAAGTATAAGGCTATACTAGCTATGATATTCCTATATTAAGGGAATTAATTATGGTGATTTTCTCTCCAATTGCTAATTTGATATCCATTTTGTTCTTATTATATATTGCAACAAATTTTGACCTTAAGGTTGAGAATATTGATGTAAAAACAACTTTCCTTCATGGTAATTTGGAGAAACAAAATTACATGACATAGCTAGAGCACTATGTTGAAAAGGTAAAGAAAATTTAGTTTGTAAGCTGAAGAAATCTTTGTATGGTCTTAGGCAATCACCTTGAATGTGGTACAAAAATGTTAATTTATTTGTGTTAGGATTAGTATTTTTGAGATCCAAACTAAATCACTTCATCTATTATAATATGGATAGTAATCATTTCTTTATTATTGCATTATATATTAATGATATGTTATATTTTGATAATGATAAGGACATGAGTTGTGAATCGAAGTCTCAACTTCTATCATAGTTTGAGATGAAATAATTAAGGGCTGCTAGGTTCACACTGAGTTTGGAGATCAAAAGAGAGAGAAAACATAAATCTTTGGTTGTGCTAAAATATGTGAACTTTATGAGAGGTTTAATGTGAGATCTTGTAGATCATTGTGTGTTCTTGTTTCAAAGAAGACTAAGTTATCAATAGAGCAATGTTTGATTTATTATAGTGAGATGGGAGATAATATTTGAGCACCTTATGTTATTTCCATTGGGATCTTAATGTGTTATATGGTCTATATTAGACAAGAAATCACCCAAGTAGTGGGATTCTTGAGCCAATTCATGGTTAATATTGGATGAGTACATCAAGATGTAGTGAAGATGGTCTTTAAATATTTAAGGGGTACCTCTAAGTACTCCATTTGTTATCTTGGTAATTCTATGGGGGATTAACACTCATTTACTATTCATGAATTTATAGATTTAGATTGGGCTAGGGATGTTGATAGTAGGATATCCAATAATGTATATATTTTCATTATGTTTGGTGTTGTAATCAGTTGTATGAGTAAGCAATAGGTTGTGGTCACTTCATCCACTATAGAAGCAAAGTACATGACAACTACTCATGCTTGTAAGGAAGCCACCAACTTAAACATTTGTGTTCATATGTGGGGTTAGCTCCAAGAACTATTATTGTTCAATGCGACAATTAGAGGTGCCATATGTTTAGAAAAATATCCAACTTTTCATGTAAAAACAAAGCATATTGATTTCTAATTTACTATTTTTCATGACATGGTAGAGGATGGGAGGGTGATACTAGATATAATTGACACTTTACATAATGTTGCAAATACATTGATGAATCCATTAAATAATAATGACTAAATTTTGGTTGTGTACAACACTATCTTTTCCATGATTCTTGACTTTTATTAAGTTTATATTATTTTATATATATTTTTCTCTCCTCCAATATATATTTACATCCTTTGTATGTAACTTACTAGAGGGGATAGATGAGATCACTAATGTTCCTCTTATCTAAGAATATGATTACCACATGTTTTACAGTTATCCATGATAGTCCCATGACATTGTCTAGCCACTTTGTTGCTTAAGGGCGATATCTCCAAACCCATCTTTTTTTCACTTTTCATTAGGGAAAACATTATTGTTTTAAATTCTCATGTGATGATACTCATTGCTTTAATTTTTGTTTGGAAATTTTTTCAAAATAGAACACTGAAATATTCTTCCAAATATATGTATCCTTTGTATGGATGTCTATGTATTTACTTTCCTATTGGCTACTTGTGTTCAGTTTGACATGATTTTTTGTGATAATTCATATGCACATCAAAGTGTGGGAAATATGCGTTGGTGAAAATTACATATCCATGCTCTTTTCCCTTATGTTTTGACCCACTTCGACTATAGTAACCTTTATTTAGTAATAAGCGTACAAATGACACTTTTTTAGCTAAGCATAGGTACATAACTTAACCCTCATCCATTCTTATTTGCACTCTTTCCCAATTTAGATCTTGATTCTTAGTTTTACCCTTTTCCTATTGGGGGTTACATTCATAGTTGTAAAAGTGACATTAATCACTTTCACACTCATGGAAATGGCTCCTTTGAATTTACAATATAAATTCTAGCTTCAGGTTGAATTAATCTATATTTATGATCATTGTGTGCCAACAAGATAGGAACTGTTTTGTTTACCATTTTTGGTGTTGTATTTTAGGCGAGATCATAGATCAGTAGATCATTCTATTATCTCATGCTAGATTGGAACAATGCATCCCACAACTATCATTACTACTAGCACATTCTATTAGGAGCATTTACAAAACATTTATATTGCACAACCATATCTAGGGCATGTTACGTGTTTGAGAGTGTTGTTCTCTTATCTAGTCATTAACTAAGTATCTTTACATGAAACTGATTATCTCTACCACATGCAAACTAGAGAGGAAAAAAACCAATTTTATGTGGGAACAAATTGAGAATTCAAAATCACTTCAAAGTGAATTTATGAAAATTAGGAGATTGGATTTATAGGCATATATCAAATTTGTTTGTCAAGTCAAATCCAAACTTACAAGATTGAATCTCAAATTATGAAAGTGATCCAAAGCAACGAACTAATCATTCATTGATTATGAGGCATTTGTCTAAGCATCATTGCTATTCTTGCATTACGAATTCAACTTTTGATACTTGCCAAGTTTTCTAGCTAAATAATTCATTGTTTTATCAAATTTTAAAGCATTTATCGGTTGTAGCACATTTTATTCATTTACATCATTGTAATATATAATCTAAGGTTTTGAACATTTATATAATTTTAATTGGTTACTAATCATGATACATTCCAACTAATTAAAACTATTTATTTTTTAAGTATATAACTAGTTATTAATCATGGTACTTTTCAACCAATCAAAATTAAATATTTTGTCTAATAATAAGAATTTATTTTTCTTAATATCAACATGTAAATTTGTTAATTGAATAATTAAGAAATAATTATAATAATTGAATAATTGAATAATTAAGAAATAATTATAATAATTGAATAATTGAATAATTAAGAAATAATTATAATAAATTGTGATTGACTAAATACAATAAAATGACATCAAATTTTATTGTGAATTTTTTATCACTATTTATTTTTAACTTTATTAATGACCCCTATACATACAATGACACAAAAATTAATTAAAATAGTTAAGATTTAAAACTACATGTCCCAATCATTAAACAAAACTTCAAAAGTGTAACTTTTGTGAATGACCATATATAAAATATTAAAAAATCAAACATGTTGCATGAATATTTATGATATATAGATAGAGGGAGAGGTGACTTTTTAACTTGTTCATTTATGATAGATATATGACTTAAATTTTTTCTATTTTTTCAAGGAATTATTTTTTTAATGAATAATTATCTATATTATAATTTACAAATAATATTATACATATTCAAAAAATGGGTAGAAAGAGTCGGATCTTTAAATTTCAAACGTGTCACTAGTTAAAACAAAACAACATTACAAAAAGTTGTTACACAATAAGAGCAAGAGCATTACAAGAAGGAGGTGGGTCCTAGTCATCCAGTTTACCCCATATATTAGGGGGTCTAATGTGTTTACGAGGGGATTCCAATCATCATTACTATTATCATTTTTTTAAAATTTTCAACAATATAATGAATAAGAGAAGTAACAAGATCTAATTGAGGGAATTTATCAAAGTTTGGCCAGCCAACAATCCCATGTCCAAATAGAGGGGAGAAGCATAATGGTGGGTAGTGGGTTACGACCATCCTCGTTGAATGATCTCTTCTCATAGGAAGCAAAGAGGCTTGAGAATGAGCATCCCAATTGCCACGAGTATACTAATTGTGCCCTTGACGACACCCATATGGTGGTGAAAAACCAACTAAAGGCAAGAGTTAGAGGGAGCCTAGCAACAATACATGGGGCATTACCCTAATGGTCCAAAAATGTGCAACCTTGTTGGCTTGCACATGAATCTAGTATTCCAATAAATCATGACTTTAGTATAAAGTGATAAATTAGGATAAAAAAATACCTAGATAAAAGAGCATAATTTCTATCCTTCCAAATACTAAAAAGAATTTTCACCCTAAAAGCATGACAACTCTAGGTATATTTGGAAAGGATTCTAGGACAATACCCTAACAACACCATGTGCCAAGAAAAAGAGGTTTAGGTTAAAAAGGCCTAAAAAATCATGGATCCAAGTTTAGGCAATTTGATCTTTGAAACAAAACTATAAAAGATGCTTGAGAGATTCCCGATGACCACAAAATGGACATTTGGGATCCTAAATTTGTAAATGGACTAACTTGGAACCAACATGAAGACCTTGAAAAAGATAAACAAGGCAAAATGAGTAAGCTTTGGCTCAAGAATAATTGACTAAATAGTGCAAAATCTACACTACCAAATTGTTAGTAGAGATTATATAAGCCATCTCTAGTTTAAGATGGGCACTATAGACAAATGAAGTGAAATCCAAGAATAGCCTTTGCAAGGCTTATGACTACGAAATGGTGTATCAGGGTATTGCTTCCAATCTTTCCACCATGGTTTGAAAGACTAAACTCTAATTTTGTGAGTAATATCTAAAGGAAAAAATAAAGAACAAATTCAAAAGTTTCATGATCTTGAGTGGATAAATGAAACTTCATTTTGACTTTAGGCAAGATTAAATTTTCTTGCGTCATTTTGGAAAAGAGATTTGGAAGGGTTTTGATCATCTTTAAAAAAAATCTTAAGGCACAAATCCAAGTAGTCTTAGTGAGAGGATGACCCTAAAAATGTAAAATAGGAAACCACCAAATAGATTATGGATTAATGAAAAACATATAGTGAAAGCCAATGTCATTCCAAAGAAGCTAGGGTTTGATGGCTTCCCAAACTCTCCAAATACTTTTCATCACAAAAGTCCCTTGGATTTGAATGAGCTCACTCATAATTAAGAGGGTATGAAATTTGATCCCCTTCCAAGCATGTCTCCCAAAAGGTCCACATAGAAGAAATGCAATGACACACTTATATTTTCCATGTTTCATTTCCTTCTAAAGTTCAAATGATCCATTTCACACATAAAGCCAAATCTTAGTGTTCGGTGGAAATTAAACTTAGACCTCCAAAATCATGTAAGAGACAACAACACTCCCATGTCACATGATGAAAACCTTTACAATTCTTGAAAGAGGCGCAAAGAAAGTCTCCAAGAAACTTTAGAAAGGACCCAATAAGAAGAATAAAAAATATGAATGACCATGAAGATCTTTGAACAAATCTTAAACTTTCATTTTTTTTCATATTTTTATTTTTAAATAGTGGATTATAATATTACGAGGAAACATACATTTACATTAAAAGTTGTTTTTAGTTAAGTAGGTTTAAAATGAGATACATTTAAATCATAACTTATCTTTTGACTAAATAGATAATGGAATGTAAATTGGAAGTCATTATAAGTAGATATTATAATTTAGTACAACAAAACCACCCAAAGTCATTCTTTAACTAAGTCATTATGATTAAGCATTATAATCTAATCCATCAAAACTATCCAAGTCATTCTTTAACTAAATTCCTCCTAAGTAAATATTAAGAATATCAAAGTCATCCATAATCAAACCCCCTAAACCATATGAACTTTAATGACAGTAATAAAATATACCATCGTATCCTCACCAATTAAATTATAACCTTTCCGTATTATTTTATTTTCGAAGATCTTTTTCTCAATCTTAAGCGCTGTGATAAAAAACAATTTCAAAAAGCGAAAAGCAGGATGATTCCTTCGATAAATAAACCATTCGGTCTTTTTCTGCCCTAGATGGAGATCGGACGGTGGCGCGAACTCTAACGAAATCGATATCCGATCTTTTGCGTACCGAAGATTGGAGGAGACACCTGTTGAAAGGCCACGCATCTTATCGCACTATAAAGCCAGTGGTCCTGGTGAGGACACGTGTCCCGTGTGAAATGCTCCGAGGATCCTAAAAGCGTACTCTTTTCCCAGGCATGACAAGGACACTTCATCATGGTGATGGAGGAGCCATTCATCATAGCGCCTACGAATGCTATCCATGGCCATGGGACATGACGTGTATGTCTTCATACTATACACGAAGGGCCACAACAAGGGTTTCGCGATTTACACTAGGGTTTCTAGCGCTTTTCCGGCAGTCCACCGTTCGATACTCCTCACGGGAAGCTCCTGATCGCATCGGCTTTGAATTCTGCCTTAGTTTTCAATTCGAATGAGCCCTGTCTTGGTCTCTGCCGTGAAGATTTGACCGTTTTTTATAAGGGTTTAAGATTCCTCCGTGTTGCGGCTGGTTCGCGCTGTCAGTATTGAAGGTATTAGCTCTTTGCGGCGGATGGATGGGAGAAATCAGGGCTCTGGCGCGTAACATTTGGCGAAGGGAGGAATACGATTTTTACCGGATTTGAATTTAACTTGTTTTGATCATCGGCAGGATTCGATCGGCGTTTTCGTCCTCGCTGATTGGCGAAAATTTCAGTCGAGTGTGATTGTTTTGTTCTTTAATTTTTTTAGTTTTTTGGGCGGAAATTAGAGGATAATTTCTTTTTCAAGAGGTCAGTGTCGTGGAATTGCATCAGCTCCAAAAACAAGTTATTTCAATCATTTGCACCTTAATTACATCCGAAAATAGTTAATAGGCGGATATTTGAACTCTGCTTTCTGGAGCTGTATCGAATCTCGGAGGCATCGTCTTCTTCTTCTTATTTAAAGGTCGTTGTAAATTGGAGGAACAGCTATGAAAGTTGCTAAGGATGGTAAGGGCGAAAATGTGAGCAAACACAGAACGGAGACATCAGGCACGGAGAACGGGGTTATGTTCCCCCGGCTTCATGTGAAGGAGACGAAAACGGACGGGCCGAGAGCTCCACCGAGGAATAAGATGGCCTTGTACGAGCAGCTCACCATTCCATCTCACCGTTTTTTGCAGCCTACTACTGCTAATCCTCGACAAAACCCTGCCTCAGTGATAAATCAACCGGTATGTAAATATATGTCTAGCTAAAAATGAGCGGAATAAATATTCTCTGCTTCAAATTTGGGTAGAGTTATAATCCTTTAAATACATTATGAAAATCTGTTTTTTTTGAACAAATATGAAAAATCTATGCTTTTTGAACCGATATGCGAAATGAAGCGTCTGTAAGGTTGTATCTTTAATGAATGCTAAGCTGATGTCGACTTTATCAACTCGAGTTTTTTTTTTTTGATTTTACGTTGTAGCAAATTTTTTAATAGGTAAACCATAACATCCTCGGTAGTGGTGGTTCCTCTCAGCAGTTGGACCATCTAGCACAGAACGTTATTAAGCTTAGAAGTCACGTTGGGGGGTTTAGTTTCTTTTCTGCCAAAATTCGTTGCTGCTTGCGCTCAGCCTCATCCGGCTTTAACCTTTCTGAACACTGCTGCTTTTATATGGGAATTAATTATCCTGCACTATTATGCATAGGACACAATGGCCTAAAGGTTTTCGACTATCCCCAAATTCAGAAATAATGTGCACCGACTCTTGTCTGGTTGTGGCCTGCACTAATATTGTCAATTTAAGAAGCGAGCATGGTCAGCGTCATGCAGGTGTGGCATGCATTAACATGACTGCTTTAATGCTCCCCCCACCGGTCTTTTATAAGGTATATTACAAGAAAAGGCCCCTAAAAACCAATATTCTTTTCTGGCTGGTTACTTATTGAAATCAAAGGCCATTGATGATGGAAAAATTGACAGCTAGGTTTTAGAATGTCTGGCTTTTTTCACATTTCCCAAAAAATAAAAATTTGGTGAACTGGTTAAAGTAAAATTTACTATGTTATTTTTTAGAGTGGTGAAAACAATAATGAATTTTTGCACCCTTTGGCTTAGTTGTGTCTTATATTGTCCAAGATCTTAGGAATGTCGCATAAATCATTTGTGTAATACTAAGTGAGCGGATTTTTGAAAATGGGCTTGAAGCATGATTTAGATTTTTGATGATTATTTTTTTCTCTTGGGGATCAAATATTACATTTGCATAAAAGGGATGAACTCAGGTGAAAGAAACTAAAACCATTGATTCCTTTTGCACCTAATGATCTATATTCCTTTTGAGGCCCAAATAGCATGTGCTAATATAAGGTGAAGAACTCAGGTGAAAGAAACTAAAACCATTGATTCCTTTTGCACCTAATGATCTATGTTCCTTTTGAGGCCCAAATAAGATTTGCTAATATAAGGTGAAGAACTCAGGTGAATAGATATAAGGACCACCAATTCTCTCTGCTGTATACTCAGCTTTAGCTTCTCACAGTTGCTTCAGCTTCCCAAGATATCACTGCTTTGTCTCAATTTCTCGTCCGCATTCATAGTTGGAATATACCTGACAATAAATAGTAAGGTATCCCTCTGTCTGAACTCTTACCCCTTTCTTCTCTTCTGGCATATGCCTTATCTCCAGCTATAGAGAGGGGGGCTTGCTGAATTGAAATTCACCAAATCCACTCTTCTTAAACCCCATCCATCTATAGTAGGGTCTCCCACTAGGCCATTTAGAGGAAGATAAGGGGTAAAAAATATTAGAAGAGTAATGGTGAATTTAACAAATTATGTACATTTGCTTTAAAAGTGGAACGTTTCAATGCCAAAGATGCCTAGCGAACATGTCAATGCTGGTATATAATTTTTAAAATAGAAACAGGGTGGGAAAAATAAAAATGAGAATCTCTAAGAGGTCATAAATTTTGATCGAATGGGCTGACAGTCATCTAACTTATATTAGCCAACTTTGAAGGAAAGAATCTGTAAGACTAACCATTTGGTAGATATTAACCACCACTTTTTTTTTTACCATATGTTTAATTATTTTGATAAATCTGCAGTTTTAGAACATCTAAGGACAATTTGGAAAAAAGCAAAGCTCATTAGCAAACATATTACACTTGATAGATCTCTATTATACAGTAAATTCTAAAAACTATTTCAATATTCAAGAATTATGGCACTGAGTTTTTATGGCATAGTATGGTGTTCTTCCAGGCTCAAGCAACCATCATAAGTAACTTAACAAAAGGCATCCGGATGTGCTGTAAACGCTCCCTGTCAAGGCCCTAAAATGGATCTGATTTAAGATCATCAAAAGTAGTAATTTCTATTCAATTTACACATCAGTGAATCAGACTAAAATTGCTATTTTGTAAACATATCTATAGACAAATTATCTGAAAGACTGGAACTACAGATGAGAAGCTATACTTTTGTCAGCTTGCAGTCCCACTGTCTCCATAAAGGTCTTCTTGCTGCAAATTCCTTTACTGTGCCATCCACATAAACATATAAAAGCCAGCAAAGATACCATTTTCTAATCTGGCAACTGGTGAACAGCTGCCAGGGCGCATTGTATGTCTACAGGTCATTAATTGGGGTGCCTGCCTCTGGCCTGTAGCTCCTCCTGGATAACATTTCCAGGGCCTTGAGTGATAATTTGTTTAATGAAATTGAAATTATCAGGGATGGACTGCTGCGTCCAGGATTTAACATTTTCAAAATTGTCTTTGAGGGAGAGCAGATTTCTGACCTCTGTTTTCTCCCTCTCTGAACATATCACCTTATTTTCAGTGGCATGTTCTTTGACTCTTACAGAGTCACCCAGCTGCGTAGTCATCTTCTCTTGGCCATCCTTAATTGTGTTCAAGTCCTTGGCGAGGTTTCTCAAAGGGCTAACTTCCCCTCCTAAAGATTTCTGTTTATGAACCATAACTTGAATGTGGGTAGACATTCTTCCTGAATGGTAGATGCAAAATGCACAAACAACATGTGAATAACAACCTTAATTTGGCTATTAGCTATGTTCCACCGAGTTTCCTGGACGGGGGGATGCGTTTCGGGGACGAGATTTTTTTAGGGGATTTTTGGGGATGGCAAAGGGGATGGCTATATATATATATATATATATATTTTAAAAATATAGGGAAATTTCAATTTCAGATATTCATATGAATAATGATAACAATGAACATTGGTAAAGTTGCAAATGTAATCATATTGACATATACATTATAGAATCAAAAGTACTTAGTAAAACACAACAATAGAGTTCACATGAGTGATGAGAGTCGGACAAATTAATAGTACTACAGCTACTTAATTGCTTCCATAATTCATGTCAAACAATCAATGTGCATATGATATAACTTATAAAAATAAAATGCCCAAAGGCTACAAGTTTGCACTACAAATGTCAAAATGACAAAGTCACAAATGTCAAAAACATAATAATAGAAAGTATGATGGCTGTTTCTAATCGGCATCTGCCAAAATTGCATCAAAATCAGACCCAGAGTCTGAGTCACTGCAACTTGAGTGTGAGTATGAGAGTCTGAGTCACTTCTCTTGCTGGTTGCTGCCTTAATGCTCTCCTTTTTGGCTATTGAATGCTGGTTTTTTTTGTCCAACAGCTCCTTCAAACCCTCCTTTTTCTCTTGCTCACTTTCCTCTTAGCTGCAAATTTTTTTGGAATGTAAAAATGAACTCAAATGGTTTTGAAAGCAAGTTTTATGTTTCATTTTAGGGTTTGAGAGGGTGTGGGGCCCACTTAGAAAGATTAAAAAAAAGCATTTAAAATTTCAGACAGTTTTATTTATTGTAAAAAGCTGCTGGAAAAAGGGGATGGCTGGCCGTCTTGGATCAGCGGGGTTGAAAAAAAAATTGGGGACGCCTTGGGGACCGTCCCCGGAATGTTCCCTTGATGGGTATGGGGACCAAAACTCCAGGGGATGCGTCCCCGTGTACACCTGCTTTTTATGGACTGTGAACAAGTTCGAGTTTATCTCTAAATCTGAGTATTTATTTGTGAGCTATCTCTTTTGTTTTGTGGTTGATAATATCAAGTGTTTGGTTGTTATGCAAGCTGTCATAATTGATATGTTTATTGACAATGAAAACGATATAAATGTTGAATGAAACCTGGAAACCAAAACCCCTTTTGCATTCCATCTAATTCTGAAAACACATACAAAAATAAAAATCAGTGGTGACCATTACATTGGTATCAGAGCTCAAAACATTCCTGCCAGCTAGTGGGTGATGAACTTCTATGAGCATCAGTGATAAAGAAAGAAGATATCTTGAAAGGTTAAGAAAATGTGAGGAGGATTTGTGGGAGCATTGGCCTTCAGAGAGGGAAGAACAACACTCTGAAACTCACTCAGCAGGATTAGCAATGTAATGTCCCTTTTGGAGGCGAGCAAGAAAAATAAAGAGAAAAAAATAATATTTTATTATTTCTGGCTTTGGCACTCAAAGAGGAGGTTAGAAGGTATTTATTATATTTTTGGTTATGATAAATATTTTTATATATTTTATTTGGGGTTGGGCGAGACCCCTTTGGAGTTATAAGGAGGGCAAACTAATAATTATAAAAATAAAATAATAAAAATTGAATTGGGGTTTGACGCCCAATTGAGGGAATAAAAAATTAAATAAAAAGCAAATTTAAAAGGTGAAATGTGGTGCCCAAATTGGGCCGACCTATTTGAAGAAATAAGGAGTGATTGCTATATAAACAAGGTCATTTGGAGGTTTTGAAATCATCGTGGGATTATTCTTCTTTTCTGATCAGCAATTATTGCAGCCATTCCAAGGACGAAAACCCTCGTGAATAGTAGAGGAGTTGGACGAAAACCTAGCTCTTCAATGGAGGATTTTATGATGGAGGTTCACTGGCACTTCAATGGAGTTTTATGTTAGATTTTCATGCTCAGATTATCACATTAGTCTAGGTGACTTGAGAAAGGCAGATTTGGTATTAAATTGACTTAGGGTTTCACCCTAGAGTGGAGCGCCCAAGTTGCAAGAGGAGCACCTTGATTTGGAGGGGTGAAATTGGCAAGTTTGAAGGTTGTTGACTTTTTTTCAGGGGTTGCTAACCCTACCTACAGACCAGCCGGCTAGCGCACCCTTGTGGTAGGAATTTGGAGGCATTTTTGCATTCATCTCTGCATTTGTGTGAGCTGTAGTTCACCCAGCTAGGGTTAGTATAGATCATTTCATTTCATGTTTTGGCTTGTAATTGGGGTTTCTTCATATCAGCAAACTATTGTACATTGCTGGGCATGTTTGGAGCCCATTTTATGGTGAATATTGCATACATATTAGGTCTGATTTTGTAGCAGCAGAACTGAACAATTGATAATCAGATTTTGGCATGTATGGATGGACAGTTTGGTGTTTCAATTTGCTAGTTATGCTCATGTTTAAGATTAGACAAATCTGCTATGTTATTTGAGGCAATTGGAATGCTATATGTTGCTGTTATTGCATAATCAAATTTAGAAATTTATATCAGCAGTTAGGGCTTTTAGCAGAAATTTTGAAGTGTAGAAACTAGGGCAAAAAATTGTGTTTCAAAAATCAGAAAATTTGCATATATCCTAGTTGGGATATTTCAAGCAAGCTCAGAAAATATGTGTGATAGGGGTGAAAGGGTAGATTGAGATCATGAAGAACCAAATCAGATGATGCTTCTTTTGGATGTTGTGGTTAGAAGACCAGAAATGGCAGTCCAACATGCCCAGGAAACCAATCAGTAGCTTACACAGTTGTTTGAGGGGTTGGCTCGCTTGGGAGGCAACAATGGAGGCAATAACGGATAGGGAGATGGTTTCGGTCATCGTGGAGCAACAAACCAACACCATAGAGCAGCCATGGCTAAACCTTCCATGCCTGTTTTCCCACCTAGAGTTGAACCACAGCCAAATCATGACCTCACATTGATCGAAATGTAAGATCAGTTCAGACAAGATTGGATTGATGCAGGCCCAAGATTTCAGCATGACATCTCTACGAGACTATATGGATCTTAGGATGAGGCACATGCCCAACATAGGCCATAGAGAGCATAATAATGATTGTAGAGGAAAGTTGGAAAACTTAACCTTCCTTATGTTGATGGGTCCGGTAAGACTTCAGTGAGAGCATGGGTCCAAAAGGTGGACACATACTTCATTTTTAGCCCCATGCCTGAAGAAGAATCCATAAAATATGCTTCCATAGACCTAGATGGAGTTGCACATGAGTGGTGGCATCATGGGATGATTACAATGGAGCATGCACAGATTACATCTTATGCGGAATTCACTGAGAGACTCATAGAGAGATTTGATAAAAAGGATCCAAAACTTCATTTTAAGGAGTTGGCATTGTTGAAACAATGGGGTTTGGTGGATGCTTCTGTTGCTGATTTTTAGAGATTGTCGGTTTTGGTGACAGATATATATGAGAGGAGGCTCATTGTTCTCTTTATAGATGGGTTATCCGATCCTTTGAGGGGTTGGATTAAAGCATTCAACCCACTTTCTTTATAAGAGGCAATCAAGAAAGCTAGTGACATTGAGTCTTCCACCTCTAAGAGCAGATTTCAATCAAAGGAATTTTCACACAAGGACAAAGATAAAAAAACATTTCTTAAAAGATTCCGATCAGCCAAAGAAATTACTCACAAGGATTGATAGTGAGACACTTAATGACTTAAGGAAGAAGAATTTGTGTTTCACATGTAAAGAACCTTGGGCCCCAAGACATAGGTGTGCAACAAAAGGGAAGGTGCATTAAATAAAATACTATTCAGCAGAGGAAACTACAGAAAAATCAGACCAGTAGTCTGATTTAGAGGAAGAGATTCCAGAAGAGGTTGAAAAGGAAGAGGAGAAAGATGGGAAGCTTGTGCAATTACATAGTTTCCAAAAAAATGAGTCCCTATGCATTAGAGGAGTACTTAATGGGCAGCGATTAGTTGCATTGATTGACACAAGAGCCACACAATTTTATTGATGAGGGGTTAGTAGCACGAAAAGGGCTTCAAACTCGGGAAGTAGATGGATTTTAGGTGATGGTTGTTGCTGGGTTCATAATTAATTGCACTACGATGGTCCCACAATTGAGTTTGCAGTTAGGGAATTATGAAGTCAAGGATGACTTCTATGTGGTGAGTATTGGGGATACAAATGCAGTGATGGGAATGTAGTGGCTTCGATCAATTGGAGAGATCACACTTAATTTTTAGACTATGGAGTTGAAATTTAGATCAGAGGGTAGGAATGTGGTCTTGAGAGGTATGTCGATTGGAGGACTTAGAGTGGTCTCTTTCAAATGTATGGAGAGGCTATTTAGATATGATTAGGTTGAGTGGGCAGCAGAGTATGTGGTTATGCCTATGGTTACACAGGAGTTGAAGAGGTCCTATCCACTAGACATTCGGACTTTGCTTTCCAAATGAAGCAAAGTATTCAGTAGTATTCCTCCAGGGAGGCCTTTTGGTAGAGGCATTGAACACGTCATTGAGTTAGAGGAAGGAGCCAAGCTAGTGATCACTACACCCTACAAACATCCTAAGCGACATAAGGATGAGATAGAAAAAAACTATTAAGGAGCTTTTGGATATGGGGCATAGTAGACCGAGTAAGAGTCCATTTGCTTCTTCAGTAGTGTTTGTTTTGGAAAGAACTAGAAATTCTTAGATGTATTAAACTGAAAAAGAGGTTACAATATATAGAAAATATAAGTTACTGTAATATCTACCTACAACTGTAGACAATAAATGTCTACCTACTATAAAATATCTAACCTAATACATTGACCATTAAATACACAAAATTTAATATTCTAACACCCTCCCTTAATGGTCAATCGGTCAAAAACACCAAGTTGCTCCCTGAATTTGACAAATTTATCCGGGCTCAGAGACTTGGTGAGAATATCTGCAGTCTGATCCATTGTCGGAACATACTGCAGCTGAACTGATCCGTCTTCTACCAACTTGCGGATGTAATGACAATGAAGCTCGACGTGCATGGTACATCAAGATTGATCAGTACTTGGTTGATCATGGTTTTCAGCGCAACCCTTCTGACAATAATTTGTATGATAAGTAGGAGGTTTCTTCCACAACGTGTCAAATTATGATATTGCTATCAGGATTCAACCGTGTAGTTTTCGAGTCAAACTCATTGACCCATGATTCATGAGTAGTGGTTCACAAGAACCCATCTCTCATGATAATGAATGGTCCACTTAGCACTTAGTAATTTGTATGTCAAACACTCTGGTGATGATGTTTTGTTTCTTGTTATCTATGTTGATGACTTGATCATTATTGGCAGTTCAACACATTTGATTGCCGCAATCAAACAGGATTTGTGTCAGGCTTTTGACATGACAGATTTGGGGTTTCTCCATTATTGTTTGGGTATTGAGGTTTGGCAGACCGCTGGTGGTATTTTTATCTCTCAGTCTAAATATGCTAGAAGTCTGCTTGACAAATTTCGGATGTAGGATTGCAAACCTGCCTCCACACCTATGGAGAAGGGGCTAAAGTTATCAGCCAACTCTAATTCGCCTCCGGTCGATGAAACAACATTCAAGCAACTAGTGGGCAGTCTCATCTACCTCACTGCCACTATACCTGACATCAGTTTTGCAGCGAGCTACATTTCTCGCTTCATGACAGCTCCGAAAGCTGATCATTGGCTTGCAGCGAAGCGAGTGCTAAGATATTGTAAGGGCACATCAGATTTTGGCATTCTGTATGGCAGATGCAAGGATCCAAAGCTGATTGGTTATACAGATTCAGATTGGGCAGGTTCATTGGATGACCGAAAATCTACTTCTGGATATGTATTCAGTTTGGGTACCGGTGCTGTAACATGGACCAGCAAGAAGCAACAAGTAGTGGCTCTTTCCTCGACTGAAGCAGAATATCGAGGAACAGTTAAAGCAACATGTGAGGCAGTTTGGCTCCGTCGGATGCTTTCTGACATGCACATGTCACAAGCAGGCCCTTCTCCCTTGTACATTGACAATCAAGGGGTACACAAACGAATTAGAGTTCGCGCCCATATACAGGCAGAAATCACAAAAACGTGAAAACGCGTTTCAAACGGTCATGAAATCGGCCAGAGAGGCTTCGGATCTTGAAAACGCCTTAGCTCCCGTTGGCTGCCCTCAGAGGTTTGAATCACGCCAAAACAAACAGAGAAGAAGGCACAAAAAAATGTGTCTCACAGGTGGTCGCACCCAGCAGACAACAAATCGCGACCTCAACCCTTTAGCAAAAACACGACCAGAAAAGGTCATGAAAGACACGCGCCCAACTATGAAACCCTTGCACACGATTTGCAGCAGGAGGGTCGAATTTTCTGTGAGAAAATACTCACGAAAATTTTAAACAGAAACCCTCAAAATCTTCTGCAAACAAGCCCCATGAATTTGGCAGACAAAATTTGCCCAAAAGACAGGTCAAAACCCTTCACGGGTTTGAACACAAAAACCCGTCTTTGCAAATCGGTACCAAAACAAAGAGCCCTCCCAGAATCCTGAGCCCTCCCGTGAGGGAGACAAGCTTAGACCAGCTTTGATACCATGAAACAATTTTGGGCTAAAAATTGCTTTAATTAACAAAGAGAGTAGATTACAATTTATAGAGGAGGTAGATGACTGTAGACATTTAAGATGTCTAACTACCTCAACTACTGACTACTGTAGCACTAATTGACCATTATACAATATAAGAATATAATATTCTAACAGTGTTGGTAAAGAAGGATGGAACCATAATTGGGAAACTCGCCAAAACTCGCGAGTTTCAGCAAGTTTTTTTTCAAAACGAGTATTTGGTGCAAGTACTCGCCTAGAAAAACTCGGAAAGCTTTTTAAAAACTCGGCCTCTTAGCAAAAAGAAACCTGTGGTCAGAATAAAGGCAATTTCGATTTTTTTTGGCAGTTTGTGTGGTTTTGAAGGTCTTAATTTGGGCTTGGTGGCAGGGGCGTTGCCCCTCGACCCCGATGGGGGTGTTGCCCCTAGACCCCCACGAGGGGTGTTGCCCCTCGACCCCGTTGGGGGTGTTGCCCCGAGACCCCCACGAGGGGTGCTGCCCCTTAACCCCATTGGGGGTGTTGCCCCCAAACCCCCACGAGGGGTGCTGGCCCTCGACCCCGCTGAGGGCGTTGCCCCCAAACCCCCATGAGGGGTGTTGCCCCTCGACCCCGTTGGGGGCGTTGCCCCCAGGCCCCCACGAGGGGCGCTGCCCCTCGATCCTGTTGGGGGCGTTGCCCCCAAACCCCCACAAGGGGCGTTGCCCCTCAACCCCGCTAGGGGCGTTGCCCCCAAACCCACAAGGGCGTTGCCCCTCGATCCCATTAGGGGCATTTCCCTCAAACTCCCATTGAATTCATTTGATTTTCTAAGTACTCTCTAAGTCCAAGTTTGCGTACAAGTCTCCATCTATAATATCTTCTAGTTCTACCTCTCCCCTAGTTTTCACTAGACATGGGAAAGAGGAAGATGTAAATTTGTAAAATATATTAATGTAGTATATACTTTCATTTTTACAAAAACAATTTGCTATTTTCATTTTGTTTCAGAATATCAACATTAGCGCATTCCACATGAGGATACCATTTTCTACCCAATTTGCTTTCAAATCAATCAAATACAACTAGACTTAGCTTGTTTCATTTATGTACTCATTTATTGACTCATTGGATGCATCTTATCATTGAATTTTGCAAAAAAAAAAAAGCGTTTTTAATGAAATTTAAGCAATTTTGTAAGTTGCTGAGTTTTTTCCAAACCGAGTTTTTCGGGCTTGCCGAGTACTTGCAATTAATGAGCTACAAGGAGCAGTCTATTTTTCAAAAACAGAATTGAGATTTGGTTACCATCAGATTAGGGTCAAAGAGGAGGACATAGAAAAAACTGCATTCAGATGTCACTTTGGCCATTATGAGTATCTTGTCATGCCTTTCGGTTTGACAAATGCACCTGCTACTTTCCAATCTTGCATGAACAGGGTGTTTAGTAAGTAGTTATGCAAGTTTGTGTTAATTTTCTTTGATAATCCTCATTTTCAGCAGGTCATGGGAAGAGCACTTGAGAGAGTCTCTATTTGCTAAGGAGTCCAAGTGTGAGTTTGGGATGATTGAATTATTATACCTTGGGCACATAATCAACGCTAATGGAGTTTGTGTAGATCCTGAGAAAATTAAAGCTATACTTGATTGGCCTCCACCTATTAATCTTACTCAGTTGAAGGGTTTTTTTGGGATGTGGGTTCTACAGGAGGTTTGTCAAAGGTTTTTCACAGGTGGTTGCCCCACTTACAAATTTGATTAAAAAGGGAGCCTTCACTTGTTTTGAATCAACGCAAAAGTCTTTTGATCACTTCAAGCAATTGATGAGTTCATGTCCTGTCTTAGACATTTTGAATTTTTCTAAACCATTTGAGCTTGAATGTGATTCTTCAGGTGATGGTATCGGGGCTGTCCTCATGCAAAACAAACATTCGATGACAAAAGGTACTCCATCTATGACAAGGAGATGTTAGCAATAATGCATGCTTTGGCCAGTGATAACTTTAAGAAATCCCCCTCAAAAAAAGATATAAAATCCTGATATATCTTTTTTTGTTTTGGGAAAAAATATTAGTTTCTATAAAGCGAATCTTTCCTTTTTTCAAAAAAAAATTTATTGGAGATTTTTTTAACATCACTAAAATTTTATAGAATAGAAAATATTGGCGAATCTTGAAAAATAATAGGAAAATGCATTAACTATTATGGCGAATCCTTCCAATCTAAAAAAACAATTCTAATGGAAAAGTGAGGGCTTGAGGGTGGAAATTATTGATGGGTTTAAGGGGTAGACTATAATATTTACTTGCCACCATTGATTTAAAATATAATCTAATGACTCTTGTATTCCGCGAGGTAAAATGTACGTACGATTTGTAATGCTCATGGGGCACAAAATTGCTTTTGGATCGTTGATCTAACGACTCTTGTTGTATTTTGCAAGGTAAAATGTACCCATGATTTGTAATGCTCGTGGGGTCCGAAATTGCTTTTGGGCCCCATGATCATTACAGATTGTGGGAAAATTTTACCTCGTGGAATACGAGGGCCATTAGATTATATTGTAAATCAATGGTGAAACCTAAAAATTAGAAATATGGCCGTAAAGCAACTAATAATTATGATATAGTATTGGCTAGTTAATATAGATTCATAGTATAACTTATAAAATTTAGGCAAATATGATCTAATCATATATCGAATATTGTGGCAAATTTTCGAGTTAAATTTTTTAATAAAATAAATTCTTTGGCGATTTAAATAAGACTATAATTATTTTAAAAAAAAATGTGGCACGTTACAGCTCGAACTATTAGCCAATTTTTGATTCCCAAATTTCAACTATTAGCCAATTGGCGAATATTAGCCGTTAAAAAAAATATTGGCTTTGGTTAAATACGAGCAATATCTTGTTGGAGGGAGATTTATTGTTAAAATTGATCACAATAATCTAAAATACTTCCTCAATCAGAATGATCTAAGTGATAGGCAACAAAAATGGGTTAGTAAACTCCAAGATTATGACTTTGACATTGAATATGTCAAGGGAAAGAGGAACATAGTGGCTGATGCGTTTGTCAAGAAGGCTACATTTGTGCTCATTTTCAGAGATAACAATAGATTGGAAGGAAAAGATGTAAGCTTATTATGCTATGAATGCCCTTGCCAATAGCATCTTAGATGGTTATTTACAAGTTGACAAATACAAGGTAAGGGATGGTCTCATTTTTTATAAGGAAAGAATAATGTTGGTTCCTGAATCGAAGATGAGAGTGCAGATTTTTAAGACTTTCCATGACACTCCTATGGCTGGTCATCCTAGTTTTTACAAAACATACAGACAGATTCGTGAGAGCTAAGTTACCGGGTTCTTCAATTTAGGTACCAACCAAAATACGTATGGGTTCAGGGTTCTTTACGGTCCTTCTGGGGGTTTGCCCTGGGTTCGCCGTTTGCTACCTAGGTTCTCTGTGGGTCCTTCACAGAAGGGTCCACAAAGAACCCGGGTAGCAAACGACGAACCTTGGTCGAACCCAAAAGGACCCGGGCGGACCCACGTCATCTAGCCAAAAAAAAGAGGCAAAAACTCAATTTAAAAACATAAAATAAAACCCTAAAAAAGTGCCAAAAATGCCTTACATTGTCTTGGACGACCAAATGAGGCTCATTTTGCAAACTCAAAAGAGCAAAAAGCACCATTTTTTTGCCTCCAAGCTGAAATAGTTGATTTTTGCAAATTATGAATATGATTATATGAGGTATTATTGTATTTCAATATTCTATGGCATTATGATTATATGATTATAATTTTGAACATGCTTATGAGTCTAAGGCATTATGTTTATAATTTAATAATATATAAATTATATATATATATATACTCCCGAACCTGAACTTGTACCCAAGGAAATTTTTTTGCCGTACCAATGTACTTGGACTCGAAGCCGTATTTGAACTCATACCCAAACTGGCAACTTAGCGTGAGAGGTTCTCATGGAAGGGGATGAAGGAGGACATTACTAAGTATGTTCGTGAGTGCCAAGTGTGCCAACAGAATAAAAGTGAACATGCTTACCTTGCTGGTCTATTGCAGCCCTTACCTATTCCTACTCAGAAGTGGGAAAGTATCTCAATGGATTGTATCTATGTAGTGGTGGACTGTTTGACCAAGTTTTCTCATTTGTTTTGCTATTTCAGTAGGGTATACAACGATACAGGTGGCAGATTTGTTCTTTAGGGAAGTGTTTAGACTTCACGGGGCACCAAAGAACATCATCGATGTTAGGGACAGCAAGTTTATGAGCTTGTTTTGGCAGGAGTTGTTCAAATTGTGTGGTACCGTATTGACTCCCAACACTAGTTACCACTCTCAGACAGATGGTCAGACTGAGATAGTCAACAAATGGGTGGAAGGATACCTACGTAATTATGTTTTAGGGCAGCAAAATGTGTGGGTTAAGTGGTTGCATTTGGGGGAGTTTTGCTATAACTCAACTTTTCACATGTCTATCAGGATGTCTCCTTTCATGGCTTTGTATGGCTATGAAGCTCCCAACTTCATTGATCTACTTTTTGGAGATTGTAGAGTGCCTAGAGCCAAAGATTTTTTGCAGGAAAGTCAGGATATCATGAGATCACTGAGGGATAACATACAACATGCTCAGAATCAGCGTAAGTTGTATGCTGACCAGCATCGTATTGAGCGAGAATTTGAGATAGGAGACATGGTTTATGTGAGATTGCAGCCCTATAGACAGTCCACTCTCAAGAAGAGTGGGTTAGAGAAGCTGAAGCCTCGCTTCTACGGATTGTTCATAGTCACCAAGTGAGTTGGGGAGGTGGCTTATGAGCTTGAACTACCAGAGGGTAGCAAGGTGCATATTGTTAGCCATGTGTCATGGCTCAAGAAGGTGCTTGGGCACAACGTGACTCCTTCATTAGAGTTGCCTCCATTGGTTGAGGAGGGCAAATTGATATTGATACTAGAGGCAATGATTGATTTTAGAGAGTGTACTGTTAGGAGGAGGGTTATCATAGAGTATGTGGTGAAGTGGAAGAATTTGCTAGTGGAGGATGCCACATGGGAGAGAGTAGATTTTACAGCATCTTGAGCTGCGATTGCTTGAGGACAAGCAATCTTGGGGAGGGAGGACTGTAATGTCCCCGTCTTGCTAAGTGGATTTGGCTAGGGGACTTGACGGCCTGAGAGGAGTTTTTTGGGTTTTTCTTGGGTTTTTTTGGTTTTTTCTAGTGGTGACTATTTTTAGTAACTTACTATTCATAGTAAGTTCTAGTCGAGCTTTGTTTGGGCTAGTTTGGTGACTTAACTCACTTACTACTTTTAGTAAGTGCTATCTTTAATATCTGGTCTCGGGTCCATTCATATAATAGCTTAGTGCAGAGTTTTCTATTTTTGGTAGTGGTGAGTTCTCTTGGTGGTTTGGATTGATATTTGTTTATTTGCCACTTAAGTTTATAATGTTGTTATTTTAACTTTAGTGAGGAGGGCGTGGGTCATAAGAGGCCCCCTTGGCCTAGTCAAGTAACATTGTTTTAAAAAAGGGGCCAATGTTATTTCTTGCGACGCCTAGAAAGGAGGATTATATTTCAATTTTTAAGGCTTAATTTGTGCCCAAAAAGGTGGACGACCCTCTTGGAGGAAATCTCATGTAATTTCAAAAAGATTAAAGTTAAACTTTGGAGAGCTGGAAGGGGCTTGGCTTTTGGAGGGAAAATGAGAGTTTGAAATGTGTTGCCCTAATTTTCCCCCTCTTTCTCTATTTATTCCTTTTGAAGCTCTCATTTGGTTATGCAGACTTTGACAACATAAGTAGACTTTGCTGGATTGTTTCCAAAATTCATACATTGCTGGTTGAGGACGAAAAACCCTCATCTCTAGTTGCTGGTTTCGGTGGTGAAAGACCCACCCTAGCTAGTTGGCACTGGGATTGAAGACTTTCAGTGTTTGGCTTGTTGGTTGAGCATTTTGGATGGTGAAACATGAGGATATTTTCAGTATTTTGATGTTTGGTTTTAGTGTGTGGATTATTACATTTTGGTGTGAGCTTGTAGCTGATTCCACCTATTTTCTGAGTTCTGATACAAACTTCTGAGGTCTGAAAATTGCATTTTCTGAGTAGCTGGAAGGTGCCAAACAGTTCATATCTCCGTGGTGTGCAAGAGACTTCTTCTGGGTATTGCTTGTTTGGAAACTCCATGGCTGGGTGCCCCAAAATGACTATTCACTTGCATTATTTGGTGAAGATCTGAATTTTAGAGCCAAATCGCCCTCCTAGGGAGCAGCGCCATTACCTTGGGATTGTGGTTTTCAAAATCTGAGTTTAAATCAGAAGTTGCAGGTCTGTACGTTGCCTTTTTCGGGCATTATTGCATGGTTACATAGTGGTTTAATGACTGAGAACAGTTTGTAATGGGTGGCTCTTGCAAAGGCTTGGTTCGTGAGGAGTTTGGAATGTTTGGACACCCTTTGAATGATTGAAAAAAGGCTTTCTATTGACTGTGAACAGCTCTGAGTTTATCTCTAAATCTGAGTATTTATTTGTGAGCTCTGTCTCTCTTGTTTTGTGGTTGATAATATCAAGTGTTTGGTTGTTATGCGAGCTGTTATAATTGATATGTTTATTGACAACGAAAACAATATAAATGTTGAATGAAACCTGGAAACCAAAACCCCTTTTGCATTCCATCTAATTTTGAAAACACATACAAACAAAAAAAAATCAGGGGTGACCATTACATGCAATAACAAAAATTGACGTGATTTTTCTAGTAAATCTCACCATTACTTATAGGAATAAACAATAAACTTGTGATTTTGGAAAAAACTTTGTTGTTTGTGATGTTTTGTTCTTTTTTTGGGTTTTTTGTTCTTTGATGGTGCTTTCTATGAGGTATTTGGCTGCATTTAGGGTGTGTATTTGCTGCATTGACTGTGATGATGGGATACTACTGGTTTGTGTGCAGGTTTAGACCAATTTGGGAAAAACTTCAAATGCTTGGAAAAACTTCAAGTAGTCGGTTTCACACTAGTCTCTATTTTTGGGTGGATTAGGAGAGAATGTGTGCATTTCATTGATCTTGTTGAAGCCCTTTCCTTTTTGAGGATGAATTGAACTTGCTGAACTTGACTATGCATGAAATCACAAAATCGCTTGATATTTTATTGTGTTTTGGCAATGTGCTAAGCTGCAAACCACTAGGGTATGTAATATAATATTAAATATGATTTATATATTTATTAATTTATAATATTAATTATATAGTATAATATTATTATATATTATACTAACATATAAGTTGTATAATAATATCAAATATAATAATATTAATTATTTATATATTGAAATTTTGAACTCGTTTTATGGTTTATTAAGTGCATCAAATTCTAATTTTGATCGATATTTGAAGTAAATCAGTAATACAGTCCATAAATTCAGTAATATGCATGTCTTTGTATTTTTTAATGTTTGATAAATTTGCTGGGTTATTGCCGAGTTTTCGCTTGAGTTTTTTATTTTTTTGGGTCAGCCGAGTACTTGTCAAGTCTGAGTTTTTAAACTATGATTTAAATAGCCATCCCCCTTCTTCCTCTCGCAGTCCCCAAAACTTGGCAATTTTTTTTTGTCATCGCTGAAACAAAGTTCTCACGTTCCTGTGTTCCCCCATCATGGAAACTTGAAGAAACACTGTTGGAAATGTGCATCTCAAATCCAACTCTTTATAACATCTCTTTGTTTGTGCAATCACCATCAATCCAACCCTATCAGCTCTTCGCACAGGAAGGTTCATCTCCTTTGAACAAAAACTGAAAAAACAAGTAGAGTGATTGAGGATTAAACTAGTGTGAGAGCAGTGAGCAAGTGGTTGTTTAAAGTGTTAGTGGCTTTTTAGGATAGACAAAGATGTTGCATTTTAATAGTGTGTTAGAAAAAAATAGCTGTTGGACCTGCAGACTCAATAAGTCCAAGCACAGGACTTGTGATTGTTGAGTCAATGAGTCTGGTCCAGACTCATTGAGGTGCCTCAGATTTGGAGTTGCAAGTCTGGCTTATTCCTTGGTGAGTCTCAATACACTGGCTTTACTTTGATGAGTCCTCCTTTGTTCAGGAGAGATAATTTTTGTCAATATGTACTTCAGCATGGCAGTTATGACTTTATATATGGCATTACAGATGGTGATGGTATGGGAGGTATCAAACTACTGATTATTGGACATTTTGGGAATGATAGTAAGAAATTAACAATTGCCACAATGCCCTAATCATGAACAAGAAACTTATTTTTTGGATTGTCAGATAATGAAGATTGAAGGTAGAGACTAACCTAGTCATGGATATCCAACAAGGGAATTAGAGAATTCTGTTTGGGGTGGAGATTAGAGGAATATGATTGACTTGGCTCTTGGCCATAGTTGATCCCAATAGGTTTGCATTTCCTTTGGCAAGTAGTATCCAGGGTCTTATTGGTGGGTTTGTGAATGGGCAATTGAAGCTTCTCTTGGGGGTTTGCATTTAAGATCTTGTTTACTTGAGTCTAATCTCTAACCATATCATTTAGTTGGGATCTTCATCTGTTGATAAGTCCAGTGTCTTCGATCTATTAGAGCTGGTTTGCCATCCATTTGGGAAATTCAAATATGCAACTGTTTGAGAAGGATCATTTAGAGATTTTTCATAATGTGCAAGCAGCAGATTGCAAATCACAATTGGAGAGGAAGAAATCTTAATTTAGGAACCTGCTAAGAATAGAGAGGCTGTGAGAAGCTGAAGAATTTTTGTCCTTATGGGGGCAAGTTCAATGACCAGAATTTGTAGGAGGACCTTGGATATCTAGACCACGTGTTGGTTGTGTTTCCTCCTCAGTGTGAGGTGGAATTAATGCTCCCAAACCTTCATTAAGGGACATGTTGTTTGGAGTTTGCATCATGTGTGGAGTAAGGAAAAGATTACAAAATGCACACATGTAGAAAGTCTTTTTTGTGCAACAGAATTACCAGAGACAAGGATTTGATTGTTGTTGGAAAACATCTCCAAGATGATTTGCACATGGAGGAGCTTTAATAGTTGTAGGAATAATTCTAAGGCATCAACATAGGTGCACACAATATTTTATTCACATGCATCTAACCAGAACTACTACTTTGAAACACTCTCATGGAACCGAATATATACGAGTGAAAAGCAGAAAATAATCTGGTTTTGAACTTGAAAATGGCTTTGATATGATACCCACCTTGTCCTGAAAAGATGTGCGTTACCAGCTTCCCCTCTGCTTATAGGGGAACATCAACCATGCATGTTAGAAGTATTTTGAATCATAGGTAACTTAATGTCAATAGAGGATGCTTCTAATAATTAAAATGAGCAGGTTATTTATTGAACAGCCATCTTGTATTTCATTGAACTGCCCCACATTCCCACAAACCACCACACCTCAACACCTTGCACTGCACTGCCTTAATCTGTCATTTAAGATTGCATTGTCTACCCTGTCTCTTTAAATTGCACTTCCTTACCCTGTTGCTTAAGAAGGCTATAAATAGATGTGGCTACAAATTCATCATTTTAGTAGTGAAGCAGAGCATTTGTGCTTATGCTAGTAAAACATTATTTGTTCTCTTATGTTTCTTGGAGATGCCAGTGTCAATACATTATGATATTTACCAAGAATTATGACGTAATTTATTTTTTGTGCAGAGTGTGAAAGAATTCTTTGTTGTAATTATTTATGTTTCTTCATGAGTTGCTGATGATGCTTACCAAGTATAATGGCCAGGAACCAACCAGTTGTTGGTAAATATATCTGCATGAATATTTATTGACACAGATTTGTTTCTTAATTTGTTATGTACCAAATAAACTGCTCAATTTTTGGCCCAATATATCAATCCCAATGACTCTAGTGCTGTAAACATAAATACATGAATGCGTCAGTTTCTTCATTCTCACCAATTCTGATGATTATGCACATATTGGTTGCCATTTGTAATTCTTTCATTTTTGTAAGTGAATATACATTAGTTTCTTGTTTGATCTCCTTTGCTTTTCTCTAATTGGCTTTCATTTGTGTGCTCTGCACACCCATTTGCTAGTTTTTTCATTTGACCTGCATTTGGCTGTTACACCAATTGGTATCAAAACAAATGTACTAAGTCCTAGAGGTGAGCTTGTGAGTGTTTACACTAACCTAAGTATTTGTGTGAGTGTTGTCACATTGCATGTGAACTAGAAAAGATCTTGTAGTGGGGTTGCATGGCGAGTTAACTCAAAGGAAAGTTTATGTCGATCAACTATGTTGGATTTGTTGAAGAAGCTCAAAAGCCTATGCCAAAGGGAGATGACCATGGAGGAGTAAACAAAGGAGTTCTACACACTATGCATTCACATTGATCATGTCGAAGATGACATTGAGGTGTCTAGGTATGTAAATAGTTTATGCATCTCAATGCAAGATGAGATTTGTTTGCTAACAATTCATTACATAGAGGAGAGCTGCCAAAGAGCACTCAAAGCTAAGGAGCTCTCATATAGATGATAAAGTTGTTGCAACAATGGCAAGGGCAAGCAAGGTGGTGGAAGGTAAATATGTGCATGCAAGGAGGGCACATAGACAAGTGGCATTGTGTAAAGTGTGAACAAATCTTCGATAAAGGTCGAGATTGAGGAAGGTGAGGCTGCAACAAAGGCTTTAGTGAGACTTGCTTCAGGTGTTGGCAAGCAGGTCATTGGGTGATTGAATGTCCATATGCCACATGAGAGCAAGGTTGCATAGAGAAGTGTGTGCGTATTGCTTGAGCTAAGAATGAGGAGGTGGGAAGTGAATCATAAAGTGCAAACCAAGAGGTTGGAAAGAATGTGATGATGTACAAAGATAAGAAACCGTCGTTGAGGAGGAGCCTCTTTTGAACTAAGTGCTAGTTGGGAGGAAAGTGCTGCAAGGTGATAATTGGTGGAGGTAGCATTGACAACTTAGTATCCTTAGAGATGGTGCAGAAATTGTGGTTGAAAACAATTGTGCACATAGTCTCTTGGTTGCAAAAGGAACAACTCACATTGATAGAGTAGCATCAAGTTACACTTTGCATTGGAGGATACATAGATGAGGTATGGTGAGATGTAATCCCAATGGATGCATGCTACGTGTTATTAGGAAGGTCGTGGTAATGTGATAGACACACAATGCATGATAGGCACAAGAACATCTTCACCATCATGAAGGATGGTAATAGGTTTATATTACTTTCCATGGAGGTAGTGGAGGAGTGTGGGCAAAAGGGTAAGGTAATGTTGTTAGCCAAGGAGTTTCTCAAGGAGGTGAGAGATTTGCATGCTTGCTATGTACTAGTAGTCAAGTTCATGCAAAAGGAGTAAAAGGAGTAAAAGGAGTAAAAGGAGTTGCTCAACTCTAAGGAGCTAGAAGTTGTTGTATTGCTTGAGAAGTAAGAAAATGGATTGTCATTGCACGTAGCATCTCACATTGAACATATTTTTTTTAGGGTTCTAGTTTTCCAATAAGTTATGACATAGAATGAACCTTGAATGAGTGCAAAGTTGAACAAGTAGGTCGAAGAACCATTCGAACGATGTTTGATAAGGGAAAGTCCAAGTCATTATGTAGTGCCCACTTGTGCCAAAGAAGGATGGAGAGGTGAGGATCTCTATAGACTCCCACACAATCAACAAGAATATGTTTCCATTGTTGCACATGGATGATCTAATCGATTGCTTAAGTGGTGCACAATACTTTTTCAAGATAGCTCACAAGAGTGAATATTATCCAATTAGGATTAGGGAAAGAGGCGAATGGATGGAGATGCCATTTAGGCTAATTTACACCCCAATCATGCTCACGAGGTTGGTGAACGTGGTTCTAAAGCTGATTTCCATTTCTTGGTAAGTTTGTGGTCGTATATCTTGATGACATATTGGTGTTTAACAAGAACAAGGAGGAGCATCTTGCACACTTATAGTAGGTGTTGGCATAGTTGAGGAAAGAAGACTTGTGCATCAACTTGAAGAAGTGGACGTTCATGTAGAAGGAACTTGCATACTTTTTTTTCATCATCCTTTGAAGGATTGAAGAGGGATCCAAAAAAGGTTTGTGCAATTGTTGAGTGGCCATAACTAAGAAGCATGATGGAGGCGAGAAGTTCCCATGAGTTGATGAGCTTCTATTGGAAATTCATTAGGAACTTTAGTGGCATTTTTGTACCTTGACACATTACATGCGGAAGGGAGGGTTTGAGTGGACAACTATTGTTGCCAAGAGTTTCATGCTCTTGAAAAAGGTGATAGAGGAGCTTGTGTTAGTGGTTCAAGACTTTGGAAAATTGTTATGAGCTGACTATGATGTCAATAGAATGACAATTTTGCACATTTCAATGAGAAATTGAATAAAGCTAGGTAGATATATTCTGATTATGACTATGAATTCTATGCCACATTGCTAGCATTGTGCAAGTGGATGCATTACCTGCTATTAATGGAGTTTATGTTGTACATAGAACACCATGTGATGGAGTACATTGACAAAGCTCAATCATAGGCACATGAAGTGGGTAGTGCAATAGGTAGGACTTCTTGTATGAAATGATGGTTATACTAGTTGACATGTAGGTGATGAAAGACTTGTATGCCACATATTCAGATTCTATAGATGCATGGCATGTATCCATAGGGTTGTGGGTTGGAGACAACCCCACATGAGGAGTACTTCATGCAAGAGGGATACATATTTAGGAGGCAACAATTGTGCATCCCACAAAGTTTAATGAGGGAGAACCTCATCAAATAGTTACGTGGTGGTGGATTGGAGGACATTTTGGCACAAAAAAGAGACATGCCATGTTGGAGGAGAGGTATCATTCGCCAAGTTTGCGCAAAGATGTATGTAGATTTGCCAAACAATAAAGGGAGAGGCACAAAACACTAGGTTGCATGCTAGACTAAGAGTAATTGTCTATGGATTGCTCCATGCGTAGAGTTAATGATTCTATCTTTGTAGTGGTGGTCTTAAATGGACATTTCGTTCCTTGTTAGAAGTCAAATGATGTGTCCAAAATGTAGATTTGCTCTTCAAGGAGATAGTGTGGTTGCATGGGTTGTTGCAAAGCATTATATTAGATAGCAACTTTTGGTGCACTCTAGAGAAAATTGGGCATGCAACTCAATTTTAGTTCTACATATCTTTAATAGATGGAGAGACAAGCAAAGAGGTTGTTAATCAAAGTCTTCACAATCTACCTAGATGTGTGTGTTCTTGATTGCACATTGACCCCTAATTGTGCATTGAAATGTTTTGTTTGTTGAGTGGTCCTTAGTGTTTGTTGCGTGGTCCTTAGTGTTTGGTGCACACCCTTGCTTGAAGGTGCAATATTGTTTGACCTTGTGTGGACCTTGTTGGTCTTGGAATGAGCCTTGCCATAGCCCTACATAGGTCATACAATCCATGCGACCCCATGTGTAAAGATATTGCGTGAATGCCATGGAAGGTCAACAAATGTTGAAATGTTAAGTGTTAGGGTGACTTTTGTTAGATGACAACTTTTAGACTTTTTGATTATTTGTTAGGTTTGGAGTGCTAGGGAAGCATTAGTTTCAATCATATTAACAAATGGCATGAATGTTCTTGCAAATTGCACATCTTTTATCTTGTAGATCGAGTTTCATCTTGGCACACAATGATGACAAGATGGCTTGCATCAATCCTTTATGTAAGCACAAATCAATATTTTGGTGGCACTATTTATTTTGGATGCATGGCTTTTGAATGGGGTGGTCTCCCAAGGATTGAAAACTAGTTGGGTTTTGGGTAGAGCTTTGAGTGCACTTGTGTGATAGTATTGTAGAGTCTTGGCATATATATTTTTAAGGTTTGAGAGTAGCTAAGTTGCCACTCCACTAGCCATGTCATATGCATCGATAGACTAGGAAATCAAAGGTTCCAGGTATACTAGGAAACTTGGTTCCTAGTTCCTACAAAACCGTCGATGAGGTCAAGGTTCCAATTGAGGGTGAAAGTGTCGACGAGTTCTCAATGGAGGTGAAATCGCCAATAGAGGAAGAGTTGTGGCCTATGATACTTCTTTTCAACGTGCGGGAGGTTGTGATGGTGTCAAGGCATTTGGAGTTTTTAGATTTTTGCTTTGTGTTTGTTTCCTACCTGCTCCTTTGTTCATATTGTGATAATTTTAATTCATTTTACTCCATCCACAAATTTTCTCTGTGATATCAAGGGGTGGGTTTGGGTACTAAAAGGCCGAGGTGCTGATTTTGATTTAAGCCACCTCCATTACTGTAGAACGGTCACCCAACAACCATAATTAATTGCTGTTCCCATCTTTCAATTTGCATCGCCCATTTAGGGCGCAATTCGACCTCAACCATGGATTCAATGCTGTTGCAGTACCTTGTTTTAGGGTTTGGCTTGACATAATGTTTTTACTAGGTTTGAGGCCACATTTTTGATTATTGGATGGTACCAAAGCAAAAGGATAACAAAAGAATACTCCAAGGTCAGCAACTCATAGAGAATCAAATTCAAAGTAGTTGTAAGGATGCAGAGACATTGTCAAATAGTAAAAATGTTATTGTCTAGTTTTATGTCTCCATCGATGTGTGGACAAACTCAAAAAATGCAATGTTTTAAATGTTTTCTTTAGCACATTTGCTGCTGGGAATGCAAGCACCATTAGAGGAATATGACAAAGTTCTAAATTTGTTGCAAGACTTGTAACAACTCTTTTCATGCCTACATATGAGTTTGACTAGTTCATTTGTGGATAACGAAGTATGTGAAATGGACAATAAAACATATTGATGCATTTGAATGTGTAGATCAGCTTGCTGTTTGTCATTTCCTCTTGCCATCTTTTCTTATAAGCTGTGACTTTGTTCCCCTTGGATTGGCATTGGTCTCCTCTGTACTTGCTCCAGTAACAAAAATCAAACAAATTATTAAACATTTTCTCTTTATTTCAGTTCCAATCCGTGTGGTTCATGGTTTCATAGCATATAGGGAATAGTATCTACTAATTTTTGTGAATCATGCAACTCATTCCCACCTTGCACTCATTGCTAAGTTGTTAAATCAGCTCTACAAAGGTAGTAGGGTAGTTAGTTGTTCTCATCCTAGTGACAACTTTGGGGTTGAATCAACAATTTGGGTTAACTACCACTTTAATTTGTTTGTCTTATAATCCAAACTCTAGGAATACCCTCCTGAGTTTAAGCTGAGCTCAAGGTGTAGGGGAGACAACCTACTCTCATTGAGTTAGCTTAGAGTCCTCCATTGTTTTGTTGTGAACCGTTTTCACTCACTTGTTGACAACCTTGGCCTTGTGAGTGGGTTTTGATTCTGTGAAATGGAGCAGTGATTTTGAGACCTAACATATTGGCGCCGTTGCTGGGGACAGTTTAAATCAAGACTCAATTTGAAGACCCATATAGATCAGTAACCAATGGTGCAGTCGGGAGACTATTGGTATTTGGTTAGTATCATCAAAGTTTGCTGATCTAGATTGTTTTCTCCTTTTTAAGGAGTGGCGACTTTGTTGAAGAAGATCTAGAAGTTGACATCATCAGATAAAAGAATGGAAAGATATCAACGGTCTAAAGGTCAAGAAATGCCTGAAGCCACTTCCTTTGATGCAAGAAGGCAAAGAATCCAGGTATATTATTTGAATCTTTGATCATAATTCTCCTGTTATTGAAAAAGTAGGAACTTTAAATATGAGGGATGCATCAAAAGAGTATGACCCGTATACATTAGATGATTCAGTTGATAACTTGATTAGAACTATTAGGAGAACCTTCAGCTGTGATTTTGGTAGATTTGGAAAGGAGAAAAATGCCAATGAAAGGAATAAAGATGCAGCTCAAAATCTGCATACAGTAAATATAGATAGGAATTTGCCTCCACCTCCGTATCTGAGAAACATAGAGGGAAACATGCATAATAATTCTTGTACTTCATCTCCAAGAATTGAACATGAAGTGGAGACTTTATTCCATGATGTTAATGGGGCTGCTCAATTAGAGGGTGAGTGTTGGAAAAGAGTTTTAGATCAGCAACTAGATCTTATTGAGCACCTCAAAGAAAGGCAGTGTGAAATAGAAGCACAAATTGCATTAGAGCTGGCTCAACAAATAAATCAATATCAAAATATTATTCAACCTCATAATGTCATTAAACCACAAAATATTGATCGGCCTCAAAATGTTGCTCAACAACAGTGTATACCTCAAAATGTTATCCAACCTCAGAATGTTGTTCAACTTGTCCCAAATCATTAGATGCATAACATACAATAGAATAAGCATAACCTACAACAAGAAAATGTAGGACAAAATGCATGAAATAACCCTCAAAGACAAGCTCAAAGATTTGCTCCAGTTAGGCAGCCTTTGGGAACTGAAAGGTATAGACAATTGGATTTCTTTGGTATCCCCAATTACTTGAATCCAATCCGAAGTGACATCAAAGGGAAAATTCCAAAGTTTCAGGGAAACAATGTAGTGACAGGGGAAAAGCACTTGAGATACTTCATCGATATCACTGATGAATATGAAATTGAAGATGAGGATGTGACGATGAAGCTATTTGTGCATTCTTTTGAGGAAAGTGCTAGAGAATGGTTTAGAAATCTTCCTGACAATGGCATCTACTCTTGCGAGGATTTCTTGGAAGCATTCAAAATGCAATATGGGGATAGAATTGATCCAAAATTTGCTATCCATGAGCTCACCACCATCAAGAATAGCATCAGTGAGACTGTGATGGACTTCAACAGTAGGTTCATATTGACCATGAGAAAGGTTCCCCAACATTTAAAACCCAATGAATCTATGTGTCTTGTATTGTATTGTGATGCTTCTGATCCTAAGATAGGATATTGCTTAAGAGATAAGGATCCTCAATTGCTTAGAGAAGCATATGCTATAGTCATAAATATTGAAAGCAATATGTAGGCATCTTGTAAACAATTGAAGAGGGCTGATGTGAAGTTGTTGCAACCGGATAGAACTGCATTGAATAAATCTCTTTCAACTAAGGATAAGTTGGATAAACTAGTGCGAGTTATGAAGGATTTATTCTATAAGGTTGCATGAAATGATAGGGGGTTGCCACCTTGTGGTGAATCCACACATTTAAATGAAGGGAAGTGGCTGCACAATAGGCCATGCAATATTGATTGGTCCAAGAGGCCACAACAAGATGATAAGCGGGCTGCCCAAAGCATGTGAATTTTCAACAACAAGAAAAGGATACACCCGATCCCTTAAAGAGGGAACATTTGAATTATCAGGAGGATAATATACGTTGTGAATCTTGCTTCCTACCTCATGATCTTTTGAATTGTGCTGTTGCACTTTCTTTGAGTAGGGAGGATGAATTTTCTAAATGAGGATGGTGTTGCAGAATATTATGAGGACAACATTGATCAATTTGATGAAGTGGTCTATGGTCAAGAAAAGATTACAAGATGTTATGATAGTCTTGGTTCGAGTGACCAACTTCTCCAAAATGAAGACAATGCTGATAGGCACTAATATCAACTTCCTGTTCATGATTTTGAGCATTTGAAGACTCTCATGCAGCAGAGATACAAGAGAACAAGACCATCAAATGAGGATATCAAAGCCCTCATTAATGCTGCTGTTATGCATGTCCAGAATGGTCATCAACTTTGGAATAGATTTGTCCTAGTGCGGGGCAGCAAACTGACAAATCAAACACAAAGGTTCCAAGATTTGATGCTGATAAATGGAAAGTTGGTGGAGCAGATGAACAAAAGTTCCCAACTAAGAAGGTGTCTGATAAAAGAGAAAAATCCTGAGCAGCCTATAAAGAAAAAGTATATACCCAAGAGCCAAAATCAATATGTGCAAACAAGTTGCAATCTGTCCAAAGGGAAAAGTTTGCTGATGTGAAAGAAACTAGAAAAGAGAAGGAAATATCACCCAACCATGTGCCTATAATTATTCAAACTAGAAAGGAGGTAAAAGGTAACACAACTGTTCCTTTTTCAACCCAGTTAGTCTTGCATTCCAGATGTGAGTAAGATAACCATAGCACCTTCTATGCCTTTGCCGATATATACTTTGATTGATCTTGGATAGATTTTGAGCCAAGTAAGGATTTCTTCACCCTTATTTGAGGCTCTTAGAATTCTTGAGCATAGAGCAAGGGCTATCTTTTATTTCTGCTACCGTGCCTGAGCAACCACCAAATGAAGAAGAGAAGACAAAGAAAGATGATACTGCGGAGGTTTACCTTGGTGCTGTTACATTGGTGGTTGCCGTTGCACCAAAAGATCGACCTGTCAATGCCTGATACAACCGCCAGATTTATGTAAGATCCATAGGAGGCGGTTAAGCCATGTCACAAACCCAAGCGTTGTGTTGGACAAGGAAGACCACGGAGCACACCATCTTGCAACAATCCCCCCCCCAGCGCAAGCGAGGGGTTTGAACTTGTGACCTCGGCTTTGATACCAATTGTTACATTGGTGGTTGTCGTTGCACCAAAAGATTGACCTGTCAATGCTCGATACAACCGCCAAATTTATGTAAGATCCACAGGAGGCGGTTAAGCCATTCACAAACCCAAGCACCGTGCTGGACAAGGAAGACCAAGGGACACACCATCTTGCAACAAGTGCCTCTGTGGCAAACAACCAGCTAAGTGTGGACCCTTTTTATACCACTTTGATCATCAATGGTTGGCTTCTCCATAATTGTATGCTTGTTTCGGGTGTGTCTAGCAATGTCATGCCGCTTCAGATGATGAATTAACTTGGTCTACAAGTGTCAAAGTTCTATGGAAAATGCTTTTCTATGGACTCTAGAGAAGTGAATGTCATTGGGATAGTGAGCAATGTAGAAGTCCAACTGGCTGCCTACCTTAACAAAGTGTTCATGATGGATGTTATTGTAGTGGACTATCCTCCTAAGTGGGGAATGCTATTGTCAAGAAAATGGGCCACATCTATGATTGGAGCATTTAGATGGATTTATCTTATGCAACAATCTCTCTACATGGTGAGAATGTCAAGCTTCATGGGAATAGAGATTCCTTGACAACATTGAAGATAAAAACAAGTCACTTGATGAGGTAAACCTATTTGACACAAATATTGATCATATGATAGGTTACTGTGACGAGGTGGAGACTGAGAAGGATGTTATCACTCCTTCAAATGCCGATAAGGAGTTGAGTGATGGTCTATAGACCATGTTCTTTGATTGTGCTTGCTCCAAAGAAGGTAATGGTGTTGGTATTGCCTTGATATCTCTACTTAATGAAAAATGCAAGCTCTCCTTTAGGTTGACATTTCAATTTACCAATAATATTACTGAATAAAAAGCCCTATTGTTGGGGTTAAACATAGCTCATAAACATGAAATTAGATGTCTAAGAATTCATGGGGATTCAAAACTAGTAGTGCAGCAAGTAAAAGGCCTATTTGCAGCCAAAGAAAAGAAGTTAAGATTATATAGAAACACTGTTTGGGACAGCATGGAATTGTTTGATGCCATTGATATTGAGTGGCTGGACATAATTGAAAATGCTGATGTAGACACTTTTGTTGTTTGCTGCATCAAGGTATGAGTTTACTTATAATCTCCCTCTCTTTCAACAAACCATTGAGGCATTAACAAGGTCCACCATACTAGACAATATATGCAATTGGCAGGTATTTGATGATAGTCAACACATCTACAAGTTTATGAATTGAATGGACAAGTTTGACAACTAGTTGATTGATTGGAAACCAATGGTGGAAATAGAAAATGGAAAAGAAACCCTATTTGGGAATGGAGAGGTACAACTCAAGACAAATACTATTTCTAAAGGGTTAGTTGTCTTGGAAAAAATGTTTGATAGCGGTGACCGCTACAGGAACAATGGCAAATCAATTCATGAGGATGATGTTGAGGGAGTGAATTTGGGGACAAATGAAAGCCCTATAATGGTTTACATTTGTAAGAGGCTTAAACCTCATGAAAAGCAAATGTTGATTTCCTTGCTGCATAAATTTAAGAAGTGCTTTGCATGGTCATATGAGGATCTACAAGCATATAGGGAGGATTTGTTTAAGCATACTATCCCACTCTAGCCCAATGCTCAATCATTCAGGAAAAAACAAAGGCCCATCAATTCTAATTTGGCTCCTCAAATGCAAAAGGAGTTGATTAAATTAAAGGAAGCTGGAATGATCACAACAATTAGGCATTACAAATGGAGAAATAAGGTTGTGTTGATTTTAGGAATCTCAACCTAAAATCTCTCAAGGATAACTATCCTTTTCCAAGCATGGACCGCTTGTTGCAAAAAGTAATAGGATCAAAACTAAAGCCCATGATGGATGGATTTTCAGGCTACAACCAGGTGGTTGTGAAAGAGTCAGAACAACATAAAACGACATTAACTACTCCATGGGGCACATATGTGTATGTGAGGATGCCATTTGGTTTTGAAGAATACAGGATCAACTTTTCAGAGGGCACTGGGCGTAGCTTTTGTTGGTCTTATTGATCAGATCATGGTGGTTTTCTAGGATGACCTAATTGCATTTTCAAAGGAAAGATGTGAGTATTGCAAACACTTTGAATTAATTTTTAAAAGATGTTTGGAGCACGGGATTTCTTTGAATCCTAAGAAGTGTCAGTTTGGTGTTGAGGAAGGTAAGCTTCTAGGGAATATTGTGTCAAAAGATGGCATGAGGATAGATCCCGATAGAGTTAAGGCTATTTGCATCATCCCTCAACCCAAATCTATGAAAGGAAATCAGTCTTTTTTCGAGCATATCAACTTTGTTAGGAGGTTTGTTCCCAACTTTGCTGAGAAGACTTAAAGCCAAATAAAAAATGCTCAGGAAAGGATATTCAATTGAATGGAGAGGTGAGCTAGCTAAAGCTTTCAAGGAGATAAAGCAAGCCATATTAGAGGCACCTATGCTAGTAAGTCCAAATTATTCCAAGCCTCTCCAACTCTTTTCTTTTGCATCATTTTACACCATAGTTGTGTTATTGCAAAAGAATAATGAGGGATATGAGCAACTTGTAGCCTCTTTTAGTAAATCACTACATGTAGCTGAGTTAATATATTCTATGACGGAGAAGCATGCTTATGCTTTGGTTAAGGCAGTAAAAAGTTTTAGATGCTATCTCGTGGGTGCTAAGGTTGTAGCATATGTGCCCACACCCAATAGTCAAATATATTTTCATGCAATAGGAAGTCTCAGGCAAAAGATTTTCTTTGATTAATAAAATCCAAGAGTATGGCATGGAAAGTCAAATCACCAAACTTGTCAGAGGCTAGGGCTTGGCCAAGTTGATGGAAAAGTCCAACTTGGAAGCAACAAAAGTAAATAAGGTAAATACAGAGGATGCTTCCCTTCTGTGCAGGTTAAGTGAAAATCCTTGGTACAAGGACGTAATCTTCTACCTAGTGAACATGAATTGCCCACCATCAATGGATGAAAATCAAAGGAGGACCCTTAGGCTTCAATCTCAAAAATGTGTGTTGATTCAAGGTGAGCTCATGTGGAGAAACCATGAGGGATTTTTACTCAAATGTTTAGATGGTGATGAGGTTGACAAAATAATCATGGAGTGTCATCATAGTGTGTGTGGTGGCACACTTCAAGGCTAAGACCACAACACATAAGATCCTTAGGATTGGATTTTGGTGGCCCACATTGTTTAAGGATGTAGCACGGATGACAAAAGTGTGATGCGTGCCAAAGATTCTTAGGAAGGTTAAAGTTCGTTGGTGCACTTCGATTGCTACCTCTTTTAGTTGAGGCCCCTTTTCATCAATGGGAGATAGACTTCATAGGAGAAATACAAAAGTCCAACAATGGATATAAATGGATTCTTGTGGCCATTGCCTACTTCACCAAGTGGGTTGAGGCAATTCCAACTTGCAAAGCAACATCCAAGGTGGTGGTGAATTTCTTGATCAACATTATAAGTAGGTTTGGAGTTTTGACCAAGATCCTTGTTGATTATGCTACATGTTTTATATCATACGACATGTTAAATTTGTGTTCTAAGTTCAATATAAACTTGGTGCATTCTTCCCCATACCACCCATAAAGCAATGGACAGTTTGAATCAAGTAATAAAAGCTTGATGAAGATCATAAAGAGGACACTTGATCAAAATAAGAAGAGATAGGATGACAAGCTCAAGTACACTTTTTGGTTTGATAGGGTTGCTTTCAAGCAGGCTATTGGACGCAGTCCATTGAGTTAGTACATGGAGTTGAGGCTAGGATGCTTATTAGTTTAGAGTTGCAGGTGTATTAGTTGCTATGAGATATAAATGAGGATCATTGTGATGCTTTGTCTTTAAGGATTACAGAGTTGACTGAGTTGGATGAGCAATGAAGAGCAACACGAGACAAGAATTTGCAACATAAGTGGATCATTAAACATTTGCATGAAAAGAAGGCATCATCGAGGGAGTTTTAGGTTGGTGATTTGGTTCTTTTTTGGAATGCTAGGTCAGAATATAAGGGAAAACATGGAAAATTTGACCCCTTATGGCTTGGACCTTATGGAATTGTTGAGAGATATGAATTTCATGTATATCGTCTCATGGATTTTGATGGAAAATTATTGGAGCTGCCCATGCATGTTCAACATCTAAAGCATTACTTTTCGTAAAGTGATGAAGCTTAGAATTTTAAATGGTGATTGAATTGTTACATATTCCATATTTTGCTCGTGTTTTCGAGTAGTCTTGATTCCAGTTTGGTCAAGATGCTGTTTTGTTTTGGCCTTGATGGAAATTTTATGGTTTGCTCGGAGATCTAGATTCTTGCCTGCAGCAGGCATCCGTCCCCAACTAGAGCCATTGTTGGGAATCAAGTTTGCTTCAAGAGGAAATCAAAGGTTCTAGGTCTACTAGGAACCTTGGTTCCTAGTTCCTATGGAACTGCCGATGATGTCAACATGCGGGAGGCTCTGAGGAAGAATAAGTATTGGTCATAGAAGCATCAATCTCCAAGGAATATGATCATTGGATATTGAAACTTGAGACAAGGGGGTAGTTGAAGGCACCGAAATTGAGGAGAATGATGCATAGAAAGAGAAGTGAATGGATGTCTTATAAAATGTTGAGTGTGTAATGAGTACAAACAGTTTACTTGAGACTACCCAAATAAGTCACAAGGAGGCAGTTGACGGTACCGAAAGTGAGAACAATGCATAGAAAGATATGTGAATGGATGTCTTGTTATAAAATGTTGAGTGTGTAATGAGTACAAACAATTACTTGAGACAACCCAAATAAGTCGTCACAAGAAGGTTTATCTTGAAAATGTAGATGATGTGGACAAGGAGTAATGTGAATTTAGTGGAACCATAGTGTGATGTTGTAACAAGAGCATAAGCTAAAAACTAGTACCCAAATCTAGTGTTCAAGAAATAAAGGCTAGCAGATGCAAGGGACCGAGTCCAACATGCAATAGTTGAGGAGTACCGTACATGAAATAAGGCATATAGTCCAAGCAAGAAGATTGGCTATACGTCCACGTTGACTTTAATAAATATATAACCAATAAATTGATATCCATCAATATTGGAAAAGTGCTATACATTGTATTGTTCTTATGCTTTGTGCTAGCAACACCATTGAGTAGGACGAAGACAAAAGAATTGACATAGATTGACAAAGTCTTGGATCCCATGACATTAGTGGCAAAAGTACTTGATCATATTTTAGTGCATAAAGGACTCTAGGATGAACATTGACTAATGTTAGTAGATTTTGGTTCGGGATTGGATTTTTTTCTTGGAGAGCACTTGGGGAATTTTGAACATGTTGACACAATGCCCACCTTCATTCTGATTGGGAATGGAAAACCAATTTGGTATTGGTTTAGATCTTTTGAAGTCGTGGAAACACAATAGGTTCGAACATGAGAATGTATATTCTTGATTGGATGTAGGTGGTTCATGCCAAGCTAGGATTGTTGATATCGTTGTTGGGAATGGAAAACCAATTTGGTATTGGTTTAGATCTTTAAAAGTCATGGAAACACAATAGGTTCAAACATGAGAATGCATATTCCTGGTTGGATGTAGGTGGATCATGCCAAGCTAGGATTGTTGATATCGTTGTTGATTGGGCATGAAGGTACCATTGATAGAACAAAAGGGTGCAATTTTTACATCAACATCAAGACCATAGTAGTAAGTCAAGATTCCACATCATCTAACTCAAGGAAAGAAGAGCAATTGATTGACACAATAAAAAATATGATGGATGTTGAAGTCCTAGAACTAGAGAATGGGGAAAGTGGATTATTACATTGGAAGATAGGAGACTTTGGGATTTTTTCCCTCTTGTGTTATTGTATTGAATTGACTCTTGCAAGTATGTCCACACGAAGGATGACAATGGTAGAAAAGGACAAGGAGGGATCATCCTAGAATGAGGAGGATATTAATGGGATGGGATAGACAACAGCGAAAGAGTGTCGAATAGGATCCAAGAGTTTTTGCCATATATTATAGAAAGTTTGATGTGGTTGAATTGAAGATGAACACCCCTATATGCTTATTCTTGACCAAGGTGAGGATTCAATATGCTGGTTCTAGGGCAATAGCCTTTTGTCTTTTCTTTTGCATTTCAGTCTTGTTCATGTTCCTTTGAATTCCTTTTACATTTAGCGCTTAAACAACTCAATTTAGGACATTAAATTTTGTTTTCCTTAAGTAGTAATTAAATGACAAGCAATGTATATTGGGAAGTTCTTACATTTCATGTTGATGAATTAAGTAATAGAATATCCATACCAATTGCTGTTGAATTGATAAGCACACTGATTCTATTACATCTTAATTGGAGTAAGGAATTTCACGTCCATGTGGATGTGTTTAAGTTAGCAATAGTATATTGGTGCACGATGATGATAACAAGTTAGATCATCTAGTGTGTTGCATAAGTAGAGATTGATGACAAGGGTATGGATAAACCATGGTAAGATGGAAAGAGAGGCATTTGGATGGTGTATTGTCCTCCTATATTGGGAGCTCACATTAAAGGTAGTTGTGACTAGGGAAGCAACACATCCTTGCAGAACAGATTTTGACAATCAGGTTGGGAGAGTCTTTGGATAGAGTAGCAAATGTGCTGCAGTGTTCTGTGTTGTGTTACTACCTTTGTGATTAGAGAACAAAGAGAATTCTTTCATCCACTACTAGAGGATATGAATAAGATTGGTTTGAAGATGTTATTAACTAAGTCCACTTTTAGTTGTGTCGGTAGCCATATAAAACTCATGTTTGTACTACTTTGTATATATTTTTGTCATCAATTAATCATCATTCATGTGTCAAGTCAAATCAGGTACATCCTTCTCCCCTGTCAAGTTGCAAGGTTGTGATCTTGTGTTTGGCTAAGTACTCTTGCAGGATGTTCAGGTTTGCACTATTCCAAATAACAATTGATGAGGATCTTGATTGACAGTGGCTATGAAAAAAGGAGAAAAATGGAATGAGCAAGGCATGGAAGCCTGAGCATGTTTTCCTTGGAAAAGCCACTGCTGGTGTGCACTTTTGATCACAAAGCCAATGGCATTCTCTGTGTAATTCTCTGCTTTAAACATGTTTGGTGATCTGGCTTCAAACATCATGAAAAATTGACCAAGTCTTCAGTGATCTTCACCAAGGTGTTAAGGGCAGATAAATGGCACACTCTTGGTTTGGCAATGCCACCTAAAAACTTTGTCAGGCATGTTAAAAAGGTGGTAAAGAACTGAGTGAAAAGCACCTAGCATTCAAGACAGGTGGTTTCCAGTTTAATGAGGCACACTTTTGAGTGGTATAAGCCACTAAAAGATTCGCCTAAGTCAAAGACAAAGTGGCAAACTGGTTAGTGATGTGTGCCTGGCAGTAAGTACCCAAACTCTACTCAAAAGTCAGTTGAAATAGGGCACACTTTTTAGTGGCAGAAACCCATCAAATCTATGCCTGGCAATCAGCTAAAATTGGCAAGCTTTGTAGTGATCTGCATCTATGTTAAAAGGCTAAAACAACATGTGTGGCACACCTTTGGGGTGGCTTTGCCACCAAATTTTTATGCCAAATATCAATTAAAAGTGACAAAAAAGATATGAAAGTATGCATAAGTTATGAAGGTGGCAAGAGTGTTATGAAACTGTACCTAAGTCAATGAAAAGGTGACCAAATGTGAAGTGTTCTTCCACAAGACATGTCCAAAAGATGACTAATGTGTTATGAAGCATGGCATTGAGGTTATAAAACCTACCAAGCCTAAATTGTGTTTAAAACACATCAAATCAGGGCCAAAGTGTTGAAAAAGGGGCAGAAGTATGAGTGAAGTGCACCTCTACATAAAAAGAGAAATAAAAAGTTGTTGAGGTGCACTTTCTAAGTGGGCATTGCCACATAAAACTTCCTTGTTTAAAGGATGAGCTCGAGCTGAGATTGGGAGCACATATTTAGTGGCCTAACCACCCCGAAACTCTGCCAAGATCATTTTGAGTGGCAAGAGAATAAGTGATGCATGCCAGTATATAATGAGACATAGGGTGCCACATTTTGTCAAGGGTTTTGCCAGTCACTTTCAGCATCCAAGGTTTAAAAGGTGGAAAATGCATCAAGAAATTCTGCCTCTTCCTATCTCAGTCAGCTGAAAGGAAAGTTAAAGGTGATTCATTGATCAAACCTCATAACAATTTTGCATCTGTTGTTCACAGTGGGCACAAGGCTGTTTATTTATAATTTGCAGGTCTTTTAAGGAGTTTATAGTGCCATTTGTGAAGGTTTTTGGAGCAGCTGTAGTGTTGACAAAGATATCAGCTGAGTTGTTTAAGATGTATGCTCTAAAACCATAGGACAAGCTCATGCAGCAAAGCGGAGGTCATCTTTCAAGATCTCAAGTTATCATCAAGATCTAAGGTTTCATTGAGATCTTTGAATAGCTTGAGCTTGGAAGTGTTCCAATGTTGAGGCTTCCAAAGTTATGAAGGCTGACATTTCAGCATGATAGTGTCAGTAGATTATTGCTTCAAGTCATTAAGTTGGTGTTGGCAAGGTACTTATCAATTTCATGTTCAGAGGGTTTCCATAATTTTTTTGAGGCTCTAGAAGGTTCACCATTTTTAAGAGTTTTCAGAGGATTTAGTAGTTTCATGTCAAAAGCTGCTTTAGATTTTCAAAAGACTACTCTTGCTAACTTCTATTTCATCAGTGATTGCATTTGGCAATTGTTACCATTGGAAATGGCTATTCTCAAGTGATGGAAATGAGACGATTGGTAGGCCTTTTATTTTATTAATTGTTTTATAACTATATTGCTTTAAAGTAGTTTTATTTATACTTCTTCTATAGATAGGGATATGATAGCTTTAAAGTGGTACTTTTTTGGGATATTTTATTATTTTTAAAAATCCCTAAAAGCTACCCTTTATATGTTGTGTTACAAATTATATTTGTTTAGGAGGGGATAATAAAAATGTATGTGGGTTGTTCCAACCATATGCTTGCGCTTGTTTTGACTCTTCCTCATTTCTCTATATGTTGTACAACTTTTTTGGGCATTAGTCATAATAATCATATGCAAGGAATATATCATTAGAGAAGTTGAATTTATCCATGCAGAGTTCTCTCATCTACTCAAAGCTTATAGGAATACCATGATCTTTGGAATTTTTTTGTATATGTTCTTTATTTGGCAATCTCCCTTTATGTATTTTTGTGTGATGGTTAAACTACAAATATGTTTATTGTATGTTGTCGTTATGTGGATGGTTTCAGCTCTGCATGACTTTCCTCTCTATAGTTCATGGAAATGTCTATATTCTAGAGAAGTAGATTAGTCTCCAGGTGTTAACATTGCAATCATTTAGAGGTGGTGAACGAAGAAATCCACTTTAAAGAGAAAATAGTGAAATGCAAACATCTCCTTCCACATGACTCAAGATTGTAACATGGATTTGAGTCCTAGAAAGATGGAATATGAGTTTGAAGAAGTTCTCAAGATGAATAGTTTGGTCAAGATGCCTAGCTTGGAAAATCCATTAATAGATTGTTTGTTTGCAGGCGATACATTAGAGTATTTTTGTTTGAACCTTTTCAGTACATGCCTACTAAAGATGCCTCAAATCTTGGATTCATAAAGAAGATGCATTTTCTTAGGATATGCCCCATAAATGCATCTGAGAGGCCTAAGCGCTTCAAAATTGAAAGATAAGCACATACCTTACAAAGTTGAGGCTGAGGACCAGGATTAATACTAAGAGATGGACCTATAAACTGAGATTTCTAAAGGCCTTTCCTTCTAGAAAAAATAGAATTAGGAGTGATCACCTTTAAAGCTATTGGAGATTGTAACCTTATTTGTACTAAAGGTTAACCACTAGCTGGGAAAGCTCACAAGTACAAGTGAGAAACCCTCGGGTGAATGAGTGAGGAGTACCAAATCATAAACTAATATCACTATAGCAATTAGGACATGATGTAAAATACATCCATTTTCAGCATTAACATTGGATTCCATGTCATTTGTGTGGACTTTAAAGGGAGAAGACAAGACAGGGCATTCCTATATGACTCTAGCAGCACTCATGAAAAAGCTAGAATTTCACAGAGAGTATGGAAATGAGAAAGATCTATCTCATAGAGCTTCATGATTGCACTAGTAAAGAGCTATGAGATGCCACCATTGCATAAAATCTCCAGTAGACCTTTCTGACTTATTCAATGCAGCAAACAGTTTTAGAAGACAATTGCTGAGCTTCCTCATTGATAACTCAAAAGGTAAAAATGAATCTGTTAGGAAAACTGACCTAGAGATCCTGCATAGAAAGCATCACGCCTGACACTGTAGCACAAAATGTGGAAAATGTCTCGAATTGTGATTATTGTGTAGTTATTTGGGTTGAGCTGTCCAAATTTGTGGATGGGGTGAATGATGTGCTGAAATAAATAGAGTGAAGCTTGAATAATCAATCCCATGGAATGTTTCTTGAATGGGAGAAGCAAGAGATTTAATACCATGTGTATGAAGCACTGTTTGAAAACCTTCATAATCAGCCATATTACTAATGTATAAATTTTGTATGGCCCTCTTGATGCCCAAGGAAAATAAATGACAGAAAGTTGGAGGTGGGGATGCCTAGACAAGCTGATCCAAAAAGTCATAAAGAAAATTGACACATAAAACCCAAGATTGGGGGTCAATGTGCAATGAATGGGCTTTCTATTGAAGGAGAGTATGGCAAGGAGATGACATTTCCAAGAAAGCATGTGTTGAAGAGACAATGTGGTTTCTAGGAGTGGATGAGATTGATGCAGGATCATGGTCCATGACAAAACCGAGTGTCATGTGTATGATTTTATGTTCTTCACCATACCAACCATTCATGGGACAAATCACTCGTGTGAGTTGATTTTGAGTGGACTATATGTGGAAATAAGTCAAAGGAAGTCTACCACAGGACATAGGACAAATTAGCTGCGATTACATGTACATTGCTTTCAATGTTCATAAATGTGGCCAGTTAAAACCTGGCCAGACAACAGTCTTCATTGATGTAGCCCTTTGAATTTGTACATTAAATACAAAATATGATCATTACTTAATAATCTAAATCTATAAAAAGTATTTATTTGTATGAATGGTATGTGATGCTTCCTTACGAGGCATAACTGTGGAAGGAATCCTTTTGTATAAGCTACTGAAAAGTTGTGATTTAATTAAGTAATCGTCTGTTTAAAGAATTTACTTGACAACAAAAGTTCATAGGAAACTGGAAAACATATTTCTATTATGGTCAATTTTAAGATTTATATTTCAACATTGTCATTAAGTGATAGATTGTTACTGTCCTTTAATATTTAATATATTGGCAAACTCTTGATTATAATGGTCCAAGTTTTTCTTTATAATTTTGGATAGCAAAATCTTACAACATCTAATCGGGAATCAGAAAGAATATTAGCTTTGAAACTTGCAATAGTAGTGTTTATTGTATGATCTAAGGCCTCTATTTTGATGCCAGGCTTGAGTTTGAGTTGGCCTATATTGCCACTGTCAGATCTCACCTGAAATGCTGATGAAGTGGAGAATATTCTTGAGCAATGCAAGGAAAAACTAAGGTTGCAATTTATTACTGCCCTTAAGTGACTAAAATAGTAAATGAAGTAGTTGGGACCGAGACTCTAGAAGTTAACATGTTCCTCTTGGAAACAGGCTGTGTTTTAACTTTCATCTAAATTGTGCAAAAAGTGGAAACAGGTGTGGTCTCCAAAATAGAAACATGTGACGCTACAAGAAACAACTAGTTTTGACAACTGAGAACTAAGATCAGGCCTCGTGCACTTAGTTTTATTTATCTATCAAGGGCATCTATATAATCAATTCAGGTCACCCAGTCATCTATATGCTTCTGAATTCCTAAAGATGGATGGATCCAATGTCAGATGGTGTCATGAAGTCAAAGCAAGGCTATCTGATGGCAGCTAGACATTACAAGTCATATACAGTTCTCCCATTTTCAGTAGACCAGATTTTATTTAGAGATGCACTTATAATGATAAACAATTAAGAACTGCAGTATTTTTCAAGTTAGAGCCTCTTCATTTGATAAAAAGGAAATAATAAAGAGTGAATGCCTACAAGTATAGAATAATCAGATCACACTAGTGTCATGCAATAGAATATTATCATGAAATCTTCACAATTCACAGAAAACACATTACAAGAATAATCCTGACACTCATGGTGGTAAGAAAATACCATCAACTACTTTATAAATTATAGGTAAAGCACATGCCAAATACTAGGGGTTGAACAGAATTGAAAAAGGCGTTCAAGAACAATTACAATGAATTAGGTTTTGGCAGAGTAGTTGAATCGAATAGAATCACATCTCATGTTCATTTGAAGCTAGCTTTTTTACCACAAAAGAAATACCTAAATATTTTGAATTTTTGGAGAGTTGTTTTATGATCATAAAACATATGCATGTGGATGTGTGTATTTTCCTCAGCTCTCTTTCCCCTTTATAAACATTTTAATTTCGTGCTTTTTTGCTCAGTTTGATCTCCTAAGTTCATTATCTTTCTGCATGTGACCAAATTTAGCTCATTTTATGATGTACATATGTATGTTTATAGTCACCTGTATCAGCATTTATAACTTGTGTTTGACTCCTATTGTCATGAGAATTATTATTACTACCTAACTTGGTAGAAGTAGCTCTTTAATTGTATCTTTTATTCTGATAAATGTAATTGGATGCAGGCTTCATGTGATGGAAGGTTTATGTATGCTCCATATTATGTTTCTCCGCATGTATACTCGACTGTAAATTTTCCAGGTCAGTTTTTGGGACAGAATGTGATGTCTTGCAGCAATAGTGCTCCAACAGAGTGTGATCAGGCTAGAAGCACACAACAGTCATCTCACAGTAATCCAAGGGACCATAAAGTTCAATGTAATCAAAACCCTTTTTCATCGCATTTGAATCATGATGAAGATTTGACATTGCAAGCATCTCAAAAATTGAAAAATAGTGATGTAAAAGGTGGTGTGACACAAGATAGTTCGCATGTGCTAAACAAAGGACAAAAGACTAGCAATCCTATGATCCGATGCATTTCTGAAAATTTGAGAACTCTTCCAGTGCAAGTAGACAGTAGATTGAAGTATCCTGTTCGCCAAAGTTTAAGTTCTGTGATACAAAATGATGAAACAGAACCTAGAGAGAGAGAACCTGAGTTGTGCAAGGACAATAGTCAGTCCCCTTGTGGTGATTCATATTGTGCTGATGATGTGCTACATTTGGATAAACATCCAAATGAAGGAGCTAGATCTAGAGTGGAGTATGAGGATAATTTTCAAAGTAAAAAGAGTAGCACGTTAGACAATAATGCAAATTCAAAAGGGATTAATATTTGCTCTTCCATAAGAGAATCCCAAGCCTGTGTACAACAAAGCCACAGGGCTAAGGAACCTTTGAAAGCTAGTTTAGCTTGTGCAGAATCCCAGCATTCGGTTGAAGTTCTCTCTAGAGATTTAGACAAAGAAATAGATGGCTGCCAAAAAGAGGGTCAAAGCAATCAAAAAGAAATCTTAAGAGATCAGGGTGATTTATCTGATCACAATTCTGATTCGTCAATGGTAGATTCACTCCATGCCTTTGAGATAACTCCCAAGAGTGTCATTTCAGCAATTGGGCAGAAAGAGTTCTGGAGGGTCCGGAAAGCTATTCTAAGGTATTTTGCATTGGATAATGGTACTTACAATTCAAAGCTTTTTATTTACTTGGCAATGATGGATCATCAAGAGTTCCATTTTTTTAAGAATGCGTATTTGGGCTTATATAACCACTTGTGATTTGGATAGAGTACTGTTTGTGGATGTTATGCACATTTCATCTTGTATTGTTTCATTTCATGCTTTTTTTTTGGCCAGACCCTCTATCAATGGTTAATCACCTTCTAAGTTTATTTGATTTGTGGTGAGTGTATCTATATATAAGATTACACTATAATCCTCTCTTTTTGGGCATGTTTGTGCAAGTATTATTTGTGTGGTAGCTCTTGCTTGCCCTGATTTTTAAGTTTTATCATCAATAATTGAGTAAATTTGTATTAAATATATATTAGCATGGCACAAGGAAAGACTTGCTATGCCTTTAACATATAAGGAATACATCTGTAAAAAGGTATGATGTACTCATCCTAGAAAACTAAGTGGAGTATATTTTATATCAAGGCATTTTTTAATAATGACATCTGCACAACTAGAACAGCATCATGTAAGGTGTGGACAAGGACAGATAAATGAAGAAAAAAAACTAATTCTGGACTCCATGTAGTGTGGGACTTTTAGGTGTGATAAGCTCTGTGGTTCTGAGCTGTAATATTTGATGAGTAGGAGTGTAATCGTTTTTGATGATATCTTTTTAGGTGACGCTCTTGACTAGCCTATATATAGTCTTTCTTTATGCATTGTGTTTTTGTAGGAGAATTTTTTCTGTTGTTTTCTACATTTGAGTACTCTTCCGTGTCTTCGTATGATTCTACTTGTACATGCCAATGCATGCTTCCACCTGTACTTGTGCACGCTTAAAGAAATCTTCCACTTGTAGTGGTGCATACCTTATGTGCCTATGAATATTGAGAGCGCTTGCTCTCATTGTGGGTGATTGTAGGTTCATGTGTTATACCATATACCATTGAGGATTGTTTGATATTTTAGATACCGTTGTTATCCATGTATTTCAGGTACTCTATTTGTGTGCATGCTGTTATCTTTTTTGCTTTGAATAGTTGCACTTTATTGTGCTATGGTATCAAAATGATCTCTTGGATTCAATTATTTTGCTTACTTGCTATCTGTGCCATGAGTTCATGGTTCATGAACTTGACATATTCTTGTTTGAAGAGAACTTTCTCTTTTAAGGAAGAGAATTTAGTGAAGGCTTGAAGCAACATGTCCTTAGACTTTTTACCTGGTTCCTTGGAATGGGGATGATCTAGGGGTGGTGGGACGAGGTCAAAATATGCTCCCATAGGGGGCCTATTCCTCATTATGGCTCTAGACACGTTAATTCCACCTTCACTTGCATTATTGGTTTCATCTAATCATCATCATTCATCCCCTAGGAGCTGGTCATTTGTTCATTTCCTAGGACTTTATCCAATCATCACCTGATTCATCCATTTCACTTGATCATCTATTTCATCTAATCATCCTATCACCTAGGTCCTATTTCATACAACCATCATTTAATTTATTCATCCATCATATAGTACATACACATCATCTCCTTATCTCCTAGGACACAAATTATTATCGAACTCCTAATATTTAATAAATTAATTAAATAACTCCTAAGTTATTTAATTAAATTTGGGTATTATTATTCATCCATTTAATAAATTAATTACCTATTTATTTTTTCACATATTTATCCATTTAATTAATAAATTATCCACACATTATCCATTAATAAATTGATTTAATATTAATTTTCATGACATGTTCACCAACAATTAATTAAATTAAATAATTCCACCTCATCTAGTTGTCTACTTAGTCTAATCAGTTCACTCAAACTTACTCCCATTCCCACTCATCAATGAAATCCACTTCACTCATCCATGCAATAGTCAACTCCCCTTGATTCTCTCATGCACTTAGTTAACTCCTCTATGTAGGCAGTTGACTAATCAATCAGATCTGTTAACTCCCCACTCATATTGAGTTGATAAATTATAATTATTTTAAATAAAAAATAAAATAATGTGCAACTCACTCATGCATGCCAAATCTCCTCATTAGTCCCCCAAATCAAGGATCAGATCTCATCTTCTAGATTCAATCCTAGCCATTCATCAAATCATTTTACAAATCTATTAATCAAAATCATCTCACATCAATTATCAAAATCAAGCATTCATATCATATCTAGGTCCTATCAATTTCATATCTAGAGAATGCTAATGTTATATTGGCGAATTGAGCACCCACATCACAAAGAGCAAAACTTTACACATGCTCAACTAGAGGTTTGCATGTGAAATTTTGAGTGTTGAATTGCTTTGATTTGATGCTATTTTGTTTGTTTTGTTTTGCATGCTTACAATGGCCATGCAGTTGTAGGCACATCCCTAGAGATGTTTCCTTATGGGGAGGACATCAAGATGCCCTTGGGGAAGTTGGGGGACGTTTAGATGTTCCTTGATTGTCTCATGGGTGGATATCCCTTGATGTTTTAAAAAAGAAGACCCCTACAACTAGAAAAGAAAACAGATTAAAAAACAAAAACTCTAACCCTAAATCTAAACCAATAAGGGGGACCTCACATAATTTTTTTATAAATACCTAGCTCATGCTCTTTTTCTATCACCAAGAGAGGAGGAGGGAGAGGAGTGTTGATTAAAGTGCAATTATTCAAGGACAAGGGCAAGAAGAAACAAGGTCATAAATGGTTTTATCACCATTGTACGAGATCCCATAGTGATGCTGAATGCTGCATGCAATAATCTCTCGTTGCGAAAACCACATCAGATCCCTTGCAGCTCGAGGATATTTATCAAGAGGCACAATGTCTTAGCACAAGTACTATGACAATTGACACTTCAGAGGAATGTGTCTCTTCCATATGAAGTGCTACGTCAAAATATGATAAGTGCATGCCATCATCAACAATAGCAGCCAAAAGAACTTTGTGCAAGATGTAGTCAAGTGCCTGGGTCTCTTCAATAAAGCACACCCAAGACCATACTCTAGGATGGTTGCAACAAGGTAAGGGTATTTGGGTAAAATGCTAATATACTTTCAACTATGCAGTTAAACTCACATAGGACATAGTCACTTGTGATGGTTTGTTGTTGGAAGTTTCCAACATACTACTTGGGAGGCCATATGTGTATGATAGAGATGGTGTTTATTAGGCAAATCTGTGATGATGGATTGTTCATGTCGGTGATTGATATTTCTACCTTAATGAGTCTTCACCAAAGACCAAAGTAGCCTTAGTATCTACCATAAAATGCCACAAGAACTATTCACACAAGAAGAAGTTCATGTTTCTCATGGTTTGCCTTGAGCCACTTATGCAAGAAAGCAAGTATGGATTGGTAGCATGCTAAGGTTGTACTAAGATGGTTGCAACAACTTGACAAGGTACTATAGCAGTACAAGGATGTCTTTTGAATAGCCCTCTATATTGCATATTTGTTTTGGAGAAAGATGAAATTTGATGCCAAATTCAAGAGTTGATTTATGAGGGAAAAATTAGGCTTGACTCTTCTACATGTGGTAGTTTGATAGTCCTTGCACCAAAGAAAAATGGCGCATGGCACCTCTTCATTGAGTATCCTCTTAACCAAATCATTGTGAAGAATTGGTATCCTTTTCCATGCATTGATGAACTTTTATACCAACATAGTGGTGCACAATTCTTCATGAAGATTGATCTCAAGCTAGGATGTTGCTAGGTACTAATTCATCCCAAAGATGTTCGGAAGATAACATTCAAAACTGATGAGGGATTGTACAAAGAGATTGTTATGGTTTTAGCGTGATCAACACACTAGCAACAATCATGCACTCGATGAATGACATGCTATGACCTTTCACCAACTCCATCATCATCCACTTGGATGATATTCTCATCTTTAGCAAGACTTGGTAGGAGCATGTGGAGCACGTCTCACATGTATGGAAAACCTTGTGTCAACACAAGTTGCAAGCCAACTTTAGCAAGTGTACCATCAACACAATGCAAATTCAGTATTTGGGCTACATCATTCATTGCACAAGCACCCATGTGGATCTAGAAAAATTCAAGGTGATTCAAATTTGGTCAACTCTATGCAACCTCACTAAATTTCTTAGCTTTCTCGAACTTGCCAAATTTTATTGCAAGTTTGTCCCTGGATTCTTGCACATCACTTGGCCACTCTATCAAATCATGCATGCCTAGGCAACATTTGATTGGACCCTTATGCAACAACATACTTTTGAGTAGCTCAAGCAATGTCTTTGTGTAGCGCTTGTTTTGGCAATGCTTGACATTGTGCATCCCTTCGCGATTCAGATTGATGCATTTGTCCATGCACTTGGTGCAATACTCACTTGACTTGGGCATCTGGTTGCCTACCATTGGAAAACATTCAATGACACGATCTAGTGCTACTCAACCAACAAGAAAGAATTATATGCTAGTGTCCAAGTTGTTAAGTAGTGGCGACATTACAATTTGGGTATGGAGACAATCATTCATTTCGATCATAAGACACTTCAATTTTTGTGCACACAGAGCAAGTTGGAGAATATGCATTACATGAATTGGATGAAAAACTAGTATCAGTTTCATTTGGTGATAAGCATAAGAAGGGGTAGACAATAATGTATTGGATTGTCTCAATTGAATGTCGATTCATGCACTCATCATGGTGTTGGACTTGCACCACTTCGTGGACTGGGAGAACCTCTACTCAATAGGTCAAAACTTAACACAAACCTATGCCATCTTTGCACAAACAGTTTGGTGAAATTCATTTGAGTGACATACTTATTTTCAAGCTCAGACATTTGTTGCAGAAAGCACAATTCATGAACAACTCATCTAGCAGGTGTGCTATGTTAAGACAACTAGACACTTTGGTGGTACCGACACTCTCACAACTCTACAATATTTTTATTGGCCTCACACACATGTAGACATTGAGTGTCCTATCAATTCTTGGATTCCTTGTCACATTGCGAAGCCCACGATTAGGAAGCTAGGGTTTTACACACTTCTTGTAATACCACATAGGCCTTGAGAATCTAGCAACATAGATTTCATGAGTGAACTCCCTATGACAAAGCATGAGAATGATTCAATATTTGTTGTTGTGGATTGGTTTTCAAAAAATGGTTATCATGGTTGCTTGTAAGAAAGGCATCAAAATGTACAAAACTTTGCACCTCTTCAATCATGTATGAGTACATTTTAGCCTACTTATATCCATTGTGTTTGGTTGCAACCCAAGATTTGTCAGCACATTTTGGCAATCCTTCTTGGAAAGATTCAATACATAATTTGATTGGTCCACGACCTTTCATACATAGATAGATGGTGAAAGAGAGGTGACAAATTGCATACTTATGCACCTATTACACATCTACAGATGCATGCATTTTGGCACTTGGGATGACAATTTGCTATACATCCAACATGTTGACAATAGAGCTTTGCATAGTTCTACGAGATATTGTCATTTACAAACATGTTGTGGGTTTTAGTTTGCAACACCCCTTGATATATCCTATTGTGCACCATTGCATGGGAAGTCACACATGAACAAGAAGCAACTAAAGCACATAAATTTCTGCAGCGCATTCAAAGTGTTCACGAATAGGTTCAGTAGATTATCTTGTACTAGTAGTAGAAATATAAAGAGTACCATCACACGCATTGCACACCTTTCACATTCAAGATTGGTTACAATGTTTGGTTGCATCTCTAGAAGGAATCCTTCAAGGGTCCACATTGGAATATAAAACCTTTGTGCTATGGTCCATACACCATCCTATGCTCAGTTGGTGAGAACATGTTTGTTCTCGATCCCTCACAATATTTGGGTTTGCATTCAATGTGGAACTTAGTAAACCATATTTTCCTCTTCTTGAGAAAGTATCACCTCAACATCCTTTAGACTTAGATCTTGAGCACTTGCACCAATTGTGCAAGATGAGGTCATTCACACTACCACAACATGCAGTTGCCAAGGTTCACATCATTTGTTTAGCGTGGCTAAGATATGGTTGTATGTAGATCAAGTAAATTGGTACAATCTTTAGCAGCACAGTGTTTAGTTTCCACAACTCGTGAAAGACACGATGGGGGCCATTGCTTCTTAAGCAAGGGCAAATGATTAGAGCATGGTCATGCAAGCCTTTGGAACATTGTGCATGCCTTGATACTCTTTGAAATTCTTCTGCTCTCCTCCATGGCACATGTGCCTTGCATGTAGCACATGGCATTGTCGTGTGCCATTGCACATGGATTCACTTAACCTTGTGCACGCTTGACAACACTAGTAGATTTGTACATGCGGACTACTCTTTAGCCATGTAACGAAATGTCAATTGTTAGGATTGTCAAACTAATAGGCAATTGGAAGATCAATGGTTTAGAACATGAATTGTTACACCTTCCTCTTCTTGTTTGTAATTGTAAGGTAATATACATATTTGTTCATCTCTTCACATTGAAAGAGGACAGATAATTGAATAGTTGTAGGTAAAGTAGTTTGATGTGTTACCCCTTTTTGGCCACACGAATCTTCACTCCTTGTCACACTATTTGTAACATTTACTGTACCCTATTCATTTATGATTGTGAATAGAAATAGCATACATATTTGCTTAAGTCTTTCACCTTCCTCTTCTTGTTTGTAATTGTAAGGTAATATACATATTTGTTCATCTCTTCACATTGAAAGAGGACAGATAATTGAATAGTTGTAGGTAAAGTAGTTTGATGTGTTACCCCTTTTTGGCCACACGAATCTTCACTCCTTGTCACACTATTTGTAACATTTACTGTACCCTATTCATTTATGATTGTGAATAGAAATAGCATACATATTTGCTTAAGTCTTTCACATATTTGATTGTCTTTCACTCTGTTTTCCTCTTGATTGTGTGTAAACCTTAGTAATCTCTTGTTTTCCTTCACATAATCTATAAACCTGTCTCTCTCAAGTTTGTCTTGTCCTTCGAAACCACCTAGGATCCTGATTAAATTTTCCCATTTCCCAATTCCATTTTTAAGTTTCTACTTCAATTTACAAACCAAATAGCTGTTTATTAGATTCCCATATTCAAATTTCTATTTCAAAGTTCAAACTAAATAGCTGTTCTTTGTTTTTGTAAATATTAAATAAAATAATGTTAAATGAGATTGAACTTTTGTGTATCCGCTACTTTTGTGCCTCTTGCGATAAAAAATAGAAGGATATCTTATAGGTGTTTTACTTTTTTTATTTACATAAATATTATTAACTGATATAAATTTATAATGCTAAATGAGATTGACCTTCTTTGTATCCTTTTCTTTTGTGCCTTGTGCAACTTTAAGTGAAAAAATAGAAGGAAAATCCCACAACCATTTTACCAATTTTTTAAAATAACAATTTACATAAATACTAAATTTAATAAATTATAATGCTATATGGTATTGCAACTTTTATGTATCCTTTGGCTCTAATCTTGTGCAATTTGAAGTAAGAAAACAAAAGAAAAATGCTTTTCTTTGCATGACAATTTTGTTTTTAGAATTTAGTTGCAATGGGCTAGTCAAATGAGAGTCTTGGATAACTCAAGGAAGGATTCCAACTTTTTTGTATTGTTTGCTTTTGCTCCTCATGCAACCTACGTTAGTAAAATCCTTGTGTTTGTAAAACTAGTTAATTTTAAATTGCATTGGGTAATCAAATAATGTCTTAGGAGCCTTAGACAACTCAAACAAGTTGTGCAACCTAAAGTAGACAAAATGAAAGGAAATACCTTGTGTCTAGAGACCTTATTTCATGCACTAAATAGTAAATTTTACTTTAACTTTATATTTGTAGTGTTAGTATGAGTTACTTTAACTTAAGTGGCAATGAGGAGGATCGTGGGAATCTAGAATTGGCGATATAGGTGTGGGAGAGTAAAGGGGAGCATTCAAAGTAGTTCAATTGGGAGTGCTAGGATTTCACTTGCCCTTCTAAGTTGTTGGAAAATTTTGCCAAGGGTCCATTCAATAAGAAAACCCCATTATGACAATTTTCAATACTATTAGATTCCAACAAAATTGCTAATTCCAGGGGAACTCACTTATGGAAATGCCTTTTTTGTGGCCGTGAATACAATGGCAGCATTACAAGATTGAATGCACAACTCCCATACATCACTAGTAAAGGGCTTGTGGTTTGTGGTAGTGTCTTACTTAAATATAGAGTAGAGATAGTGAAATCATTTAATGGTGAGATCTCCACACCTTCTACTACATCAACATCAACACACACACCCCTCTTTCAAGGACTACTACTACAACTACTTGACAAGCGTAGATTCCTATTTTTAGACCCTAAGGGGAAAGAAAGACCATGGGTTCAACTCCAAATTTGGTGGTGGATATGCCGAATCTACAAGTCAAAGATGAGGTAGGTGATGCCATTGGAAAATCCTTCTTTGTCAATGCTATTCCATTCCATGTTGCTTGCCCTCCTTATTTTAAGGAAGCCATATCCAAGGTTGCATGGGTAGGCATCATAGGTGGCATTAAGAGAGACAAAATTGAGGACTACTACCTTGGATAATAATTATTGCATTGTAAATTGACTTATGGAGGAAATGAGGGCCACACAGGTCTCACATTGGTGCAACATTATCATGGATGGGTGGGCAAACATTAGACATTGCCCTTTCATCAATATCATTGTTACAAAGGACACTTATTTCCTTAGGACAATTGATTGTATGGGGCATAGTTGCAAGACTCACCAATTTCAAAAACTCGCCAAGCCTGGAAAATACGGTATGGAAAAAACTCGGCAACTTAAAAAATTGCTTAAACTTCATTAAAAACACATTTTTTTTGCAAAATTCAATGATAAGATGCATCCAATGAGTCAATAAAATGAGTACATAGAAGAAACAAGTTGAGTATAGTTATATTTGATTGATTTGAAAGAAAATTAGACACAAAACTGCATCATTTTCAAAAATCCATTGTCTTGACTCTTAAAAATTCATCAATGATATGTTCTTGTTCATCTATAGGAATAAGATTTGTAGATGCATGTGACAATGGTGGTGAAAGATCAATATATTCTAAGTTGCATTCTTTATGTAGAGGGGGTATAAAAATATCACTTTTTGTCAGCGCGATTCCCCCACCAAGTTCTTCTTTTGTTTTTAAATTTGAAAGCGGGGGTTTGGGGGCGGCGAGTTTTATTGGTGTACAATTGCTTAGAAAACTCGCCAGCCAAAAAAACTCGCGAGTTTTTCGAAACTCGCCGAGTTTTTGGCGAGTCTTGCATCTATGGTATGGGGAACTCCAAGGATGTAGAGTTTCAATTTTATATTCTCAAAGGTGCCATTGAGGAGATAGGCCCTAACAATGTGGTGCAAGTCATGTTAGATATATCATATGTATGTAGGGTAGCTAGGAAGTTGGTTGAATCTCCCTACAAGCATATTTAATGTACCCCTTATGTGATGCCATCAACATTGCATTCAAGAAACCTTGTGAAATTGGGTGGATCAAACAAGTTGTAGCCAATGTGAGAGATGTCTAGATTTTTATTTACAATCAGCATAGGTTGAATGCACTTTTTTGTTCTTCCAAGCAAAATTAATTAAACGTGTCAAACTAGATATGAATCATACTTCGTTCTCTTGGAGAGGATGATTGAGGTGCAAGAGTCCTTGCAATTAATGATTATAACACAAGTGTGGAATTAACGGGTTGTGTCAATGATAAAGCAACGGCTAATGGTGAAGGGATTGGTGAAGAGTGAATTTTTTTGGTCAGATGACAAATACATCACCTCTATCATATCTTTAGTTTTCATGTCCCAACCTTGTATAGATATATGGTTGCATTGATAGAATGCTCGACCAATTGAAGGCGATTATATGGTAGAGACTCAACACATTCAACCTATCATTCAATGTAGGTGGGAGAGACTCAACACTCCTTTGCGCATGGGCGCCTATGCATTGAACTTGAATTGGTATGTGTGGATGCCTTGTAGAGATCACCACATAAATGATGTGGAGATGAGGAGAGGCTTCATGAAGGTCACTAAGATGTATAGTTTAGAGAAGGTTGTATTGATCCAACATGATTGAACCAAAGCTGCCAAACTTAGGGCTCTTGAGTTCAGCAAAGATAGATAGGGAGACTTTGGTGCAAGAGAACCCATTGAGTTGGTGGTATTTATATGGGCCTCCATCACTGTTATATGCAGTTTCACTTTTGTTCGAGAGAAATTGATCTACATACAACTTCATCCACTCTATTAAGAGTTACATGCTAACTTTCAAGAGAATGGAGAAGCTTGTGGCTCTACATGGTGCTTTGTGTCCCATGGATTGTATGATGATTGAGTACAAAGAGAGTCCAACAACATGGTGGGATGTAGAACTAGAGGAGCTGGTGTAGATTGATGAGGATCAAGCTACACATATAAGGCTAGTAGTGTCCATTGATAGAGTTAGAAGTGTCTAGTAGTTTTAATGATGAAGAGTATATGCCATGCAATTTGCATCAGACAGTGAATTAGATTAGCCATAGGATCATTGTACTTTCACTTCATCAAAATTTTGATGAAATTGATTATTACAATATATATATTTGGAATTTTGGATCATTTGATTTTCAAATTATTTACATAAATAATAAATTACTATTTCTTATACTGTTTTTGGTAATTCATTTTTCAAATATCAATTCATCTTTTTTTTTTAATAACCAATCACCTCCTGTCACCAAATTGGGAAAAAGTTTGCAATCCCTAAAACTCATCCCCACGTCCCCCCATTTTGGAAACTTGAAACATTAGTTGAAGCTTACTAAATCGATCTTGTAGTAAATTAACCTTCCTCACTACTTGATCTTCATCAATAATTCATTCTCTCCTTTTGGCATCAAACATTGTCAAAAGGAATGTCTCCTCCTGTAAATCACATGCCCTTTTGCGGTGAGTTTAAGTTCAGCTTATGTACTGCTGTTTCAGGCCACCATGGGGATTAGACCAAAATGAACATTTTCCATTTGACAAGACAATAGATCTCAGCCTATATGCCAAATTTTAATTTTGTGGAAATTTTATTGGGTGATTTTGTATTTGTGATAAAGGAATAATTTGTTTTGGTTCATGCTGAAATTTGTGGGGGTATGTTTGTGTTTTCTGTCCATGTTTATTGGATTAATTATTTGTTGGAGCTTTACAATGTAGTGTTCTTTTTGGCTAGTTATATTTGTTCATATCTCCTTTGTTCTGATCATGGGTACCCTAATATCCAATTTCAAGTTGAATGGCCTTAAAACTTTATGTTTAGAAGCAAAAGATGGAGGGTATATTTTTCTGCAAAAACCTCGTGGCCATTGTGAGTTAGTTTGAATTACTGTCCATTGGAGGCTCAAGGAATCCTTGGAATGGAAATTGATGACATTAAGTACAATGGCAACATGGATGCTTGGGAACATGTCACATTGAAGAAGCCTTTGCTAAAGCCTATGTTACTCAGATTGTTCAAATCAATTAGACGATGAGAAAATTGTGGTTTATTGATTTTAACAACTTTGGAATGCCTTAAATATTGAGGGAGCTGTACATTGTCTTATTTTATATGTTTTACTTCTCTAGCTATTTTTTCCATTTGTCTTAGTGTTCTGTTTGAAGCTAAGAAGCAATAGAATCCTTTGGAAAATTCTTATTCAGAGGGACAAAATCTGATCAATATGAACAAGAAAAACTCTCGAAAAAGGGATGCAGGAATCACAGAAGAGAGAATCCCAATGTAATGATCCAAAGCATTTCTACAGCCAATCTCTTGATGTGCTTGAAAGTAAATGGAATTAAAGGGTGTTGGGTGGTTCATAGTTTTGAATGATGTATTCCTCAATTTCCAATGATTACTGTTTGTTGTCTCACTTTAATCTCCTTCTGCACATTGTTGGGGATGATTTATTTATAAAACATTTGAACTCTGGGTGTCTCTAATGGTAAGGCAATGGAAAGAACCGAGTCTGATCGATCTCATCAAAAATTGAGAAAATGCGAAGTACCAAGGAATATATGCAAGGAGAAATGTCATTAGTTTTATGACTATTCATGGAGGTCATCTTGGGGCTGACTAAAAACACATACGAATCAAATCCCACAAAAAATGAAATTCTAACTATTGCATTTCCTCTTGAAGCCACTGGAAAAGCTGAGGTGGTGGGAAGAAAGCTATAGAAGCAAGTTGAGATCTACAAAAAATGTAAGTTTTTATCCCTTACTTATTCTAAGAAAAATGATAATAAAAATGCTTACAGCATCTGCTCTGGATCCGATGGCTGCACTTTGAGAACTGGTAAGTTTTAGTGCTCGAAAAACACTAACTACAAAGATTAAAATTAGTTATGAAGATGGCTTGCTGGAGTGTTAGGGCCCTAGGATCAGAAAATAAATGGAGATATCTTAGGGCCAAAATAGAGAACAAGACAGTTATTCTCCAAGAATCAGAATTATAACAATGCAAAACAAGTAAAAATGGTTTGTTTGCAAAACAGCCAAAATTATGAATACAAAACATTCCAGAAGACTGTTAAAGGTATGGTTCTCTATGAAATCCTATTGAGATTTTATAATGGGGATTAGAATGGATGTTCTCCTTTGAATTCAACATAGATTTTACAGGTATCTCAATATATCCTGCCTAAGGCATGAAAAAAATCACATCCTTGCAGAAACTACAAATCGCCAAGAAACACAGAAAGGCAAACTTATCATTATTGGGGGAGACTTCAAAATGTTACAATATGACGATGAAATGAGGAGCATGTGAAGAAATCTAACACTTGTCAACCTCTAGTAACCATACTACAGAGAACAATGGACTAGTCAACTCAAAATTTTCTCAAGGACAACCTGGTGCAATAGGAGAAAAGGAACATCATTCATGGTTGAGAAATTAAACAAATTCCTTATTCTAGGACTGAACCTTCTCTGGTGATTGGGAAAACACAAATGCAAATTGGCAATACTCTCCAATTGAAAAAAAGTAAATTAAAGTTTTAGAGTATGTAGCTATAGTAAGAAATCCATAACTCATTCCCATTTGGTGGAAAGGAGATAATATCTCAGTTTATGTTATGAATAAATATTTTAAAAATCTATATTAAAAGCAAACTGAGAGATGGGACAGAAACTTTTTTTGGCAACATCCTTCAAAAGTTGATAAAAGACAGAAACTTGTGGTACCCCTTGAGACTCAAACAGGAGATGTGGAGTTTGACTGGCATTTATGGAAACAAGAGTAAAAACTGCTGCAGAATCTCACAGATTTTTAGAAAACAAAAGAAGAAATCTGTTGGTGCCAGAAATCTAGAGCAATCTGGATCCAAGTAGGAGACAAACAATGAACTGTTGCTCTCACCTTTAGAAGAAACCGATTAAGTGATTACTCAACTTCCAAAATGGCCCTAGTATTTCTTTCACCTCCTATATAGGTTCTGTACTCAAATTTACTGATGATATTTTAATCACCTATGCAGATGTTGCCAGGATGTCTGTTAACAGCTTCAATATTTGCAGACTTTATTCAAAAGTTCTAGATCCTGGCACCCTGTTTATTATCTCTGAATGTGACGTCTACTTTACATGTCCTTGAGGCAAGTGTTATAATATGCAAGCTTTTTCTTTTATTCTGTTTAATATTTTGAGCCCTCATTGTTGAATATATACCTCTGTGTTCTTGCATTAGTGCTTTTGCTGCTTTCTTTGTAGGTTGGATTCATAAGATTATCTAAAATTGTCTAGTCTGACAGTAATGCGCAAGGTATTTTGTAGAGGATGCTAATTATGTGTATGTAGTTGCTGCAAATTATTTTGACATTGATGATATGTAATGCCCCGAGCTGACGAGCTCAGAACAAAACTTGACAGAACAATTTTTATTTTTATTTTTTTGAAACAAGAACACCTATAATGCAACAATGACATGTTGCACTTGCACAACAACGAGCACACAAGTGTCACAATGACACAATGCTAGAGACAACAAGGCACTTCACCATTGCAAAAGCAAGGTGGCAACAACGGAAGACTAACCAATCATGGGATAATTCCCCCACGATGAACAAGAGAGGGAGAAAGAGAACATCTCCATACAACGATCGGTTACAACCCACGATCGCGTTCTCTCACAACACGACTCCGGAATAGGATGAGGAAAACATCATCCTCCAATCTACATCCAAACACACTAAACCAATCTGAACACAAAGGAAAACCTTCACAAAAGGTTTCCTAACCAAGAGGCACAACTCATCACAAACTGGCATGACAACAAGTCACTTCAAGACAACCTTATGCTTCCCAAGACATCCCATCGCAAAGCGACATCACCCAAGGGAAGAACACCCCATGACCTATGAGGATTATTGAGGACACTCACAAGATAAACCACAAAGGCTTATAACCTTCACAAACTAGAAGAACAATCTCCCCAACCTTAGGTTTGACAACCAGGTCGTTTCAAAAGGTTGCACGTAAAACGATGCAAGAGACGACCTAAGTCCTCAATGTTGACATTTGAGAACTAGAAAACATCACTAGAGCCCTAGGACCATGATGAACAAATTTTGTTTACATGGTTTACCCATTCGAGGTCTCGAAACTGAGAGGACTAACAAGACCAAAAGGAGGGAAAACTTGACTAGGTTTTGAAGACCTAGTCGATGAAAACGATCGTCACAAACAAACAAAAAAGCATAAAAATTATCCTACAAGGGCATTAGGCTTAGAAAACCCTTAACTAACTTTGGTTAAGAGGTTTTATATTTTGGAATTTGTATGGGGATTAGGCCGCCCCAACACACTTAGGCAAAATTTGAGTTTTCAGGTCTATCAAAACTAGGCTACCCTTGAATATCAGACTGCCCCAGTTTCTACCAGGGCACCCCAGAATGCTCTAGACTGCCCCAACAGTGTTAGGAAAAGTTTTGGAAAACTAGGTTCAATCTAGTGTTTGACAGGGCTGCCTAGGTGCAGGACTAGGTCACCCAACTGTGAAAATGCATACTTATGTTCATTTTAAACACCAAATGAAGTGTTCCTAAGTTTGTTTAAGCATTTTAACATGATGAGAATGTGCATAAGAAATCATTCCCAACACCAACACTGAGACACAAAACAGCCAAACTATTCTTTTCTTTTACAAGTTAGAATCATCTTTGAAGAGAAGTTACAAATCAATGAGTTTTATTATAAATGAATGAAACACAGACATCTACATGAATTAAAATTGAATTTACATGATTCCATGTTGTTCCTTGATCCATGAACCTCGGGTCCCCAATGGTGGTTACCACGCCACCCGATCTCATGGAATCAAAACGATCCACTCCCACTATGCTAGGAGATAGTCACATGGGCCACAAACACAACACTCACGCCAAACAAATGGGGGAATGGCTTATGCACACACCATACACAATGAATACACTCCACATGCACATCATATAAACACTCAATCATCCAAATCACATAATGGATCCAATACATATCAACACATGATATAGTCACAATGGAATAACACAAAACACATTGGGCAAACTCACCAATGTCACATCACAAATCCGCATTGGGCCAACTCACCAATGCCATACAAGATCATCCTTGGGAAAACTCACCAAGGGTAAAACAATACATACACATAAAAGGGAATACACCATCCTTTAGGACTCTACTCAACTACACTAGGGTTAAATGTTAGAGAGCAAGAGAGGGAATGTTATCACGGACACTCTCGTACATACGAGGGTACTTGATCTTACAAGTCTTATGCTCCTTGAGTGGCTTGTCTTCTTCGATCATCCTTAGCCTTTACGAGCACTCAAGGCATGCGAGGGCTATCCATTATCTTGGTTAATTAATTACCTATGTTTCATTAGTTTTCACTTATTAATCCAAACTCTCCACATCGTGATTGCCTATGCACCACTTTGGGCCGGGTTCACTTTGGGAGCCATTCCCAAACTTTCTTTAACACTTAAACCCCAAGCTCATCACCCCTCCAACGAGTGTGGCATGAAAACCAATGCACAAAATTCAACTTTTTCCAATTTCAATGATGTTTTTCCACAACATCTATTTTCACATTTCACGAAGTACCATCTTTTCAAAACATTCAAAAACATTCATTTTCATGCAAAACATTCAAATTTTCTTCATATTTTTACCAGGCAAAAACCAGAAATTTCCCAAATCCACCATTAAAATTTCTTCAAAATTTATTTTCAAAATTCAAAAATCTAAAAGTACCCTTTTGCTCTAAATATGCCCAACAACACACTTTTCACATAAAATTCACATTTCACCCATTTCCTGAAAATTTGGGCATTATAACCCCGCATGTTTGAAAAATATCAAATTTTAAATAAAAACCTACACTACACCACTCAAATTGCAAAATAAAAGGAAACGGGAGGATTCTACACTCCTGTAATCATTCTTCTACAAACAAATTCAAAGAATAATGCTCAAATGAATTAAAAACAAGGAAAATACCTCAATGCCCTTCGAAATTTGCAATGCGAAATTTGCCAAGCATGCCAAACGAGGAGTCACGAAAACAAGCAAGCACAATCCTTTTCAGATTCCTAACCCAACAAATCCGACCTCGTCGAATTTTGATAAGAATTGCACTCCCAATCAACAATTTTCCAAATTGCTCAAATAAGGTTTTTCTCTCTCACTATTTTTTCCAATTTCACAACATGAAAATGAAAAATAGAATGCTTTTTCCTATTTACCCATTTCAAAACCCAATTAAAAACTCATATTTCTATTTTGGAATTCAAAACTCCCTCAATTTCTCCCAAAACCAGTTTGATCATTTAAATCCGTTCAAAAACATCATTTAACATATAATTTAGCCATTAAATCCATATAAGCCTATTTTCATTTAAATTCACAAAATCTCGAATTAAAATACGATAATTAAATCAAACACAACTCGCAATTCCCAACTCGAGGAATTTTCGAAATTTAAATTAAACAATAGATAAATTTCATTTCTTCTTTCCTTATATTTTCCCCTTTCCCGAAGCACAGAGAATATTTTAATAATAAATATCAGAATCATTTAAATTCCTAATATTTCAATTGCAGGAAAACATAGAATTTAAACCATCAAATAAATCAGACATTCACTTGTCATTCACAACACATAGGGATTCCAAAATAACTCCCAAATTGGATCTGGGTTCACATAAGGTCAAATATGACACATACCGTACTCGATTTGAGAATGACCAGGGAATGGATATGAAGGGGCCCAATTTGACATCTCCGAATTAACCACCGTTGGGGAATAACTTAGACTTGTGTAGCCAGGTGGAGAAATAACCTTGTACCTATAACCATTCAATGCACGTCAAGGGTACCTACTCAATATATATATAGCTGAAGCATATCATAATCATTCCAATAGGGTCCAATAGCATAAGCATAAAATGACATTTGTACATCCATCATATAAATACTTAAATAAATCATTCCTTCTAAACATCAATAATCAGGCTCGCATTTAATCATAGCATAAATAATGCAGTTCACTGAACTGAAGCATAATAAAAAACCAATTATGTAAACACACAAAATGCCACCAACCGACATGTTGAGGAATCTCATCTTGAAGATGCGGTGATCCATACACACCAATCAAAGACATAAAATAATCACCATAACAAACACAAGGAAACAGTGAAGCTAAAATACTGTTCTCACATTAACAAGATGCAAATGGGATGGGCACTACAGGATAGAAGAATTTTTAATATTTGATCAATAGAAAAGAAGCCTTGCTTAATGTATCAAAATGAAACTGCAATACATCAATGATCCTAGCCAGGGGCTTGAGAAGTTTGTTGCAGGACTTCCTAGAGCTAGTCAGATTTTTGATATTTCCACTCAGCCTATCTTTTTGATGTCAAATTTGGCTGGACTCACTATCACATTGGTGAAAACAAAGACTTGGTAAATAAAAACTTAAAAGAAAGAACTTGGCAAGTCTTATCAAACTTGACAAGACTCACAAAATTTGCCTGGTTTGATTTGCTTATGTTATCCTGATATGTGAAGATGGAATTGATTCCATCTTTGTTGCCAAACTTCATGCACATGGAATTTAGAATTGGTATTTTTTCCCCATGAAAGTTTGTATATTTGACTTTCAATTTTTTTAGTTATTGCAAAAATCTTAACTTTGTGATCTTCATGTCAACTAAACATGTTCTTAGCTTCTTTCATACTGTTTGTCAGTACCTTTTTCCCTCCTGTATTTGTGAGAAGAGCTTACCAGAGTGGCATGAGGAAGATCATCTTGCTAGAAACAATTCAAACATTTCCATATGCTCAACATAAATTACTATGGGACAATTTGTATAGTGCAAACTTTGGGTGTCTTTCAAATGATTATTGCTGATCATTTTAATTTTGTGTATCTCTGCCTTTTTCAGACAACAGAAGATCTTTTCAACTCAAGTATTTGAACTTCACCGACTTGTAAAGGTCTGGACATTTTTCAGATGTCTTATTTGTGGAATGATGTGTGCTCTGTTTATAGACAGTGAAGACAGGCTTTAACATTTAAAATGTGCTGTTCAGGTCCAAAAGCTGATAGCTATGCCATCAAATTTGCTGATTGAAGATAATATATACAAGACCTTGCCTATCAGCATATCAGAGGAACAGTGTGTACCCACCATTGATCTTGAGAAATTCCCCAAATCATTTGGAGCTCTTGTTGATAATGATTGTGAAATTGTAACAGATAAAGTTAAACCTTGTAATAAAGAAATGCCTACACATTATAGCTTGTCGTCTCATCAATCACCCAGGGGAAGTGTTCAACCTATAGCTAATGATACAAGGGATCAATCGCATGCTGCTACATTTCCAGTAGGCACTTTTTCACCTGGGTCTGCAAGTGCATGGGGGTATCCTGCTTACCCACAAAATCACTCTGCAATGCCTGCTCGTCCTGGGTGCTATGGCTATTATCACCAGTATCCATTGAACCAGATGGGAGTTCCAAATGCGGTGATGGGCATACCATGTTCTTTGGAGGGAAATTCTATTGGCTCCCGGAATGTGCATGGATGCCAACATCAGTGTCAGTGTTCAGCAGAGCCCCAAGCAATAGGTCTGGGACATTTCCCCAAATATCCCTCTCGGGATGGATTATGCTACAACTCTCCAATTCCACCAGTTCCATTTGAGCCTTTCAGATCAGTGGGTAAGGCATGCCATCCTTTTTTCAATCCAGGAAGAAGTGTGGGGAATAGATCAGAGGAGGAGATGTCAGCAGGGTCTTTTAGATCTGAATCTGTTTTGAAGCAATCAAAACAGGTAACAATCCCTTCAATTGACAAATCTAGTAATGCACATCAATCACAAGATTCTGGATCACAGGTTTCAGTTAGGCAAGATAACCTACCACTTGTCCGGACAGGGCAGCCTGGGCCGCATTCAAAAAACACGAATGCTACATGCCATCCCTCTTTATCATTATCTGAAAAAAATTTGAACAACACAGACATGCAGGAGAAGAGACTCAATTCTTTGAATTGGAAACTTTTAGAAGATGCTCACGAATATGAAAAACCCAACACAAAGGAATTGAATGAAGATGATGCAGGTGTACCAGATGTTCTGGATCTTGAAAATCAGGCTTTATCTCTTTTTCCTTTGTCATCATCCTTTTTGTGGTCTTCTAAAACAGTAAAAGACAATGCTCTGTTTTCATCAAAAGAGGAACATGTGCGAGTAATCAAAGCTGTCCCACGGACAGCTATGGCAGCATCGGAATCAACTGCTGACATTCTCCTCTCTCTTCAGCGTGAGAGACAGCAATAACACAAAGCCACCATGGGTTATATGGTTTGGGTATGGTTTCAAAGCATTGTGCACAAGATTTTTATAGTTACTTCTGTACAGTGCACAAGATTTTTATAGTTACTTCTGTACAGTAAAGTCCTTTCTAATAGGACCTAGTTAAAAGATAAAACATGTTTTTTCTGTGCCGCTTCTAGGGAAATGTTGGAAGCTGCTTTTATGGCCACTGTTATTGATATCGGTGTAAATTTGATTGGATTCACCAAAGTGATAGGAAAAACCTTTAGTGGTCTTAGAATTAATTTCTATGCTTGTAAGTAACCATTTTCATTTCAGTGTGAAATTAGGCAGCTCTTGACCTAGTTTTGCTCTCCTCTATTTTAGCATCACTTTTATAGTATCTATTTGTATTCAAGATGCATTAGGGACCCCATTAAAGCCTATTTTGTACTTGAACATTTCTGTCCTGTGACCACTCTTGGTCATCTGATGGCATCGATAATAATTCAATTTCATTTCATTGATGTATGATGCTAGATACAACATGTGAAACTAGTTGTACATCTTTTTTATTCTGTACATATTAGTCTTGACTGTATGCAATTGTGTTACCATTAACTTCTCAATGTTTCACAACTTTGTTGATTGTAGGATTCAACATGAAGCACCAATGTTCAACCAACTGTTTCATGGCACAATTAGTTGTCTGTTATATATGTTTTCATTATATAACATGATTATTGTGCTTGAGTTCAGTCACACTGAGATCTATGTTTCGCATTCCTTCAAAACAGTTTTGTGAAAACCTTTTTACCTCAGTATTTTGAACTTTTCAACTGCTGTTGGACATACATATAAGCTGATTGTCAGCCATGATCTATTTGCAATCTGGATAAGGAATTAACTGTTTTGCAGCTTTTGTTATAGTCATTGCAGTAGCCCAGAATGATGTTATGACAAGGATAATATTCAACAAACTACTAGGAGACATGCATGTTCACTTTTCCACACACATAAAAGACAACTAAAATAATCTGCTCATACTGAATGCTTGCTGAATGACTAAAATCTCACATAAGGAATGTACACTCGAATGGCATATTACTTTGGTCAAAGCTATATTGGTTAAAAATCAGTTATTCATAGAGCAAATATTTGTACAAGAAGAAATTCAACCAGTTTAACAGGTTGAATGTTGAAAATTTAACGTAAATCTATACCTCAACAAAAAAGATAATCTAGTTACTTTTGATTCTTCACAAATGTTTGGTCTTATTGAAGTGTATGGTTGACAAAATTTTCCTAAGGATAAATCAGGTGCTAACTCTTGAGGAAGCGAAAATATGAATCCAATCATAGTTTTTGAGTTAGAGATTTTATATACGAAAAGCGATATGGTCAAGAGTATTTTGCTCTAATGTCTACTTTCTGTTTATTTCTAAAAGATATGTAAGACAACTGCCAACTCAAAATCATTTAACCGTTGGTGATAGTTCAATTTGGTGGTCTGATTTTGGTCTTTTAGTTTTTAACTTGCTCAGATTTGAAGTTCTAGTGGTTGCAACCTCTTCGTTAGCGATGCACTTCTTTCTTTGATCGTAGTGGGTATTGTTTGTGTGGTATAATAATCTTGTATCAAGGTGTGGTCTGTTGCGCGACGTGCATGGAAAAATTGAAGACGAATGGAATTCAATGGCTACAGATAATTGCTCTGTGCGCATGTGGACACCATTTTGGAAAATTTACATGATACATTTTGGTCTATTGCGCTTCTGAGCAATTATCCTAATTAACTGCATGTACGCTATTGGCCAGACCACTAAATTTAAGTTATGAAGATTCAATTAAATTGTACAAATTATATATTTAAATATATCATATCCATATGAATAATATGAAACATTAATTACATTCATTGGCCGAACATGACTTGTTGAGATCTTAATATTCAATTGGCTTGTGTGAATGTGACTTAAATTTTTCTTTTTAAGTTAAATATTTTTTTTGATAAATTAGTTGGAATTCCTATTGGGACAGGGTTTGTTCAAGGGAATGTGCAAATTTTTCTTTTTAAGTTAAATAATTTTTTTGATAAATTAGTTGGAAATCCTATCGGGACAGGGTTTGTTCAAGGGATGCTGCACATTCTACACAATTTCTTTGTGAGGATACCCATTATAAGTAATGCTCCATCAGCGGGGGATATCATTACAATTACAATTCATTTCTTCTGGGGGTTCTTCCTATGTCCAGCTTCACTCACTGGCCTATGCTCCTACAAGCTCCTATCTATGCTCTTCCAGGTTGAACGCTTGTACCTCCCATTTCTTGCAGGTGATGCACTCCTCTCCTTCCTCGAAGAATCCTCTAACATGCTTTTCTAGTTTTAACACTTTATCCTCCAACATGCTCCTCCAGCTTGAACGCTTCTTTCATGCTCCTTTTGTAAGGCTGCTGCTTCTCATTTCCTTCGTTCCTTCAATTGCCTAGTGTACTCTTAGCTCCCACAATCTCCTCTAGCTTGAATGCTCTTTCCTACCTCCAATCTCCTTACATAGGGCATCCACTCCTCACCTTACTCTTATAGCCCTTTGGCATTATCCTTTTAAGTGGAATGTTTTATCTATTTCGAACTCTTCATTTTTCGGCAAGTCTTTATCCTCATTCTTCCTCCCATTTGATCTTCCAGACTACTACTCTTATCAATCAACTAAAGTGGGACAACTGCTTCAGCACCCCTGTTAGCGTTAAGATGTTATTTGAAGAGGTTTAAACTTTGGTCGCCAACATGAAAACCAAATAGTTTTGACCACAACCCCCTTGACAATTTTTAGTTTAATATTAATACTTTATTTTAATTTTGAAAACTCATTGAAAATTTTGATTCAATAAAGTTCAAATCTTATTTCAATATTTAGATACAATGATCAATATGGCTTATATAAACATATTATGAATTGCATATTAATTATACGTGTTTTTCACTCAAAACTCTATTAAGATAGATACTTAAATAAATTTTTTATTTGCATTATGTTAGTTTAGATATCTTAAATAAATCTATCTAAAAATATTATTATTTTATTTATATAATTAAAATATATAATTTGTTAAATAAAATGTTAAGAAAATAACTCTAAAAGAGGAATGGAGTGGTAGAAAGCCTATAATGTCTCATTTTCAAGTCTTTGGGTGTAATGCCTATGCCCACTCATGATGAGAAAAGTATCACTTAGATAGGAAAAGTGAGTACATAATGATTGGGTATAGTGAGGAATCAAAAGGATATATGTTGTATAACCCTAAAATAAGAGAAATACATGTCAAAAGGAGTGTATAGTTTGATGATGATGTTGCAAGTGATAATTCTACATGTTTTTCTTTCGAGTCTTTATTGAAGGGTATAAGGCTTCTTATACTACTAATTCAAATGAAGGCACGCCATCTTCTATAAGAGAAGGAACTCAAGTTGAAGCATCAAATGAATACGATGATATAGACAAAATTATAAGAAGCATTTAGGAAATTTATCAAGAAGGCTTTAAGCATCTTTTTGCTAACTATGCTCTTATGAGTAGGGTGATGTAGGTTGACACACTAAGTACAAATGGGGAAGTGAAAGGAAAAGACAAATGGTAAGCAACCATGCAAGATGAGTACACCTTTCTAATAAAAAATGACACTTAGGAATTGACACTTTCAAAACGTGAAAATTTGATTGGTTTCAAATGGACCTTCAAAACAAATTTCACATTAGATGGAGTCATTGAAAAGCACAAGGCAAGGGTAGTGCTAGAGGTTTTTCAAGAACAAAAGTTGTTGACTATATTAAATTTTTTGTCTCGATTGTTAAAATGACTTTTATTTATACAATAGTTGCCTTAGCTGCAAAATTTAGTTAGAAAAATTATCAAATGGGTGTAAAAAGTGCATTCTTACATGGCAATTTAAGGTAGAAAAAAATTACATGTAGCATCCACTAAGATTTGTTAAACTTTGTAAAGAACATCTAGTATGTAGATTGAAAAGTCAATATATGGTCTTAAACAAGCTTCAAGGGCATGGTACTCCAAAATAAATGAATACTTTCTAGAAGCAGGGTTTAAAAGATGATCAATCATTACAAGAGATCATATACATTACAGTGAAAACAATAAGGAACTACTCAAACAAGCATTTGAAATAACTAGTCTAGGGTTTATGCATTATTTTTTGGGTATGCAAGTATGACAATAAGGCAAGATCAGGCTCTCAAACCAAATATGCTCTTGACCTACTAAAAAACTTTAAGATGTTGAGTGTAAACTAACTCGTACACTATATGAAGTAGGATTAAAATTGAGTGGTAAATCCACTCAAAAGAAAGTAGATGGAAAATTGTATCGACAGTTTGTTGGGAATCTCTTGTACCTCAATATAATTGAACCAAATATTGCATATGCAATTGGCAATTTATCCAAGTACATGGTAGATCCACATATTAAATATTGGAAATAAGCTAAAAGAATGTTGAAATACATTCAAGGTACATATCAACTTAGAATTGAATACAAACATGGAGGGCAGTCTACTCTAGTAGGGTATACAAATTCTAATTATGCAAGTGATATTGATGATATAAAATCTTCAAGATACATCTTTCTTCTTGGTTGAATATCAATTCCTTGGACCTGTAAGAACAATCAACAATATCATTATCATCCACAAAAGTTAAATACCTTAGCTCCTCAAAGGCATCTCAAGAGCATTTTGACTTAGGAGGCTACTTGAAGAAATGCAACAATCACAAGATTTTCCAACTATTATATCTTGTGATAATAAAAGCATTATCAAGCTAGCAAAAATCATGTGTATCATGCTAGATTCAAAATATTATCATATTGTCCAAGGTTTGAGTGAAGAGAAAGTGATGGAGCTGAAATTTTGTGGAACAAAAGATCAAATTGCTAACTATTTACCAAATCATTATCTACAATGAAATTTGTTATAATTTGGAACATGCTACATCTCAAGGAAGTACATAGACAATACTAAATATAGTGAATGCTATGGTCATAAACATTATAGCTATCCCCTTATTTCTAGATTCTTCCTTTCTATCAATAGTTCTAGGTTCCTCTAGAGTTGTATTTGAAATCTATAAATATGGTAGGCATTCCCAATAAGCTTCACATTTATTTTGTTGCTCTACAAATAGCTTATGCCATATAAGGTAATGCAATACATTTATGTTTCCATAGCTATTATAAGTGAAATTTTGTTTCAAATATTTCATTTCCTCAAATAAAAGTATGTTATTAATGGGGAAAATGTATTAAAATAAGTGCAAATGGATCAAGGATTATATAAATGAAATAATATATTTATAACTTGATCCATTTGCACTTATTTTCATACATTTGCACATATCCTTGTCTTTGTGTTATCAATCTGTTTCTGCTTGTTGATATCTGAATTGGAATTATGAAAAGAGGTTATTGCATGTGAAAGAAAGGTGTCATTTTTCTTAATTTGTTGTAAATTTGAAAATAATTGTTGTATTTAAATTATCAAATTTGTAGGACAATTATTTACATTTTTTTGAAGAATTGCATAATTTGGGTAACTTAATTTTCATTCTTGCAAAAATTCAAAACCCTAGGTTGTTACAAAACATTGCAAACTTAAAATATCACAAAACAACATAATCAATTTCAAATCTGGGTTTGCACACTGTCACACAATTAGTTTCTATCACTAGTGCCTCTGAAACTAAAATTTCAAAAAGAGCCCTAGTAGGACATAGATTCCATAGGGCATCCTAGTACTCCAAAACCTACTTTAGATCCTATAAACAAACTGATACCTGTGTTAGTTTGCAAAATCTAGAATTTGATTTCTAGATCTGATGTCCATTTTTGAATTCTATTTTCAAACATATCTGATTTTGATCATTTGATCCATAAGACAAGTAGCAATATGTTTCCTTTTCAAACATGTGGTTTTGATATGGAAACACATGGCTTGTATAATTACAATCTTCCTACTTATGAGTACAATATAAGGAAATGAAATGAATTCATTGACAAACATGTTAGTCATTCTCCCAATACCTCTCCCGATTGTTAGAGTATCTTGGCTCAAGAGAATGAAATCATTGACACATTTATTAATATCACTTTGCCTAATCATCATTCATCTCCCAACATCTCTCCCGCTTGTGAGAATGTTTTGGAGCAAGAAGACGAAATCATGGATAATCATGACAATCATAGTTGTTTTTCTTCTGATACTTCACTTGTGAAGAAGGTATCTTGGTGTTAGAGGATCCAATCATTGAGCATCATGAGAATCTTGTTGGTTTCTCTCCGAATCCCTCTTTTACTTGGGAAGATATTATGGTGCAAGAGGATGATATCATTGATACATTTCTTTCAAAAGACAATAAAATGGGTTACATAGATGAAGAAGCTAAGGTGACCTTAGATCCCCCATCAATAGAAGATCATCAACAAGAAGTTAAGTATGTTGAGGTTATGAATACACAATTGGCTATTGAACCTCCTATAACTCCTTTAATTATTGGACCTCCTAAGTCACCTCTCATTATAGGACCTCCTAAATCTCATGGCCATATCCTAAACTTTGCAAAACAACTCACTAGTAATCATGTGTCACAACAACCAAGTTGTCACATAGTTGCTCAGACATATAACACTAGGAATAACAAGCACTGGTCTTTGGACATTGGGAAGGCACTCTAAGCCTTTGGGTTGGTATTCCAAAGCAAATACCAAGATGAACTCAAGACATTCCCTCATCGATTTCGCTCCCACAACCTATTTTACCTGGTGCCCTTCATCTACCTCAACATAGTGGAAAGGAGTATGATCTTGTGGAACAACTTCATAGCACTCTTGCTAAAATTTCCTGGTGGGATTTAATTTAAACATCACCTTTTTATCATGGCATGCTTCAAAATGCTTTGCAAAAAGTTGTTGTCCCTCTTAGTGCACAACCAAACGATGTAGAAACCTTAATTAAGGATATGTCGAATTCAAGTAATTTGGACATGGTCTTTCATCAAAATGAATTAACCCCTTTGGAAACACAAAAAAAATGAGGCTTTGATAATAATGGCTATTATTAACAAGGTTGGGATTAGGTGTACCCTTATTGACAATGGTTTGGGGCTTAATGTTTGTACTGCAAATCTCTTGGATAGAATTGGAGCAAAAAATACCATAGTTCAATCAGCCGATTTGTCCATATGTGATTTTGATAATGTGGGAAAACAATTGCTTGGTGTGATAACATTACCTCTTAAAGTTGGTAAGATTGTATTGCAAACTCCCATCCATGTCATGCCTCACGACCTTTCATATAATCTTCTCTTGGGTAGACCATGGATTCATGAAATGAAAGGAGTGCCTTTAACGCTTCATTGTTTAATGAAATACACATACAACAATAAGGTTTACATGATAAAAGATGATCTTAAATCTGAAAATTTACAAATTGAAACAAGAAACAAGAATCCTCTTAGAACATTGACACCAACTACAAAAGTGGAACCTTTACAAACTAAAGACAATGATGAGTTCCTTTCATCCATGACAAAGTTGTTAGATGATGAGTGAGGTTCATTAGATTTTATACCTACATTCATGGGGAATACCATATTACATAATCAAAATCAGGAAAAGAGAAAGAAGCCAAAATGATATCAACAAAATCTATCACTGAATCATCCACAAATTCTAGCAAAGAGGAAAGCACAAATTACACATCGACTTATGATGAAATTGATTATGAGAAACCACCCTCCTTGAAAGAAATGAAAGCCATTTACGGAAGAGGATATCAAATTTGCAACAATTTGGCTATAATGGAAAAGGATGTGGTATAAGAGAACAAGGTATCTATGTCCCCTTAGAGCCCAATACACAAGAGACAACAAGAGGTCTTGAATATTGTCCTTCACAAATAACAAAAAACATCAAAAAGACCTTCACTTAATCATACAAGAGAAATAGTATTAGTTGCTACTCCTTGCCATGTGATAGCTGTAGTATCACACAATACTTACTACCATGCATGGGGGTATAAATTAAGTTTTATGCAATTATATTTCATCTTGCAAGGAGCAACATATCATCATCCATTTTGGCTCACCTTTCTCCCTACACTTGGGGGGAAAGGGGTTAGGTAGCCTTGTGTTAGGTGTATTCCTTCTAGGAAGGGATCCCTTTATATCTCCTTAAAAAATTAGTGTATCAGGTACACTAACATTTTAAAAGGGGGGCATATAGTCCCTCGCTCATTGTTTGGATAGGAAATGGTCCCCTTTTTAGTGATGATAGCATACAACTCCTAGGAAGTTTGATCTTCTCAATAAAAGTGTGGCCTTCTTGATCTATGTTGTGTCTCCTTTGTGGTGATATTGGGCTTGATGTCCTCTAAGAGTGTGAACTTTCTTTGCATATGGCGTTCCCCTTGGTGGTAATGCTATGACTAGTATTCCCTATGGCATGAGTCTTCTATTCCACAACTAGTTTTCTCTTGGTGGTGATTTCATGTGTGATATTCCCTAAGGTGCGACCTTTCATATATTGAGAAAATCCCCTTTGTCGTTTTTGTACACCACCTTTTGCGGTGGTGTTGTTATAACACCCCTTAAGGTTTTGGCCTTATCTTGTCATTGTTTATGCACCTCGTTAGGTGAGTTTGGCATTTTTGCTTCACTTTGCTCACATGTGTTGAACTTAGTGTTGCATTGGCAAAGCATCTTGATCATTTTTGTAGCACCTTATCAAAGTTATTAGGGAGTATAACTCTTGGTATGGTTGTCAATGGGTGCAAACCTAGTGAATAGCGAAATTCATAGACCTAGTGTGTCTCATTTTGCTACTTTGTCTTGGGGGATCACCTAGTGAATATCGAACTTCACTATTCACCTAGAAAATATCAGACTTTGCTATTGTGTGAGTTATGAATGCCTTAACAAGGCCACCAAGCATAAAACAACTTTCTTGCCAGTAGAGCTATGTGTTTCATGAGTGTCTGGCATAATGCAACTTGCTAGCCTTGTGGAACCCATCATATTGCATGGACACCTAACATAACTTGCTAGCCAATGGATCCATGTGGCTCATGAGTGATTTGGCATAACACAGCTTGCTAGTCCTCATGGGAGCATTCCTTTAACTAACATTTATTCGATGGATGATGTTTGGTATTTGAAACAATTTAAGACTAAGGTCTCTTTACCTTACTGACTCAAATCCTTTTAGTACTAACCTTGAATTTTTGTTGTGTCTTTTGTGCGTTTTCTTCGTGTTTGCATCGTGTTTACAACGTGTTTGTGTTCATCTCATTTTCATCTACATGTTATGTTATATCATTGTAAGACCTTTGTTTTTGTTGGTTCCAATTGATGTGTTTCATTATGTTGGAATGATGGTTTATGGTGTGGATGGAAGGAGTGTTGACAACAACCTTATGATAAGGACTACTCATTGCCCTTATTTTGATGTTTATATTGGATAAAGTTGCCCCCAATATAATGGAGATATCACTAACATCATTTGATTTTGCGATTGAAGATTAGCCAAGACCTTGATGTCTAAGATTTTCTTGAAATTGTACTAGTTCTATAATGCCTTGCTCATGTAGGCCTAGTCTTCTTTGATACTGCATGCTCTGAAATATTCTATTTGTGATGGGGTATTTGTTATTTTGGAGACAAGATGCGAACCCATCATTATGTATGTGGAAATTGTTGCTTGGAATTTTCTCTTCTATGAGAAAGCCTGATTTGATAAAAGTGGATGATCCTAGTTGATAGGATATTGCAGCTTTATCATTCGTCATGCTTGTTGCTTCTTGATCATTTGGGATGTCAATTTGATCCATGGTAGCTGTTGTATCTTCTTGTTTGATTTGATCAATAATAGATTTTGTATCCTCTTGATTAATTTGATCCATAGTAGCTTTTATATGTTCTTCTTTAATGTTATCCATGTCATTTATTTGATTATCTATGTGTCCAAAGGAGGCAAGTGTCTCATCTTGGGAAATAGAGGTGTTTGGCTAGATAAAATCAAGTACAAGTTTTTGATCATGGATGGTATAGAGGTCGATGAGAGGATCATTTTGGATTTCTTGATGAATGGTAGGATCTTGATCAAAGATAGCTTTATCTTGGACGACATGATTGGGAATAGGATCTTGATCAAATATTGGGTTTACTTGTACATCATGATCATCAATAGGTGATTTTTGGGTAGACTCAAAGATCGGATCACGATCAAAGATTGGATTATCATGGATGCTATGAATAGGGTATTGATCAAGGATTGTTTTAACTTGTATATCACAATGATCTATAGGGACCTTTTGGGTAACTTGATCTTGATTTTTCTTGGAGTTTATTTCATCATGCTTTGGAATTTTCTCTTGACATATATCCAATGGTTCAAGCAATAGAATGTGATCTTGGAAAATGATATGATTCTCTTCGATGGACTCTGACATGACAATAATAGAGTTTCAATAGCAAGATCTTTTGTAGGTGATGGAGGGAATGATGGTGAACGATGATGGGATGGTGTAGGATTAACAATGTGATTGGATTGCCTAAATTTGTTTTCACATTGGAGTTGAGCATTCTATTTTATGCTTCTCAAGGGATCATCAATAAATGTGCTTTTCTTGGACGTATTTGTGGATTGGGATGGTGTGGATAGCAATGTCTTAGTGGATGAAGGACTGCAAGAGGAGGTGGAGGCTATAATAGTTCAAGGCCCTATGATATGGTTTGGTGTTGAGGAAGAATTTGGATGGAAGATCAATTTCCCTTGTCAAGGTTAGGATAAGGACGAGTAATGGATGTTTGTTGGGGGTTAATGGTATGGATTGTGTTAACTAGTTCTTGATAGTGCGGGTAGATAGATGGATGAATAGAGCTTATGAATTGTTGGTAAGAGGGGTAGATGGGTGGTTTACTCGAGACTGTGGGTGATTGGCATTGGATTGATATTGAGAATTGATTGGTATTCAACTTGACTACGAAGAAGATCAAGGTAAATTGAAGACATGGTCATGAAATTGGATTGGGTTGGATAATGGGATGGTTTGGGTGGATAAATTGGGATGAAGGGTTTTAATTTGATATGATGTGGATAGCTTGACTTGGAGGACACCTATATTTTTTTGATTTGAGGTTTTTTAAATGGTATTTGGTTTTTAATTTTTTAATTTTTTGATTTTCCTTTTTTTTGATTTTATGATTAAGAATGCAAATACAAAACAAAATAATGTAAAAATATAAAATCCTATGGCTCAATTTGGATATTTTGTACCCTTTTGACTCAATTTGGATATTCGGGCCAATTAAAGGATTAATTAGGTCCAATTAATTAAGGGGATGCAAACGTAGTGTGAAAATGCAAATGTGTGTAAAAAACCATATATCACCATTCTTCGATTATTTGACAAGGACTCATCATGGATGCACCAACTACAATTTCCTATATAAAATGACAAAAATATGTAAGACTATAAATGTATACACATATAATCATAATACATATGAGATTAACATGTAAATCCCTACAATAAGTTTTATAAGTCCTAAATAAAATATTAATTCAATTAAAATTTAGTTCAATTACCCTGACTCTTTTTGACTGCTCTAAGATTCGTTCTATGAATGAGAGTCCCTTAGGACGATCAGGTGTTTTAGTATAATACATTGGAAAAGGTGCCACATCATTCACATATGCAGTAGACTAAAAAAGTAAAATAAGATCAAGATATAAATTAATATATTTAATTATTCACAATTTAAATGATATGCATATAATAAAAAAAGTTAAACATGTACAACAAAATATACCATGTCTAGGCCAAATTCAATGGCTGAAAGAGTACCATGATGGACTTCTCTAAGTTTGTACTTTATCATCAACTATTCAATCCCACTTAAATATACATTAGTAATAATATTTGTTATATTAATTTTAAATGAAATGCAATATGAAATAACTTTAATTTTTACTTGTACATAATATTTCCCTTGCTCCTCTTCTCTAGCCCTTGATGGCTCTCCTTGTGTTCTTGCCTCAGGAATCTCCACATATATACTACACCCTATTGGCTCATCTCCTATAGGTGTCATATGATGGACCTCATACTCAGTTGTGTTTAGGGGAGGCTCAGTAGTCTCTTCGATAGGACCTAAACACACATTATTGCACATAGTACAATGATGAGGTACACAAATATGTGTAGATTATGAGGGTCCACCAACATCAACTCATCCATCAGGAATATCACTATCAAGAAAATGGGAAAATTGAGAAGACAGTGTAATAAAATGGCCAGTCAAAGAGTGTATGGTCATGAGGCCTTGTATTGTTTCATCTACAACAATGTTTGGGAGTGCTATTGAAGATGAGGGAGCAATATGGGAGGGGGAATATATGGAAATTTTAGTTGTCACATTGCCCTAGGTCTATCTTGGGGCATTCCTCTACCTACTCCTTCAAATTATAAAAAGTCAAAATAATTCACATGCTTTCCTAAAATAAACTTTGCATATAATTTGTGAAGAAAATAAAGAGGGATATAAAGATTGTTGTTGGGTGGTTTATCAAAAACCATCCACCAACGAGATCCCAAAAACTTATTGTAATACCCTCATGTGTGCATCATTTGATTGAAAATTTTGGCTTATGCACATTAATAAGTTGTCTATTTATGGGATTCACAAAATATTGGGCTAATTGGGCTTTGGATATTTCTAATTCTTTGACTTGATCATAAGATAAACTATCAACATATTGTAACATCTTGGATTCTCTGCACTCCCAAAATAAATTATGTTGTCTTGTGAGGGCTTTCACATGACCAGTTATTCCATCCAAGCTAGGTGTCATCAAAAATAATCTAGGGTGTGAACAGTATATTTCAACAATTTTCTTCAATTTGGTAACATTTCTATAAATTAAGTCTTGAATTGAAGGAGGGTTTGGTAGGGGAGGGTTTGGTGGAGGGGGGTTTGGTGTAGGGATTTGATTGTCAATTATTTTTTCTATTTTAAAACTTGGTTTGTAATTAATTTTTTAAAATTAATAATTTTTAAATTAATTACTAAAATTTATAAACAAAATCCTAATTTATACAAAGAAACTGTTATAAAATAAAAAAATGATTATAAATATAAAAAATTCACTTAACAATTTAAATCCCAAATATCAATGCAATAAAATATATATCTATATTTTATGTTCATTTCTATATAATTAATATATGATATATAATAATAATGTATATTTTATTAGTACTTGCCATAGGAATAGTACTATTGCAATGACTTCTTCAACTCATTTTTTTTTGATTAGGAAAAGTAGGATTTGAAGGGGCCCCGAAACCCTTTACAACGAAGAAAAGTTGCTAAAAATAAATAAACAGTACTACTAGCAACCCACAAAATTCAAAAATGTTGACTAAAGATAAAGCTAGAGAACTCGTCAACAACCCAACAACAAAACATCAACACTAAGGCTGAGCAACCAAAAACAACATCATTTTATCAAGTACATTGGTTGAGTCCATATTTTCAACAATGACCCTGTCTTGCATCTCAACCACATCCTGAAGATCCTAGAATGTAATGATGACCCTTTTCTTAGTCTTGCTCCTCGTTTGTAGGCAAGGACTAGAATCCAAATTCTTCTCCTCACCGGGACCATTATCCTCATTCTTATCCTGCAGGTTCATGCGGTTAACCTCAGCAATGGCCGCCTCATGTTTTACAAATCCAAAGATTTACCAGTCCATTTAATAGCTTTATCATTCAAAACTAACAAGCCCTTAACACTAGTTTTCAGAGATTGATTACTAATTCGAACAACAATCCGCAAATCATTACTAATCTTGTTGATTCTTTCCTCCATACTCACAATCCGTTCCTCATTGATCCTTTGAACAATAATTTCCAGAGAGGTCAACCTTTCCTCATGGATTTTACTAAGTCTGTTGGCATCCACAACTAATTTATCAAGAATCACATTCATTGTCTTGACCTTACCTCTCACCGTCTGTTCCTTTTGGTTACAGTTCACTAACGCCACACAAACATCTTGCCAATTTTAAGCTTGGAATTAAGCTCCCTCACTTTCGAGAAAAGCCACTTCACCAGAGAGAGCAAGTTATGAGTGTTGTCCTCCGCCATTCTACAAAATAGGTCCATATTAATCTCCTCCCAATTGACCGGCTCAATAGTAGGAATATCAAAATTCTCATTGGGTTCCTCTCAGATCCATCTTTTCCCTCCAAATCCTCCTCTACAGGGGAGTCCTCTACTTTAATTACCTCCACTTTCACCCAATGCTTCTCAGGAATGTTGGCCAAATAAGCTAAATTTCAAGCCGCTCTGCCTTAACATCAATCTGCTTAACCTACTTAGCATGATTCCCAACAGGAGACTCAAATTCATCCTAGCTAGGACTAACCACCTTGGAATTCACAAAAACCCCATTCTCCTTCCCAATATCCACCATAGGCTACTTGTTTCCCTCAATAACATCACCCAAAACCCCTTTAACATTAGGAATAGGGGAATCCTCCAAACCTTTTAATTCATCCACATCTTGCTTGACAACACACTTCCCCTTCTTGGGGCACTTTTTCTTCCCCTTCACATTCTTTTTAACCAAAGGAACAATGACCTCCCTCATTTCAATATCTATTTCGTAACCCTTAGACCATGACTTTGAGTCCTTAGATTCATCGACAGACTCACCCTTGTCCTCCAAAGATTCATCATAAACAAAGTCTTCTTCCTCAGATTCCCCTTTCCACTCATCCGTCGACTCACTAGTATCATACCCATTATTTTTTCCACCCTTTTTACGAGCATAGAGCTTAGGGATAGCCGGTAACACCTTCATCTTAATGTGATCAAATATAACTCATAAGGCCTTCATGAAGAATAACCTTCCTAGGATTCTTCCTATGATCCTCAATACTGGTTTCCATGGAAACAAGAAGGTAAAAAAGAAACGAAACCAAATTGTTGTGGCATAAGTGATTAAGTAACATGAAATGATAGCCACAAATAACAAAGAACCTACCCTCTAGAGTGAAGAATTGCATAATTTCCAAAGCAATGTCCCTTCAAAGTAGCTTAATGGATTTACGTGCATACCCACCACTGCCAATGAACCTAAGCTTCTGCTTCTCTGAGCCTTTAAAGAAATTTTCTAAGGCTGTCTTGGTCGCTACCCGATCTTGATAAAACTTCTTGCCCTTTGACAAAAGACTAGTAACCTCAGTGATGAAGTCCTCCATGATGTTAAATTCCACACCTTGGTACCACAAGACCCTGTTGTTCCAACCGTTTACAAATGCCTCTGTCACCTTAGGGTTAGAACCGTGAAGCCTCAATAGATAAGGAAAAACTCCATCCTTCTCCAAGTGCTCCTAGATGGGCTTATTACCATGAAATTCATCACAAGAGCTCGACTCCACTCTGCAATGAGCTCCTCCCATGGCAGACTGCAACAATCTACTCACAACCAGCTCTTTGTTCTTCTGCACAGATAGGGTTAGGTGAACAAACCATAAGTAAATGCAAATAATACCCACAATATGTGTGAGCCTGACAAACCAGGTACGATCATACCTCAACTCCCAGCCCATGATCTCAAAATAATCTAAAAAACGATAATTATATGAGCATGCATTGAACTCAAAGTGTAAAAAACAACCGAGGAAGAAATAAAATAACCTTTCTCCCCTCTTAACCACTTCCTTGACATGACAACTGGTCATAATTAGAGATATTCTAAAGATTAAATGGCATGAAATCATAAGTATTCCAATAATTATGAGCTATCACTCCTAAATTAGCGAACCCATCAGCAAGTTAGTCAGTCTAAAAAAATGTGAGTAATTCTCACCTCATCAAAAGAATTAATGATAGAAATAACATCATTAATCATATGGGCTATAGACCAAGACGAAGGATTAATCTTTAGGAGACAATTTATGATATTAAGGGAATCCCCTTCTAACCAAAGTTTAGTAACCCCTGCTTCTTTAGCCAATAGGAGGCCATGATAGGGCTGTTGCAGATTGAACTCATTTTGTTAATTAGTTATTAATAAGTTGGTTTTGAACCAATTAAAAACTAGAATTTTATGTTCTTCAAATATAATTTAATCTTTTTAAAGTGAACATGTTAAATACTTAACTTTAAAATTTGTAAAAATTATTTATCTTGAACATAATTGGCTAAGAAGTTTGGGGTGTTATGAGAAAATTTGTAGGGAAAGGAAGGTAAACTATTTTTTTAACATTTTTTAGAATGATTTTTTTAATGTATGTAATTGTTATTTTTTTATTAAAGAAAATCTCTCAAAAATCAATTAGCTATTTTATAGAGATTTGGATTTACACTATTAAAATAATAAAATAAAACTTAAATGACAACACATCCATAAATTAGCATATAAAGATAATCGAGGGATTTAATTTTACACAATTAAAATTAAAATTAAAATTAAATCTTAGATTATTTGACATTGCCACTTTTTTATTTTCCAAATTTTATTAACTTCAAAACATAGATAAATACAAATAAGAATTAAATGAAAATAACTAAAATTATTATAATTATTAGTTAAATTATAATTCTAATCCTATTATTATTATTAATTATTATAATAATCCTAAAAGCATTATAATTAAGATTAGAATTAGAATTAAGAATAATGTAAAAATTAGAACTATTCAAAAATTAAAATAAATAAAAAATAAACTATTACTAACAAAAATCACTCTACAATTCTTTATTATTAGGGTTAGGGTTACAACCATAGTTAGGATTAGGGATAGGTCTAGGATTAGGATAATGATTTAGAATTTATTGTTAGGGTTAGAGCTAGGGTTAGGGTTAGGTCATGGAAATAACTAATTAACAATACTGGAACACTATAATTAACAAAGCTTACATTTATTTTTATTCACATTAATAAAACTTAGATTTTTTTTTTTCAAATCTAGAAAATAGTAATTACAATACTATAAAAGCAAGTACTAGCCACTATGTGACACTTGTTGTATATTATATAATAATGTATATTATTTTCTATCATATATAAAATATTATATATTATGTCATATTTATTTATATATTATTATTTTATGTAAATTATAATTTATAATAAATATAAATTATTATAATATATAATTTAATATATAAATAATATATAATATTATAATATATTATTTATTTAAAAATTAGTTACATGCATATTATTATTTATATAATAAAATATTAGTATTATATATAATATAGCATTATTATTATATATAAATATATGTTATTATATAAAAATTATATATTATATATTATTAATATATATGATTTATATATAATATAATATATGACTTATAATATTATAATATATATTATATAATATTTTTATGATATATAAAATATATTATTATTATTATATAAAATACATTATTATTATATATAAAATATATATTATTATTATATATAAATTATAAATTATATATTTATATATTTTATATTATATAATATTATATATGACTTATAATATTATAATATATATCATATAATATTATTATTATTATATAGAATATATTATTATTATATATAAATTATAAATTATATATTATTATTATATATGATTTATATATTATATATCATAATAATATCTAGTATTGTAATATATTACTTATAATATTATAATATATAAGGCTTATATATGATATATGATATAATAATATATTAAATATTAAAAAAAAGCTTTCCAAAATGGATATTCATTTTAAAGGTTTTTTTAATATAAATTTAGATATTCATTTTGGAGAGCTTTTTTATTATAAATAACTCTTCAAGATAGATCTTCATTTTTAATTATATTATTATACTATTATAGGTAATACATAATGTAATATATAATATTAGATATTATTATAATATATAATTCATATATAAAAATAATATATAATATATGATTTACATAATAGTATATGGGTAAGTGCAAAAAGATGGGGGGTCAAAAAGGGTCTTAACTGGCCACTTTTTTTTTTCTTCCTGAAATAGGAAATACTGATCTTGGATGTGAAATTGAGGATAGTTACACTCAAAATTTTGAGATGCAACAAAAAAACGGATCGTAGTACTTTCTAAACTACTATTTTTTCAGAAAATTGTAGATATCAAGGGGTCAAAAGTGGGGGCCACATAAATTGGTGCTGTTTTTGTCAAAAAATATAACATAGTGACTTTTGTGTTTTTTTTTTTAATCTTTAAAATCGCTTGGTGAGAAATTAGCTAATAGTATGTAGTTTATGCCATGATAAATTTTTAATGAATATTTGATTTTTTACTAATTTTCAAAGTGGACACTTCATGAAAAATATAATTTTGGCCATGCTACCCCTATAGATTTTGAAAACTAATTGAAAATCATTTTTTTTAATATGTGTAGAATGAAGTCTAGTTTCTAAAAATGTAATTTATTTGAAATTTTGATGAACGGTTAATTTATAAAGAAAAAATACCAAACATTGGTTTTTGCCAAAAAAAAGACAAACAAAAATATTATAGATCAAAGGCCTAACATTGTCAAAACATGAAAAACATTACATTGTTAGATAGCTAAGAGAGAGCCTAACATTACCCGAGTGTTTGATTTGTTCGACCTTGAAACAAGTACAAACTTGATGCTTAACACAAACACGATTATGTTAAATATTGTAGAATTTGCAAAAACTCATCTTTGGATGTTGGGAAGGCACTCCAAGCCTTTGGGTTGGTATTCCAAAGAAAATACCAAGCCCAAGGCTTGGGGATTCCCAAAGCAAGAAATAATGTGAGCAAATGCATTATTTCATAGTTTTGATATGTTTTTTGCGTTTGTGCTCAAGACTTGCCTAGAAAGACATAACACGAGCACATTGTCTTCCTTTGTGTTAAATGATAGTATATTAAATGTATGCATATGTATTTACATATGTTTGTATGTATGTATGCTTGTATGCTTGTATGACATGTATGTATGTATGCATGTATGTATGTATGTATGCATGCATGTTTGCAGGTATGTATGTACACTTGTATGTATGTATTAGTGTATGTATATGTATGTATGTATGTATTAGTGTATGTATATATGCAAGATTGTATGTAATATTGTATGCATGCTTGTATGTATATAAGTATGTATGTAAGTCTGCTTATATGTATGTATGCATGTATGTCTTTAGAGGGAGGGATAATTTTTAGAGAGAGAGAGAGAGAGAGAGAGAGAGAGAGAGAGAGAGAGAGAGTAGAGTGAGAGAGTAGAGAGGGACTTAGCTAGGTAGGTGGGAGGGATAGATGGAGAGGAGAGAGAGACTTGAGAGAAAGAGGAGAGAGAGAGAGGAGAGAAAGAGGGAGTTATGTAGGTAGGGTGCTAGAGGGAGAGAATTGAGAGTGTGAGGGGGGTGAGAGGGAGAAACTTGAGAGATAGGGAGAGAGAGAGGGAGTGCAAGAGAGGAATTGCAAGAGAGGGAGTGAGAGAGAGAGAGAGACTTGAGAGAGGGAGAGGGTGTGGGAGGGAGTGACTTGAGAGAGAGAGAGTGTGAGTGAGGGGGTTGGAGTGAGAGGGAATTATCTAGGTAGGGTGGGAGGGATAGAGAGAAAGGGGGGAGAGAGAGAGTTACTTAGGTAGGGTTTCAGAGGGAGAGACCTAAGAGAGAGAGGGGGTGGGAGGGAGAGACAAGAGAGAGAGAGGGAGGTATGTAGAAAGAGGGAGAGGGTAGATAGAGAAAATTAGAGAGGGTAGGAGAGACGGAGGGAGAGATAGGTGAGATGGATAGATAGAGAGAGAGGGATAGGGGTTGAGGGTATAGGGCTGAGGTTCTAATGTATAGGGTAGATGGTTTAATGTAGAGGGTAGAGGGTAGAGGGTTTAAGTGTTTAAGGTTTAAGGGTTTAAGAGTTGAGGGTTTAGGGTATTGGGTTGAGGGTATAGGGTAGAGGGTAGAGGGTAGAGGGTAGAGGGTAGAGGGTCCAATGTATAGGGTAGAGGGTATAGGGGTTGAGGGTTGAGGGATTAAGGGTTGAGGGTTGAGAATTAAGGGTTGAGGGTTTAATGTAAAGGGTAGAGGGTATAGGGTTGAGGGTTAAGGGATTAGGGTAGAGAGTTTAAGGTTTTAAGGGTTGAGGGATTAGGGTTGAGGGTATTGGGTTGAGGGTAGAGAGTAGAGGGTTTAAGGGTTTATGGTTTAAGGGTTGAGGGTTTAGGGTTTAAGGTTGAGGGTAGAGAGTTGAGGGTATAGGGTTGAGGGATTAGGGTTGAGGGTCCAATGTATAGGGTAGAGGGTATAAGGGTTGATGGTTTAGGGTTTAAGGGTTGAGGGTTGAGGGTTGAGGGATTAATGGTTGAGGGTTGAGGGATTAAGGGTTTAGGGATTACGGGTTGAGGGTTTAGGGTAGAGGGTTTAAGGGTTGAGGGATTAGGTTTAAGGGATCAGGGTTGAGGGATTAGGTTTGAGGGATTAGGGTTGAGGGTTTAGGGTTGAGGGTTTAGGGTATTGGGTAGAGGGTAGAGGGTAGAGGGTAGAGGGTAGAGGGTAGAGGGTAGAGGGTAGATGGTTTAAGGTTTTAAGAGTTGAGGTTATAGGGTTGAGGGATCAGAGTAGAGAGTTTAAGGGTTTAGATAGGGAGAGAGAGGTGAGATAGATAGAGAGAGAGGGATAGAGGTTGAGGGTATAGGGTTGAGGATTAGGGTTGAGGTTCCAATGTATAGGGTAGAGGTTTTAATGTATAGGGTATAGGGTAGAGGGTTGAGGGTTTAAGCATTTAAGGGTTAAGGGGTTAAGATTTGAGGGTTTACAGGTTTAAGAGTTGAGGGATGAGGTTTATGGTTGAGGGATTAGGGTTTAAGGTTGAAGGTATAGGGTTGAGTATATAGGTTTTAGGGTATAAAGTTGAGGGATTATGATTGAGGATACAATGTATAGGGTAGATGGTTGAGAATTGAGGGTTAAAGGTTTAATGTATAGTGTAGAGGGTAGAGGGCTAGGGGTTTAAGGGTTGAGGGTTGAGGGATTAGGGTTGAGGGATTAAGGGTTGATAGTTGAGTGTTTAGGGATCGAGGGTTGAGGGATTAAGGGTTGAGGGTTTAGGGTTTAAGGGTTGAGGGATTAGGCTTGAGGGATAAGGGTTGAGGGTTTAGGGTAGAGAGTTTAGGGGTTGAGGGATTAGGGTTGAGGGTTTAGGGTATTGGGTTGATGGTAGAAGATAAAGGGTTTAGGGTTGATGGTTTACTGGTTTAAGGGTTGAGGGTATAATATTGAGGGATTAGGGTAGAAAGGGAGGTATGGAGGGAGGGAGAGATGGAGGGAGAAGTGAGATAGAGAGGAGAGAAGAGGAGGGAAGGACAAAGAGAGATGAGGGTTGAGGATCCAATGTATAGGGTAGAGGGTTGAGGACCTATAGGGTTGATGGTTTAGGGTATAGGGTTGAGGGATTAGGGTAGAGGGTAGAGGGTAGAGGGTTTAAGGGTTGATGGTTTAGGGTTGAGGGTAGAGGGTTGAGGGTAGAGGGTTGAGGATATAGGGTTAAGGGATTAGAGTTGAGGGTTTAATGTATAAGGAATAGGGTATAGGGGTTGAGGGTTTAGGGTTTAAGGGTTGAGGTTGAGGGATTAAGGGTTTAGGATTGAGAATTGAGGGTTGAGGGTTTAGTGTATAAGGTAGAGGGTAGAGGGTATAGGGTATAGGGTTGAGGGTTGAGGGTTGAGGGTTGAGGGTTGAGAGTTTAAGGGTTGAAGGGTAGAGGGTTTAAGGGTTTAAGAGTTGAGGGTTGAGGGTTTAAGGTTGAGGGTAGAGGGTTGAGGGTATAGGGTTGAGAGATTAGGGTTGAGGGTCCAATGTATATGGTAGAGGGTATAGGGGTTTAGGGTTTAAGGGTTGAGGGTTGAGGGATTAGGGTAGAGATGGAGGGAGAGATGGAGGGAGAAGTGAAATAGAGAGGAAATAAAGAGATGAGGGTTGATGATCCAATGTATAGGGTAGAAGTTTGAGAATTGAGGGTATAGGGTTGAGGGTTTAGGGTATTGGGTCAAGAGGGTAGAGGGTAGAGGGTAGAGGGTAGAAGGTTTAAGGTTGAGGGTTGAGGGTTTAGGGTTTAATGGTTTAAGGGTTGATGGTATAGGGTTGAGGGATTAGGGTAGAGAGAGAGAGAGAGAGAGAGAGAGAGAGAGAGAGAGAGAGAGAGAGAGAGAGAGAGAGAGAGAGAGAGAGAGAGAGAGAGAGATTAGAGTTGAAGGGTCAACGTATCAAGGGTTTTTGTAATATAGAGTTGAGGGATTAGGGTTTAAGGCATAGTGTCTAGGGTTGAGGGTTTAGGGATATGGTTTAGGGTTAAGTGAGAGACCTAGATGGATAAGGGGGGATGGATGGATAAGGATATATATAGAGAGAAGAAACCTATATAAAATCAACATTTTCATAATGCAAACATGTTTTTGAATAAGTTGAGATGTAGCCATTTGTACAAGTGTGCATTTAAAGTTTTCACATTCTACCACCTTTTTATGAACTTTCCACCGCCTTTGCATAAAATAATAGAGTTTTCACTTTGAATTTGATATATATCAATTCAAGTCTCAATTCCATTCAAGAGTGATATACAATTGAACATTGAAAAGGAAACAAGCTTGTGAAAAACTCAAATTTTTGAGGAGTTTGATGCAAGAAGAAACAAAGGCTACATAATTGCATAGAACTCCTCCATTCGAATCTCCATTTTTTAGGTATGTGAATTCTTTACACATTTTCTTTACATTTTCCTTAATTATATTTTGGCTTGCTTTTATTTTGTTATTATGCATATTTCATGTTCATCATTATTTGTTTGTCATTATAACCTTAGCCCCTCTTGGCACATTTTAAACTACAAAATTCTTAACACTTGCCAATTACATTTTTAAACACATCTATTTGAGGCATTTTGTTAAACAATTGACCTATCTTGTGTATGTTGTGCATATCTTGCAATCATTCTAGTCCACAAGGACATATCTCATTAAGGAATTTTGTCAAACAGTTCTACCAAGCAACTGATTTCCTTGTCTATGCTACCAAAATTTCCATACATGTCTACCAAAGCATTTTATTAAACAACACAGACAAGGAAATCAACTGTTTGAAAAAATGCCTCAAAGAAATGTGGTTTCATGGTGAAAGGCATTTTTTCAAACAACTGATTGCCTTGTCTATGCTACCAAAATTTCCATGCATTTCTACCAAAGAATTTTATCAAACAACATAGGCAAGAAAATCAACTATTTGAAAAAATGCCTCAAAGAAATGTGGTCTCATGGTGATGCACATCACCATGAGATCACATTTCTTTGAGACATTTTTTCAAACAACTGATTGCCTTGTCTATGCCACCAAAATTTCCATACATGTCTACCAATTTTTTTTGTCAAACAATCCCCCTTTATTTCAATGATTTGATTGATGCCTGGATACCTTGTTCAATAAAGGGAGTGACCCTCATTCTCTACAAAATTGGAATATACTCCTACCACATTAATATATATTCATCTATTTTAGTTTTTATCTCTATTTCTAAACTTACCTCATCACTAAACTTACCTTATCACTAATGTTGTGATATATTTTTAATGTTTCCTTGATTACCCTACCTATAAGGGATTGTAACCCTTCTCTCCACTCTTTCATAGCTATGATAATTCCTTTTGGGTTTGGGTTTCAAGTCTCTTTATTCAACGATACTAGCAACATGGGGAAAGGTGAAACTAAGTCAATAGGGCCAAATAGGTGATGTAAGTACGAAGTTAAATGCCCTACTTGATTTTTAAGTTCTTCCTTTCTATTCTCAACCTTTTCCATTCTCTCAAGTATAGTTTCTTTTTTTCTTGAAGATTCTCTCATTTGTTTTTTTTGTTCTTGAGCCTTACAATGTAGCTCCAACATTGGGTATGGTGCTTATAACCATCTTATTGATCCAACCACCATGTTTATAGCTCTATAGTCAATATAAAAATCCTTTGGATTTGACCAATCCACTTCCTCTATAGGGTGGCAAAATATACTTTCTATGTTGTACATGGGATGTAGCACTTTCCTTTAAACTTATTATTCCTTGGACATCACCGTGAGACCCCATTTATATGAGGAATTCTTACAAAAAACCCACTACCTTGTCAATGCTACCGCATTAGCAAGCTAGTGAGGTACTCACTATCTTGTCAATCTGGTAGCATAGACAAGGTAGTGGGCTGTTTGAAAAAATGCCTCATAGAAATGGCGTCCCATGGTGATGTACATCACCATGAGACCCCATTTCTATGACGCATGTTTTCAAACAACCCACTAGATTTTCTATGCTACCGCATTGAAAAGCTAGCGAGCCCACTAGATTTTCTATGCTACCGCATTGAAAAGCTAGCGAGCCCACTAGCTTGTTTATGCTACCGCATTGACAAGCTAGCGAGCCCAATAGCTTGTCAAAGCTACCACATTTTGCATACATGTCTACCAAATTTTTTTTTCAAAAAATTCACATGCCTTGTCCATGCTTCCATTTTGTACCTATCTTGCAATCATGGCATTCCATTAGACCATATTTCTGTAAGGAATTCCATCAAAAAATTCATGTGACCTTTGACAAGCTAGTGAGCTCACTTGCTTGTCAATGTGGTAGAATTGACAAGGTAGTGGGCTGTTTGAAAAAATGCCTCCTAGAAATGGGGTCTCACAGTGGTGTACAAGCTAGTGAGCTCACTAGCTTGTCAATGCGGTAGAATTGACAAGGTAGTGGGCTGTTTGAAAAAATGCCTCGTACATCACCGTGAGACCCCATTTCTATGAGGCATTTTTTCAAACAACCCACTACCTTGTCAATTCTACCGCATTGACAAGCTAGTGAGCTCACTAACTTGTCTATGGTATCACATTTTTCATACATTTCTACCAAATTTGTTTGTCAAACAATTCACATGCCTTGTCCATGCTTCCATTTTGTGCTTATCTTACAATCATGGCATTCCATGAGACCACAATTCTTTAAGGAATTCCATCAAAAAATTCATGTGACCTTTGACAAGCTAGTGAGCTCACTAGCTTTTTCAATGCGGTAGCATAGAAAAGCTAGTGGGCTGTTTGAAAAAATGCCTCATAGAAATGGGGTCTCATGATGATGTATGAGCTCACTAGCTTGTCAAAGCTACCAAATTTTACATACATGTCTACCAAAACATTTTTTCAAACAATTCACATTCCTTGTCCATGCTTCCATTTTGTGCCTGTCACGCGACCACATTTATTTAAAGCTTTCCATCCAAAAATTAATGTGACCTTTGACAAGCTAGTGAGCTCACTAGCTTTTCAGTGCGGTAGAATTGACAAGCTAGTGGGCTGTTTGAAAAAATGCCTCATAGAAATGGGGTCTCACGGTGATATACTTATCATCGTGAGACCCCATTTCTATGAGGCATTTTTTCAAACAACCCTCTAGCTTGTTAATTCTACCACACTGACAAGATAGTGAGTATATCACCGTGATACCCTATTTCTATGAGGCACTTTTCAAATAGCCCACTAGCTTTCCAATTCTACCGCATTGACAAGCTAGTGAGCTCACTAACTTGTCTATGGTACCACATTTTGCATATATTTTCACCAAATTTTTTTGTCAGACAATTCACATGCCTTGTCCATGCTTCCATTTTGTACCTATCTTGCCATCATGGTATTCCATGAAACCACATTTCTTTAAGGCATTCCGTCAAAAAATTCATGTCAACTTTGTCTATGCTAGAAATACTCTTCTGCAGGATGATTGTAAGTATTTTGTATGAAAGTTTGAATGACATATATTTCATTTATTTATATGGATTCATTTTTTAGGAAATAATATTTGTCTCTTTATCATGCTATAGATAAAATTATCCATCATGCCAAGGAAACGATCAAGGATTAAACCAACACAAGAAGAGACCCAAGCTAAGAATGCAAATAAAGCATCATGGATGAGGGAACATCATGAGAAGAAATTTGAAATGATTGATGAAGAAATTCCAATTGAAGAGGAACCTCAACCATCAAGAAGATAAATGGAATTGGTGGCACAAATGGAATGAATACAAAATAATCATGCTAAGAGAGATTTGAATATCATAGTTGAAGACACATGAGTGATTCCACAATACTGGTTTATAATTTTTGGGCAAACTGGACACTAAACTGATTTTTTAAAACTAAATCTTCACTTTCGAGCTCCTATAGCGGCTAAACCGTGAGGAATTTGAAGATGATGCAAACTAATGATTTGTGACGTTTTGTCTATAGATTCTAAATATAGTTTTTTCATTTTTTTTGGAATCAGATTGCACTTCTTTTTCCATCTCCTTCGAAAACTAGCTTTTAAAAAAAAAATAACATTTTTAAGGAGTGATGCTCACTGTATACAACATAAATTTTTTTGTATGAAGGATAAAATTCGATTTTTTTGAATTTAGATTTGTAACTACAATATCTAACCAGTTCATTTTGTTTCATAGTGTTTTATTAAATATTTTTTCCTTAATCAAGTTTCAAAGTCAAACCAATTACAATTCAGATATAGGCGGACCGTATACAACATAACTTTTTTTGTTATCAAAATTCAATTTTTTTAAAAATGGATCAAGGACATCAATACCTAGCCTAGACATATTTTTCAAAATTTAATTTAAAAATCTGCTATTTTTCCACATTTGCAGAACAAAGAGCTTGATTTTTGGTGAAAAACCTATGTTTAATAAAACTAAAAAAACACATACATAATAAAAAAAAAAATATTAAAATTATATTCATTGGATAGCTCATTCTGAGGACTACCATCATCCAGTTGGGTTTGTGAAGTCTCCTCCATTTTCATCCTCAACTCGAGCTTCGAAGGGAAAAAACCTGGAGTTTATTTGTGCCAGAGGGTGGGAAGGTGGGAAAAGGGGGGTTCGAGTGAACCTAAGGGGTTTGAGCGAACCCCCTTGCCACAATGGGAAAATGTGGGTTCCCACATTTTAAGGGGTTTGCTTGAACCCCCCAAAAGATTTTTTTTGAATGGGGTCATTTTTTGGAAGTTTTCCTTCCTCACTCGAATTGTAAACCACTTTTGTGGGTTCACCCACACCCTCTACCACAAGTGAATATGGAGGGACACCATCTATCACAAGTGAATATGGAGGGACACCATCTACCACATCTCAAGTTGAGAGTACATCATCACTCACATTTGAGGAAGGAGGTATGCCATTATTCCCATCTCAACCTCAAGGTATGTCATCTACTCCATCCTCGATCAAAGGTACACAATCTAGCCCATCTCATTTAAATATTGATGAAATTCCTAATGTTGAGATGAATGTACCTATGAGAACAACACCTAGAATTTTGCATAGAAAGCCAAAGTTTTTGATTAATATTAGTGAGAATATTTTGCAACTAATGGAAGGTAAGATTCCACAATACACTTGTAGAAGATATGCTCATAAGATTTGGAGATTTTTCATTGAAAAGTTAAATGAGACCGCAAGATGTCAACTATTTTTTGAAATGATGTGAAGTATAAAGTATAGGTCCATCATGAAGATTCTTGGGTTGAGAACATCAGATGCTTCAAGTTAAAATACTATTGTGAAGAATCTAATGAATGCTTATGAGAGTGTGGGTAAGACCTCATGTTCAAAAGATAGTAATGTCATCCGACGTGTTATTACATTGACTTTAGTAAGTAATAAAACAAGGAAATATTGTCTCATTAGAAAGGCGAGTCAACAATTGAGAATTAATAGAATTTTTTTATCAAGAGCCATTCAAAGGTGCCAAAGAATTGAGGACAACGATTCCACTAAATTATGAGCATTCTCAGGGAGACTCCCATGAAAAGATAAACTAGTTGTTGAAGCATTGAGATCACTAATTGAAGACTATTGGAAGAATAACACAAGGCCATATTTGAATCAAAGGGATGTGGTAAGAAGGAGAATTTATAGCTGAAACTGTGAGCCACATTCAAAGCATTTTTTGGATACGACTTAAACAAATTTTTTTCATAAATTTCTAGAGGATTATCCTCAAATTAAAATTTATCAAATATATTTTGAAATGCTTAAACCTTTTTATGTCAAGATAAATCACACACTTACTACTTATTGTTGTATATTGCATATTTATTTTTCTAACCATTTTGATGTTTATCATTCTATATGTTTAGATTTGCATACTAAAAATGTTTTTCAAGATTGTGGCATACATGCCCCACCAAGATCTTCAAGAGAATTCTTATCAAAAATTTTATGTGAAAGAGAGGAAGGCCAAATATTCTACAGAAAACTATGCTTCTGGATGGCACATGCCAACATTGAAGTGGCTTGCAACGTATGCCAATATGTGAACATATGGAAAGCACACATGTGGTTGGAAAGGAACTAGTAGAGTTCAGAAAATATAAAATAGTGGTATACAATACAAAAGATGGTAATCAAGAAAAAAGGTGTGATTTAGTTATTCAATAGATTTTGTTGTATCAATTTATGTCTACATTTCGTGATAGTATAGTGTATGAGTATGCAAAGCATACCCATAGAGCTCGATGGTTGGACTTACAATTCAAGTTATACAAGGACACCTTTCTAGTTGGTAGCATAGTTTCATTGGCCGACTTTGTAGAGAACTACATGCTACAACCACATCATGAGGTGCAGTCACAATATTACAACTCCACATAGGTTTCTATATTTGTGCACATATCATTCATTCATGCAGTTGATAGTACAAAAGGTAGTGGGTTGTTTGAGAAAATGGGTCCAAGAAATGGGGTCTCATGGTGATGTACGTCACTATGAGACCCCATTTCTTGGACCCATTTTTTAAAATAGTCCACTACCCTCTACCAATTTCACCAAATTGGAAAGCTAGTGGGCCCACTAGCTTGCCAATTTGGTGAAATTGACAACCTAGTAGGTTGTTTGAAAAAATGGGTCCAAGAAATGGGGTACATCACCATGAGACCCCATTTCTTGGACCCATTTTTTCAAACAACCCATTACCTCACCAAATTAGAAAGATAGTGGGCCCACTAGCTTGCAAACTCATCATCGTAAGACCCCATTTCTTGGACCCATTTTTTCAAACAACCCACTACCTTGTCAATTTCATTGCATTGGCAAGCTAGTGGGTCCACTAGCTTGCCAATTCTGTGAAATTGGCAGGGTAATGGGCTGTTTGAGAATGTAACGCCCCACCACGCAACCCTAGAGGAAGTTGCATTTAACTACTTAAACGAAATAATTTTTTTTTTTTCAGATTTAAAAAAAGAAAAGACAGCCTCTCTTATATATTTTTTTTTTGAAAAAAAATAGAGCCTTAAAAGGCAATAAAAAAATTTATAATTTTGGAAAAAAAATTATTTTAAAGAAATTTGGCCAGCATAACCCTACCATAAGAAATTATAAAAAAATAAATCCCAAGCCTACATAGATTTATCTATATATAAAACTAGATTTAAATAGCCATACAACCAATTGAAAACTACAAGAAGATTGAAGAACAACATGAACAATGAAGAATTGAAATAACCATAGCAATTTAATCTTCCATTACTCAACACCATTGAATCAACAAAATTACAATAAAACAAGGTGTGAACCTGATTCCCTTGGAGTATGTTGAAGAAACTTCCGCTGCTTTGAAACCCTCTTGAGCACTTCAGATCCCACAAGCTTTTCCTCCAAACCCACAAAATAAAGCAATCTTCCTCCTCTCTTTCAATTTTCTCCCAAAAACTCCATTTTTGAATTTGTGAAGAAATTTTTAAGATAATGCAAAATTTTCTCCAAAATCCCACAACAACCCTCATAAATTTTTGAAAACAGAATAGCAAAAGTCTTTCTTTTGAATTTTTGAATTTTTGAATTTCAAAATTGACTTTTAATTTATTTTTCTAATTTTTCAATTCCAACTCAAATTTGCATGCATTTTCAAAATGAATAATTTAAATCCTTTCAACATGAATAACTTAATAAATTAATAAATAAATCTACCATAAGATTAAATATCAAATTAATTAAATTAAATTACTCAATAATTAAATCACAAATCCTACATTATTCTAACTTCCCAAATAGACTGAAACCAGTCAAATTGAACAAAATAGGACAACTGGACCATACTGGGACTGACGACACACTACAAGTAGGGTGACGACTCGACACAGAATTCCTAGTTACTATCTCCCAATCGAATGCCATTGGGCAATGGACACGCTTGAACCTGTGAAACCAAGTGGAGTCGATGTCCTGTACCTGTCAACCTGCAAACACATAATATATCCACATGCAATAATATGTCATAAATAAGGCACACCGTGAAGAGGAAATCACAAGATCGTAGGGCACTCGCAAGCGAGTGATGCGATACCATCCTCTTCACAAATACAATAGTTCTAACTGACGCATCTAACATTACAACATAATCGAAAACATGAAACATCATAAATTAAATATCCACATATGTTAATTCCAAACATGCCATAATAATCACATCCAAATATAGTATCACCACATCAAAATATATCACGATAAAACAGTGATCCACTGAAATCAAGTACATAGTCCAAGTACAACGCAAAACTAAAGCATAGAGAGGAAACAACATAGTTTGCACAATAGATCAAAATGGAGGGGTATTACATCCTCCCCCCTAGGGTCAGGCTTACTCCTGGAAGCCTGCAAACAAATAGGGATAAAGCTCCCTCATTCTAACCGTATCTTCCCATGTGGATGACATGTCATCCCTAGGATCCCATTGAATGCGAACCTGATTAATATCTCACCCTCGAAAGGTGAGTATTTTGCGCTCCACAACGGCCACGGGCTCCAAAGCTAGCTGCCCATCCTCTACCTGCAATGCATTCCAATCAAGGACATGAGAAATGTCTGGATGGTAGGGCCGAAGAACTGAAACATGAAACACATCATGAATGCGTGAGAGACTGGGCGGTAAAGCAAGATGGTAAGCAACAGGACCAATCTTCTCGAGTATCTCGAAAGGTCTGACAAAGCGAGGCACCAACTTAGAGCCCTTCCCATAACAGATGGGACTCTTTCGTGGATGCACCCGCAAGAAGAATCTATTGCCTACAACAAATTGATGATCCACTCTATGCGCATCCGCATACTTCTTCTGCCTATCCTGCGCTACCACCAAATGCTCTCTAATCCTATCCACCTACTGCTCCATATCCTGCAGCATCTCGGGACCCAACACTATCTTGTCCTCCAGTCGATCCCAACTCAAAGGGGTACGGCATAGTCTCCCATACAATGCCTTGAATGGAGGCATACCAATGGAACTCTGGAAACCATTATTGTAGGAAAACTCTACCAAATAGAGATAATCCTCCCGTTGTGTTTGCTGGTCCATCACATATATACGTAACATATCCTCAAGGATCTGATTAACCCTCTCGGTCTGTCCATCTGTCTCGGGGTGATAAGCTGAACTGAAGTTCAACTGTGTCCCCATCGCATGCTGCAATGATGTCCAAAGAGATGAAGTAAACACTGTATCCCTGTCAGAGATAATCCGACGCGGAATGCCATGTAACCTCACAATATCCTCCATGAACACTCAGCTATGGATAATGTGGTGTAGGATGAGCGCATAGGTGAGAAGTGTGCCACCTTCGTCAACCTATGTACTATCACCATTATCGCATCATGCCATCTCGAAGAGTTGGGTAAACCAACAATGAAATCCAATGAGATTATATCCCACTTCCACTTTGGTACTAAATGCGGTTGCAGGAGCCCTGCTGGATGCTGGTGCTTAGCCTTGCTGACACTCTAAACATTGTGACACAAAATTTGCGATATCTCGCTTCATCCCTAGCCAAAAGTACAACTGACGCAAATCTGCATGCATCTTCTTCACCCCAGGATGGGCTGAATAAGGTGCACGATGTGCCTCAGTCATGACCAAGGTGCGAAGACCATCAGAAGGAGGAATGTATATGCATCCTGTGTGTCTCAATAGCTCATTTGAATCCAGAGTATATCCTGAATGTTTTCCCTCAAGAGGTCTACCTACCTCTATCACTGACCTGACCTCCTGGTACCAACTATCTGCTGGAAGGGCTGAAAGAATCCGACTCCATAGATCCACAACTAGAGTCAACTCAGATATCTCATGTCTCCGTTGACTAAGTGCATCCGCTACAACATTCTCCTTCCCTTGGATGTACTTCACCTCAAATTCGTACTCACAAAGGAACTCCATCCAACACATCTGCCTAGCATTAAGGTTGGGCTGCGTGAAGATATACTGAAGACTCCTGTGATCACTATGCAGCTCAAACCTATGGCCAAGAAGGAAATGCCTCCATCTCGTCAATGCATGCACAACTTCCGCTAACTCAAGATCATGGGTGGGATAGTTCAACTCATGGTCCTTGAGTTTTCGTGACTCATATGCAATGAATCGATCATCCTGCATCAACACTACACCAAGACCCTCCAAGGACGCATCTGTACAAACTACAAAGTCCCCAGTCAGATCTGCTATCGCAAGTATCGGTGTACTAGTCAACATCTCCTTAAGGTTGTGAAACGCTACCTCGCACTTCTCTGACCACTTAAACCTCTTCCCTTTCTTTTGAATGGTAGTGATAGGATAACCTATCCTCGAAAAACCCTACACAAAGCATCTGTAATAACCTGCTAGCCCCATAAAGCTACGTATCTCTGCCACATTCGTGGGCATAGGCCAATCTGAGATCGCTTGGATCTTTGCAGGATCCATTGAAATACCTTTCCCTAAGATAACATGCCCAAGGTACTATACCTCAGATTTGAAGAACTCACACTTCGACAGATTGGTGAACAACTGATTATCTCGCAAGCACTGCAATACCTGCCATAAATGTTCCTCATGCTCTACGATAGTCCTGGAATAAATTAGAATGTCATCAAGGAACACCAGGAGAAACTTGTCTAGGTATGTACGAAATACACTGTTCATTAGATTCATGAACACAAAAGGTGCATTCGTCAACCCGAATTGTACTACTATGAACTCATAGTGACCATACCATGTTCGAAACGCTGTCTTATGAATATTAGAGTCAAAGATCCGAAGCTAATGATATCTAGACTTAAGGTCAATTTTCGAAAAGACGGTGGCACCCTTGACTTGATCAAAGAGATCATCGATCCAAGGAAGCAGATATTGGTTCCTGATGGTCACTTTGTTCAACTGTCGGTAATTAATACATAACCAAAGTGAACCATCCTTCTTCTTCACGAAGATAACTGGTGCTCCCCAAGGTGAAACACTAGGGCGAATGAAGCCCTTCTCTAACAACTCCTCAAGCTGCAAACAAAGCTCTTTCAACTCCTGGGTAGTCATACGATAGGGAGCTCGAGAGATGGGTTGTGAACTAGGTATAAGATTAATCTTGAAGTCAATATCCCTCTGAGGTGGCATCCCTGGAATCTCGTTTGGAAAGACATCGGAATACTCCTAAAGGATGGGGTGACTATCAAGAGATACTTTCTCTTCTCCACTACCTAGATCCAAGTCATCCACTGTAACAACAAACAACTGGCAACCCTGATGTACACACCTTCTCAACTGCATAGCTGAGATGACCCTCAAAGAAATTGGCCTAAAGACTCCCACTATCTCTATCTCTCTACCAGATGCATCAATGCATCAAATCGACTTGCATCGACAATCCAAGACCGCACTATGTGCCTCCAACCAATCCATCCTGATGACGATGTCATAAGAACCCAAAGGAATAACATGAAGGTCCAACATAGTCAGAAGAGGTCCAATCTCCAACCTACACTCTGGCACAAGGGAATGCGATGCGACTTTCGCACCTGAAGCTAGCTCTACCTGCCACCTATCGCCTTGCCTTACCACACCCAATCTACATTGTGACATGAATGATGAAGAAATGAAAGAGTCTGTCGCTCTTGAATCAAATAAAATGGTAACTAGGTTACCCATCAAAATACCATATGTCTCGATGATCGTGCCCTGATGTTCTACCTGGCGGTTATCAACTGCTGCAAAAACTCGATGCCCTCTACCTGCATCACCAACTGTCAGCTCAGATGCCGCTGGTCCCTGAGAAAACCCAACTGTGCCCCTGTTGGGACAACTTCTAGCCATGTGACCCTGCTGACCACAAGCAAAACACTCAATGCCTCTACTAAAACCTCTACCTCCAGATGGTGCGCTAGATTGATGCACACTATCCCTGAAAGTAGATTGCGAACTCTGTGCTGGCTGCTCAAAGCTGGAGCGTTTCACACACCTCCAATTCCTGTCTCCCTGTCTCTGCTGGAAACCTTTACGTTTCCCCTGCGATGCCTGCTGCTGCTGCTGACCACCCTGAGATGGCCCCTACTGAGACCTAGGAGGTAAACCTCCTTGAGACTACCCTCCTCTAGCACTAGATCCAGCCACTGCACTACTGCCAACTAGAGAACTCATGTGCCCCCCAAGTACCATACTCAAATTCTCCTCCACAAGGCGTGCTTTCTCTACTACCACTTCCATGGTCTTGGGTTCGAAAACCCTCACACCACCGCTGAGACGGGCATTTAAGCCCCTAAGAAAATGGTGAACTAACATGCTCTCGTCGCCACCAATCCCCGCATACTGTTTGAGCTCGCAAAAATGATGCTCATACTACTCAATAGATAATGCTAACTGACGCAAGGCATGGAACTCATCGCCTCGGCGTTGATGCCAATGCTCAGATAAAAACTGAGCTCTGAATCTCTCTACGAAGATCTCCCATGATGCAGTGTGAATGTCAATATGGAGCTTCTACTCCTCTAATCTCCACCAAGTGGATGCAAATCCTCTTAGCTACATAATGGCATAACAAACTCTAGTGTTGCTACCATACAGATGCATGGTGAAAAACCTATCTAGATCTATCAGCCAGGTCTCAGCCTCTAACCCCGTACCAGATCCATCATACAATGGAGGGTGCCCCCTGAGCAAGTACCTCATGTGAGCCTCAGACTGAGGTGGAGCTTCCCTCACCACAGGGTTAATCTGAACCTTTTCCTGCCTAGGTCCAAGGAGTGCCAAAGTCTCCTCTAGCGCTCTACGCGCTGCCTTGATCCCTGCTGGATCTTGCTGCAGATTACCAACCCCAGGTGCATTCTATGATGCCTACTGTTCCTCCTGATAAGGAATAAGAGGAACTAAAGGAGGAGAGTCATGATGACTCTCACCACAACTACCTAGACGGCCATGAACACGCCCTCTACCTCTTCCGCATTTTGGCGGCATAATCCTGCACAAACACGTCAAGGTATTAGGCAAGGTTCACAACTCAAAATATTAAACAACTAAAGCTTAATGGTTCCATCATAATCCTAGAGTACCCAGTGTTTAAACCTAGGCTCTGATACCATGTGTAACGCCCCGCCATGCAACCCTAGAGGAAGTTGCATTTAACTGCTTAAATAGAATAATTTAAAAAAAAAAAGAAAGACAATCCTCTCTTATATATATATATTTTTTGAAAAAAAATCAGAGCCTTAAAAGGCAATAAATTTTTTTATAATTCTGGAAAAAAAAATTATTTTAAAGAAATTTGGCCAGCATAACCCTACCATAGGAAATTATAAAAAAATAAATCCCAAGCCTACATAGATTTATCTATATATAAAACTAGATTTAAATAGCCATACAACCAATTGAAAACTACAAGAAGATTGAAGAACAACATGAACAATGAAGAATTGAAATAACCATAGCAATTTAATCTTCCTTTACTCAACACCATTGAATCAACAAAATTACAATAAAACAAGGTGTGAACCTGATTCCCTTGGAGTATGTTGAAGAACCTGCTGCTGCTTTGAAACCCTCTTGAGCACTTCAGATCCCACAAGCTTTTCCTCCAAACCCACAAAATCAAGCAATCTTCCTCCTCTCTTTCAATTTTCTCCCAAAAACTCCATTTTTGATTTTGTGAAGAATTTTTTAAGATAATGCAAAATTTTCTCCAAAATCCCACAACAACCCTCATAAGTTTTTGAAAACAAAATAGCAAAAGTCTTTCTTTTGAATTTTTGAATTTTTGAATTTCAAAATTGACTTTTAATTTATTTTTCTAATTTTTCAATTCCAACTCAAATTTGCATGCATTTTCAAAATGAATAATTTAAATCCTTTCAACATGAATAACTTAATAAATTAATAAATAAATCTACCATAAGATTAAATATCAAATTAATTAAATTAAATTACTCAATAATTAAATCACAAATCCTACATTATTCTAACTTCCCAAATAGATCGAAACCAGTCAAACTAAACAAAATAGGACAACTGGACCATACTAGGACTGACGACACACTACAACTAGGGTGACGACTCGACACATAATTCCTAGTTACTATCTCCCAATCGAATGCTGTTGGGCAATGGACACGCTTGAACCTGTGAAACCACGTGGAGTCGATGTCCTGTACCTGCCAACCTGCAAACACATAATATATCCACATGCAATAATATGTCATAAATAAGGCACACCATGAAGAGGAAATCACAAGATCGTAGGGCACTCACAAGCGAGTGATGTGATACCGTCCTCTTCACCAATACAATAGTTCTAATTGACGCATCTAACATTGCAGCATAATCGAAAGCATGAAACATCATAAATTAAATATCCACATACGTTAATTCCAAACATGCCATAATAATCACATCCAAATATAGTATCACCACATCAAAATACATCACGATAAAATAGTGATCCATTGAAATCAAGTACATAGTCCAAGTACAACACAAAACTAAAGCATAGAGAGGAAACAACATAGTTCACACAATAGATCAAAATGGAGGGGTATTATAGAGAAAATGCCTCCAATAAATGGGGTATCACGGTGATGTACCCCATTTCTTGGAGGCATTTTATCAAATAGCCCACTACCCTACCAATTTCACCGAATTAGCAAGCTAGTGGGCCCACTAGCTTGCCAATGTGGTGAAATTGGTAGGGTAGTGGGATATTTGAGAAAATGACTCAAAGAAATGGGGTCTCACAATGATGTACATCATCATGAGACCTCATTTCTTTGAGGAATTTTCTCAAACAACTCAGGCTCAAATTAGTTAGGTTTATTGTTGTTGATTATAAAATATTGTAACCAATATTATGTATCAGATTACTTCTAGTGTTGACCAAGCTATGTGCCTTTCACATTTACATTTTACTTATGCAAATGCTCTACTTATTTTCTTTAACTTGAAGTATTTATTCTGATATTTACTTATTCTTCCATTTTATCATGTTGAAGAAGTGGAAAGCTGCAAACATTATAGATATAAAATATTGTATGAATTTTTGTCATGCTTTGTTAGCTTAAAAATGTGATTTCTTATGTATTCATTCTTATTTGTTTATGTCCAATCACATCATGATCTCGTTGGTGATTCATGCCTCATTTTGTATGATTTCATGTTGCTATATCAAATAAAAGGTACAATAGGTACATTAAATTATGTTGATTGAGGTGTAGGGGTTCATATTTCATTCAATCATGATAGTTGAGGTTGTGCTCTGGTAAGTATTTTTTGAGTTTTTTCATTCAAAGTACATTGGTAATAGTATTAGGTGTATCATTGTATTATGTCATGAGCTTATTAATGTTTCTTGTGGTCATATTGAGCTTAGTTTCAAATCCTTACAATCCTTGTTAATGAATTTTGTATGTGATTCTTGTTTGAAAACTTCTTTTTTATTTTATCATTATTTATACCAACTGAATATGATCTTTCATTATTTTAACTTTACATTATGTCCTCTGACTTATTCTTACTAAATGGACTCTTGAGTGATTCATAGTGCTAACCTATATTGTATTGTTCATCTTCATAAGTATTATTAGTACCTTTGACTTCAATTACGTTTTACAAGTTATGCATGATCACGGTCATCAAAGGGGTAGCAATCTCATGATAGCCATGATATTTTAAGAACAAGAGTTATAAGGGCATAATTGAAGGTGTTTGAAGATGGTTATTAATGGCAGATTGCACAAAAGGTTGTAGACCTTAGTTAAAGGGAGTTCAATTACAAGAGGAAAGATAGTCCATAAGGATTCAAGAGGGTAGTCCTTAGGTCTTAAAGACAATGAGTTGCATATATATATTAGAGGATAGTCATACAAATGATAATCAATAGAAGGAAGCAAGTACACTTCATAGTACAATAATATAAGGTCTAACATACTCACAAAGGGGTAGTCCTTTGTCAAGTGAATAGGGACAATAATTAATTTGAAGACCTTAAGAGTCATATCTTTGAGGCATTTTCTCAACCACACAAATTCATGCAAGGAAAAGGTTGTTTACGTGTTGTCAAAGATTTACAAATGGTGAATAGTAACAAGAAAAGGAAATTTTTGTAATGGATAGAAAGTATTTTTATTGGTTTAGCATTGTCAAGCATTCATTTTAGTTCTTTTTTCATTGTTATAGTTGTAGAAAGTGGCATGTGATATGTAAAGAGAATTTCATTTCCTAAATCACCAAAACAATGCAAATATTAGTGGTTGTATAAGTATTATTGCTATACAAATTCAAGAGGTATATTTTTTAATAATTTGGAGGAAATACATAAAATGCTTATATCAGAACTAGAATCCAAGGATATTCAAGTTCAAAGGCATGCCAATGGTTGTTGCTGACTTCAAAGAAGATGTTGCTCTCTGATATTCAAGTTCAAAGGAATTTTTTCAAGGTTGATGTAGGTTCACATGTGATATCAAGCATCCTTAGGCACCATGTAGGTTATGAGTTTGTATCCCTTCATGCCGAATCGCTCCGAGCTACGTTCAAATGGATCAGTCCCTTAAGAGTCCAAAGTGCAAAATGGCTGTAATCTTTGACGGGCTATTACTCAAAAAATGTGATGCTTACAAACTTCGCGTATGAGGCTACGAGATCACATTGGGACCCTCTATAATATTCTATCTCAATTTTTCTATCTCGAAGGTGTTTTCCGGTGGTGACGACTTTTCAATTGAGGAAAAAGTTATCAAATGCAAGCAATGTAAAGTTGCGAAGTGGTTCAACTTTCATTTTGCAACTCGTGCGACCAAACCAACTATTCCAATATGTCCAGATGGGTATGTTTATGTTATGCATGGTCCTTTTTCACACCCAAACATGCCGAATCACTCTGAGCTACGTTGTACTGACTCGATCCCTTAAGATTCCAAAGTGCAAAATGGCTACAATCTTTGATGGGCTATTACTCAAAAACCGTGATGCTTAAAAACTTCCCATCTGAGGCTATGGGATCATGTTGTGACCCTCTACAATAAAATCTCTCATTTTTTTTTATCTTGAAGGAATTTTCCTATGGTGATGACTTTTTTAGTCGAGGAGAAATTATCAAATGAAAGCAATGTAAAGTTGCAAAGTGGTGCAAATTTCATTCTACAACTCGTGTGACCAAACTAACTATTTCAACATGTCTGAATGGGTATGTTAATGATAGGCACAGTCCTCTTTCTCACCTAAAAACGTCGAATCACTCTGAGCTACGTTGTACTAGCTCGATCCCTTAAGAGTCCAAAGTGCAAAATGGCTGCAATCTTTGATGGGATATTACTTAAAAATTGTGACACTTACAAAATTCTCATGTGAGGCTACAAGATTTTGTTAGGACCCTCTACAATAACCTCTCTCTATTTTTTCTATCTTAGAGGAATTTTCCTGTGGTGATAACTTTTTAGTTGAGTAAAAAGTTGTCAAATGCAAGCAGTGTAAACTTACAAAGTGGTGCAACTTTTGTTCTACAACTTGTGCGACCAAACTGACTATTCCAACACATCTAGGTACATTTAGGTTAGGAATGCTCCTCTTTTTCACACAAACACACCGAATCACTCTGAGCTATGTTGCACCGACTCAATCCGTTAAGAGTCCAAAGTGCAAAATGACTGCAAACTTTGATGGGCTATTACTCAAAAACTATGAAACTTATTTTTTTTTGGTCTAAGGCTACAGGATCACGTTGGGACCCTCTACAAAAACCTCTCTCAATTTTTTATATCTAGAAGGCATTATCCATGGTGATGAATTTTTAGTTGAGGAAAGAGTTGTCAAATGTAAGCAACTCAAACTTGCAAAGTGGTGCAACTTTCATTCTGGAACTTGTGCGACCAAACCGATTGTTCCAACAAGTCCTAATGTGTATGTTTACACTAGGAATGGTCCTCTTTTGCACCCAAACATGCCGAATCAGTCTGAGCTATGTTGTACTGACTCGATCCCTTAAGAGTCCAAAGTACAAAATGGATGCGATATTTAACGGGCTATTACTCAAAAGTCGTGACACTTACAAAATTCTCGTTTGAGGCTACAAGATGAAATTGGGACCCTATAAAATAACCTCTCTCAATTTTTTCTATCTCAGAGGCGTTTTCCCATGGTGATGACTTTTCGGTTGAGGACAAAGTTGTCAAATGCAAGTAGTGTAAAGTTGCAAAGTGGTGCAAATTTTGTTCTACAACTTGTGCGACCAAAATGACTATTCTAATACATCTAGATGGGTAATTTTATGCTAGGCATGGTCCTCTTACATACCAAAACATGCTGAATCACTCTGACCTACTTTGTATTGGTTTGATCCCTTAAGAGTCCAAAGTGCAAAATGGCTGCAATCTTTGACAGGTTATTACTCGAAAACCATGATGATTACAAGATTCTCGTCTAAGGCTTCAAGATCATGTTGGGACCCTCTAAAATAACCTCTCTTGGTTTTTTCTATTTGAAAGGCGTTTTCCCGTGGTGATGACTTTTCAATTGAGGAAACAGTTGTCAAATGCAAGTAGTGTAAAGTTGCAAAGTGGTGCAAATTTTGTTTTGTAACTCATGTGACCAAACCAACTGTTCCAACACATCCATATGGGTATTTTTATGCTAGGAATGGTCATCTTTTACACCCAAACACACCGAATCACTTCAAGCTACGTTCAACTGGCTCGATCCTTTAAGATTCCAAAATGCAAAATAGCTGCAATCTCTAACAGGCTATTACTCTGAAACCATGACACTTACAAACTTCCCATTTGAGGCTACGAGATCATGTTGGCACCCTCTGCAATAACCTCTCTCATTTTTTTCTATCTTAGAGGCGTTTTCCCATGGTGGCAACTTTTTAGTTGAGGAAAAAGTTGTCAAATGCAAGTAGTGAAAAGTTGCAAAGTGTTGCAACTTTCATTTTGCAACTCATGCGACCAAACTAACTATTCCAAAACATTCAAATGGGTACATTTATGCTATGCATGGTTCTCTTTTTCACCCAAACACAATAAATCACTCCGAGCTATGTTTAATTGGCTCAATCCCTTATGATGACATGCACAACAAAGGAAAAGAGAAGGATTCACATGACAATTGAAAAGTCTGAGCATTCCACACCAAAATCATATGATTGCATGAAAGAGATAAAACATCTAGGTGTCAAAACAGTTGAGGAAAGCCTAAAATTTTTCGTTCTTGAAGGGGTTATGATGCTATTACTATGTGGATCTCATACTTACATTGAATTGATTATTATTAATATTAGTATTTACCTATAACTTTCTTATTCCTATCATGACTCTAATCACAAATGAGAAGGCTACATGAATCTTAAAATATTG